>CM070830.1:18687640-19165140 GCA_036326025.1 Chrosomus eos
TTCTTCACTTTTTCGAGCAGGGTAGCTCAATCAGAGCACCACAAGCGATCTGATCTAAATTGATTGTCAATTTTAAATGATGATATCTCAAAAGCAGAACATCTGGTCCGATATCACCGCTGACAAGCTAGAGACTCGGGCAATCTCATTTCATGTGCGAGCGCGTGACTTTATACAAACCCTTGCAGCAGAGAGACTGGTTAAAGCAGACACTTTTCTTATAATTGCCTTCACTCTGCATTTTTGCACAATATCACTTTTTCCTTTGTCAGCCCTGGTCCCTCCCTCGCTCTTTTTGGCCCTTTGGCCCTTTCTAAAATGCCTGCGATAGTGTTGACTGCACCATTGTGGTGCTCAATAGCCAGCTTGTATTAATATTCAGCAGAAAGAACAGCCTCCTGACTGCCACACGCATAATCAGGCAGAGCACACAATGGGACGGAGCCGAGGTGATGTGCGCCTGTAGATTAGGGTAATGTGTGAGAGCTGTCCACGCACTGCGTCCTCTGGGGACTGTTAGAGACTAGAAGCACTCTTCTTGAGCACGGCTGTGGTGTGATGGCAAGTATGACATCCAAATTGAGGAAATGAGGCGTTGTTGTTGGAGAATGTGAATACACCACTCAGGGTGTTATGGGTAATGGCTGATAGTTCTGTGGTTCGCATGATTGAAGAGTTGGATGTAGTAGATGTAGTCAGAACATCTTGAATACAAGGGATTTTTGTTACTTGATACTATTAGTAAATCAAAACTGTATACTCTAATGTATCAGTATTTTATTATGATTATTGATATTATTAAAAATTGTTTTAAATAAAATTGTAATCTGTAATAATTAATATTATTTGATTGTTGGTTCTTTAATTTCTTCTTTTCTCTGTTAAAATGAAGAAACCAAGAGAACATGCTATGAAACAACAAATAATTGTATTCACATTTTCTGAAAAGTGCTTGTAATGCAGAAAAAAGTGTTAATGTAATCTGTAGATGAGACGTGCCCAAAAAATTATACTTGATTGTAGGCTGTGTGCCGAAAGAAAATGTTGCATTATATTGAGCAATATTATATTTAGGCCTAATTTGTTTTTAATTATCACATTTATTTATTCAATGCAAAAAATAGAAGTGAAATATGCTTATGAAAATAAGTGTAATAAGCATAATAAATATAGCATGTTATATATAGCATTTCATAGCATGTTTTTTTTTTCATATTTTTTCCTCTTGATTTGGCATATATTAATTTAGTTTGCAAAATGTACAATAAAATACCAAATCATGAATCGCAATTAATTATTAATTTTTGGTCATTCAAAATTGGAGATTTTATACTTTAATTTATGCTTAGTGAATATTGTCTATACATTTATGTGATTTAGACTGGAGTTTAACACTACTAATTACCATAGGTTGTTATTAACCTATGGTAATGGGCACGTTTTTGTGGCTGTTTTAGTTAGCCCTTCAAAAATTCAGTCTTTGCCCCAGAGCCATTGACTTTAGAGTTAATTGAATTTACTGATAATTTAATCTGTTTACGCCTGCACTCCTTAATGCAACCATACAGAAGTCCAATAAGAGTGATTGGAACGGACGAGAGAGGCAGACAGGAGCCATGAGACGGAGAGAGTGAGAACGCCACCAAGTTTAAAATGACTCGTAATTACTTTTCCCCATCAGATAGTGTTTGATTAAATACCTGCAAGAAAATTAAATTTACATGATGAATGGGCACTCAGAATGAAGGTTATAATGTGCCATCAGCTGATATTAACAGATAATTGTGAAAAATATTGTATTGCTTAATTTATTTTGTTGTTTGGGGATTTGATTTGGCAAGTCCATGGACTGATTTGAGGCATTTATCTTGTAAAGCAGGCATTACTATTGAACGGATTGTTTTTGGATGCATGTGTGTTCGCGGGCATAATTCATTATCGCGGCTCAGGCTACTCATCGTGTGTGTAGAAAACCATCATGTTGTAAATCACCTTGTAAGTGCCAGACTCCCTCCCTCATGTCTTTTCCAATTCACAGAAGAGATTAAAGATCCATGTGGCATTTTGGTTGAGAGTGCAGGGTGTGTGTTTACCATCTGATATGTTAAGGTCATCCATCAGTAGTTTGTGAGGAATGAGTAGCATTTTTTGGGTCACCGTGGTCTGTGTCCTCTGCAGGTGTGGTCTAAGTGTCATCTGAGAGCGCGATTAGGCATTATGGGAATAGACGCTTCACTTGTGCGCTTCCCTCTCTCTGCCCGTTCTCTGAGTAAATGGCTTTTAAGATACTTTGATCCATCCATTCGTTCAGCCACCTCAAGACTTCGTTTCTTTATTTATTTTTCTTTCTCAATAGGAATCATAAGCCTGTAATACATTCACAGTAATGGATTTTTGTGTGTGTGTGTGTGTGTGTGTGTGTGTGTGTGTGTGTGTGTGTGTGTGTGTGTGTGTGTGTGTGTGTGTGTGTGTGTGTGTGTGTGTGTGTGTGTGTGTGTGTGTGTGTGTGTGTGTGTTGTGTGTGGTGTGTGTGTGTGTGTGTGTGTGTGTGTGTGTGTGTGTGTGTGTGTGTGTGTGTGTGTGTGTGTGTGTGTGTGTGGTGTGTGTGTTATTCCCAATGTTATGGGGACATTTTAGGTTCCCATTTTGAAAACAGCTTATACATCATATGAAATTAAGTTTTTTTGAAAATGTAAAAAAAAATGCAGAAAATGTTCTGTCATGTGTAGATTTAGGGGATAGACTACAGTTTGTACAGTATAAAAATCATTATGTCTATGGAATGTCCCCATAAACCAGTGTTTGTGTGAGTGTGATATATGGGTGACTGTAGCCCTCAGATTTTAAAGGTGAACTAAGTAACTTTTTTACCTTAACCGAACAGCTTTGGAGTCCGTGTAATGTTTATGTTACTGATTTCGTGTTGAATGGTGGGCGTCTCGCCCCCCCCCCTGTTGGCTGTGAGCGGAAAAAAACGCACTTGCAACTTTGAGCCGGCGGCCCGCCGGCCGCAGCTTCAGGAAATGTCGCGTGATATCAGGTCTCGCGATGTAACGAATTGCTTTACGGCAAGAAAGATCTGCTAAAATGAGCATCAAACAGAAATAACCCGGCGCGATGAATTCCAGATTCATCATTTTACAGACTGCACACAGTTCAACAGGGCACGCGCAGCTCTTAAAGGGGCCACACCTTATTTCCACTCGTTACAGCTTCTATCCTACTAAACAGGTACCGGTGTACAGGGGGAGGGGATCAGGCCGTGAGTGCAGAGACATCTCTGCTTGCGTGATATTTACGACAGTACAAGTATCCCACAGCGACTCTAGGGGTCACTGTTTGACAAAAACAGAAATCCTGCATAGTGCTGCTTTAAACTGAGCACGAGTTTTTTTAGAGAGTGTGAGTTGTTACATCTTCCTGATGTTTATTAATAACTACATTGAGATTCTCATCTGTTTATTCCTGTATTGTTCTCATTCAGGCAGCTCAGCAGATTATTGAGCTACAGGAAGCTGCTCAGATTAATGCAGGACTCCAGCCTGCCAACTTGGGCCGCAACACCAGCCTCCATGACATGAAGACTGTGGTGAAGACCTGGAGAAACAGGCTGCCAATTGTCTCAGATGACCTTTCCCATTGGAGCAGCATCTTTATGTGGCGGCAGCACCACTATCAGGGTAAGCAAGGATATGGCGATGAATTCCAGATTCATCATTTTATATAGACTTTTATTCATTCTTTTTTTCTTCTTCTGCAGCCATTGTGACCGCTTATGAAACTAACACGCAACATGACCCAAACACTAACAATGCCATGCTTGGAGTGCATGCCTCCGCATCAGCCATTATTCAGTATGGGAAAATCGGCCGCAAGCAAGGTCTGGTCAATGTGGCTTTGGACATTCTGAGCCGCATCCACACCATCCCCACCGTGCCTATTGTGGACTGCTTCCAGAAGATCCGTCAGCAGGTTAAATGCTACCTGCAGTTGGCTGGAGTCATGGGCAAGAATGAATGCATGCAGGTGAGTGAACTTTAAACACGAATACATATTTTCTAAAGTAGTCAATTACTACTCTTAAGGAAGACCTGTATAATTTATGTTGTTTTGTGTTACCTGACCCTGATCAGATAAATTTCATACATAGTATTCTGTATTCAAAAGCTTACGGTGCGGTTGCATTTATCATTGTTTGGTGAATTTTTGTGGGCGAAATTGTCATTTTAATGGGAATTTCACATAAGGGCGAAAGATTTCAGATATGCACAAAAAATTTTACTGACAGTCTGAACGTAGCCATAGATTTGCCATGTTAACCAACATAAAGTGGCTTGGTTTGAAATTGACTTCACTAGTGAATTGGTGAACATTTTTACCTGCTATATTTTGCTAATTATGACCACCTTAAATTCATGTTTAAATGAATTTTCATCAGAAGTTGTGATAATCACTATTGTGATGTATATCTAAGTGAAACAGCTTCTCGAATGAGAAAAAAAAGTTAAGAGCAGGACTTGATTTTGAGGACTTGTGCAAAGGTTGTCTGAGAAGAGATGTGATGTAAGGGCGAGGGGAAGTTATTACTTTTGATTAAAGATTACGAGGACACATGAATTTAAAAAATTGGGTGCATTAAAAAAATTTGGTGCATGGATAAATAATTTATAATAAACATGGTTACATTCCATAAAAAATAAGAATTGTCCATTATGATTCCATGGTGACTTTAACAGAATGGACATGAGCTGGAGTCAGTACAACAAAAGTCAAACATGTCCATCTTAATGTAATTTTGGCTGTAGTCGTTTGGAGATGAATTAAATACAATGAATTTCACTTCTCCAAGCAGGTTTTGGCAAATATGAAAAACTGGATAACTAGTCATCCTTTGTGACCTATCCGTAAGGTTAATAAGTTCATAAGTTCAGGTTTATAAGTTCATATAAATCCAATACTTTTCTAACAGTGCCTAAAATAAATTTATATTTTCTCAGCATTTAAATATTTATTTACACTCTAATATATATATATTATGTTGCTGTCAAGCTGACTTCCTCTATACTTAATCTACTTTACTTTGTCAACTCACCTGCTGATTTTGCTGTTAGCAGGACTCTTAATCCAAATAACGCTGCTCTCATTACGGTGAGAATGACTGCGGTGCTGTCACAGTAAGAAATGCCTTCCAAACAGTGTAAGGAATAGGCTGCTTGCTGCAGCATTCGCTTAAGCCTGATTAATGGAGCTGCCTCAACTGAGCTCAAGTCATTAAAGTACCATTGGATTTAATAAGTCTCTCTCTCTCTCTCTCTCTCTCTCTCTCTCTCTCTCTCTCTCTCTCTCTCTCTCTCTCTCTCTCTCTCTCTCTCTCTCTCTCTCTCTCTCTCTCTCTCTCTCTCTCTCTCTCTCCTCTTTATCATTTCTCTGGCACACTTGCTGCTCACTGGCTCTCAACTGGGAGTCTTAGATTGAGCTACAGAGATGTCTACAGCAGATATAACGTTACTCTATTGTCAGTGGTGTTGACTTTTGATGTATAGGAATTCTAGGTCAGAAAACTACACGTTGACTGAGTCCGACAAATTAAACCCGTTGTTTTTGAGGGATATAGTATCATTTTACATGAGAAAATGGAAACTTCATACCTGTGAAATACTTTGATTAATTGTAAATGCAATCATTGTTATTGTATATTCAGGGTCTGGAGGTGATTGAGTCCACTAACCTGAAGTACTTTACCAAGGAGATGACCGCCGAGTTCTACGCTCTCAAGGGCATGTTCTTAGCCCAGATCAATAAGTAAGAGTTGATCCCTGGCTTTGTTCATCTTCTCTCCTTTTCTGCCTGTCACTTTGAGTCTTCTCCTTATCACCCTCATTCACTCTTTCTTTGTCTTTAATTGACACTGCTCTCGTTATCTTTTGTTTTGTGCACAAGTCTGATTTGCCCTGACAAGAAAGAATCTGAATTGGTGAGATCATGAGCTCACTTTTTAAAATGAACCATTCTGACAAAGAATCATTATGGAGAGGAAAGATAAACATCTGTGAGTGTGCATGTGTTTGTGCCAATAATCATCACTTCTAAAACTTTATTCCAATAATGAGGTCAGAACAGTCGTTAACAGACATGCTGTATAAGGTTAATTACTCATCATACTCTCATATTGACTGTGGCAGAGGATAATGACGTTGAACTCATGATGAGTGATTATCTCCTGTCATTTTTCTACTGACTGGCATTTTCACGAGTCACTCTGATGAAAATCTGTCTTGTAATTGTAAGGAATTCAAGATAATGAACAGGAGAATCTTTTAAAACATCTCATTTAAAATGTATGCGCTGTTTTCTAAGATGTAATCTTTTCATGTCAGTTTCATACATGATTGAAGAAAAATATAGATTACTATATTAGGGGTGGTACTGTACATAGAAGTCACGATTTGGTACGTACCTCGGTTTTGAGGTCACAGTTCGATACACGTTAGGTACAATAGGAAAAAGTGTCACACTTTAGTTTAGAGTCCAATTCTCACTATTAACTAACTATAAGCTATGACTCTTGCTTCAATAAACCCCTAATCACTGCTTATTAGTTAGCAAGGATGTTAAGTTTAAGTATTGGGTAAGATTAAGGGATGTAGAATAAGGTCATGAATAAGTCATTTAATAATAATAATAAACAGACAATATCCTAGTAAAATGCATGCTAATAAGCAACTAGTAAATAATGAGAATTGGAGCCTAAACTAAAGTGTTACTGAAAATAGCAACAAATCCACAATGCTAGTGTTTATTTTATTTTATTTTGAACAGACACTAGTGCAAATTACAGCTTGTTCCACCTAGTGGCATTTAGTCCCGTCTGAGGTCATTGGTACAGTACACCCTCCTTTAGTGTATTAAGCAGTAAACTGATGTACTCTTGCATAGGTCTTTTTTCTCAGGACTGATAAAAAAACAAAGTAATTTGTCAGCTACAAAACTGAAAATCATCTTGTGTTATAAAAGTACAAAATAAAAAGAACAACAGGGGCAGTCCAAACTCAGAGTGGTTACCAGGCAAGGGTCGTGGGCAGGCTGCAAACGTTCAGAGTAATGGGAAACAGGCTAGAATCAAGGAACCAGGAATACGTAGAAATGTAGAAGATTGTTCAGAGTTGCACGCCGTGGCAGTAACAAGACCTCACAGAGAACAAAGGGGAGCGAGGTCCAGATAAAGGGGAGCTGAGTGGGAACAGGTGGCTGAGATGATGGAGATGAGACAGGGATGGAAAGAGATGATTAGTGAAGGGAGTGATGGGAATTGAAGTCCTAGAACTCAGGAGAGAGTGATCTTGTGTGGGCAGGAGGCGGCGTCGTGGAGCGCATCGTGACAGAGCCCCCCCCCTGCGAGCGGCTCCCGAAGCGAGGACCTGGACGGCGACGGGGTCTTCCACGGGGTCTGGGAGCAGGACGATCAGGGTGATTCTGGTGGTAGGTGGTGAGAAGAGCTGGGTCAAGGATGTTTTGGGACCTTTCCCAGGAGCGTTCCTCCGGACCGCACCCCTCCCAGTCAATTAGGTACTGAAGAACCCCTCCACGGCGCCTAGAGTCCAGGATCTCTCGCACACGGTAAACCTCCTCGCCTCCGATGTCGATGGGGGGAGCATTCCTCGCCACGACCTCTTCCCGGTCCTCCTCTCTCCTGAGTGCAGCAGCCGGTCTGAGGAGAGAGACATGAAAGGTGGGTGAGATGCGGTAAGTGGATGGAAGTGCTAACCTGTAGGAGACAGGGGTGATCTGTCTCAAAATCTGGAAGGGACCAATGAAACGTGGAGACAACTTCTTGCAAGGGAGTCGGAGACGGAGATCACGAGTGGACAACCATGCCCATTGGCCCGGTCTGAAGATGGGGCCGCCTCTTCTGCGTCGGTCAGCCTGCTGCCTGAATTGACGTACAGCACGCTGGAGATGGACGTGGGTGGTGTTCCAGGTCTCCTCACTCCTCTGCAACCATGCGTCCACCGCCGGGAGAAACAACCGACCAGGGAAACAACGGAGGTTGGAACCCGAACACACACTGGAAGGGCGTGAGACCTGTCGACGGCTTGCGGAGAGAATTCTGGGCGTATTCTGCCCACACAAGGAAGCGACTCCAGTCCTGTTGATTTTGGTGGCTGTAAGTTCGGAGGAAGCGGATGAGGTCCTGGTTAAGCCTCTCCACCTGTCCGTTGGCCTGCGGGTGGTAACCAGAAGTGAGACTAACATTAATGTTCATTTGACTGCACTGATGTTCATTGACTTTCCATACCCGGGAGGTGAACTGGGATCCTCTATCTGAAACGATATCCTCAGGCAATCCATACAAACGGAAGACATGGTGAAGAAGAGCTTCAGCGGTTTGGAGTGCTGTGGGTAGTCCAGCCAGGGGAACGAACCTGCATGCCTTGGAGAATCGGTCAACCACCGAGAGAATAGTAGTAAAACCCTGAGAGGAAGGCAGATCAGTGACGAAATCCACTGCAATATGGGACCATGGCCGTTGAGGAACGGGAAGTGGCTGAAGAAGTCCGGCCGGCTTTAAGTGGGAGGCCTTTGAGATGTTGCATGTAGGACACTGACGAATGAATTTGACTACGTCTGCGTGAAGAGTGGACCACCAGAAACGATTAGTGACTAGCAGAAGTGTGGCCGTAATCCCGGGGTGACCAGCGCTGGGAGTGCAATGTACCCACTGAATTCTGAAGATCCTGTGGTATGAAGACTCGGTCAGGAGGGCATTCCGGAGGGGTCGGATGATCCCCTTGTGCGGCAGAGATCTCAGTCATGATGTCCCACTGAACAGGGGCTACAATGAGGTTAGATGGCAAAATGTACTTGTGCTTGGGATGATCAGATTTACAGTCAAACTGGCAAGACAGGGCGTCGGCTTTGCCGTTCTTGGAACCTGGGCGATACGTGATCTTAAAGTGGAACCTCGAGAAGTAGAGCGACCACCTGGCCTGTCGGGCATTCAGACGTTTTGCTGACCTGATGTACTCAAGGTTGCGATGATCGGTGAGGACAGTAAAAGGCAGACGAGCACCCTCCAGCCAATGTCTCCATTCCTCGAAGGCGGCCTTCATGGCCAGAAGCTCCCTGTCACCCACATCGTAGTTGCGTTCAGCTGGAGTGAGCTTACGAGAGTGGAAGGCGCATGGAAACATCTTTGCAGGACTACCGTGTCGCTGGGACAGAATGGCGCCGATTCCTGAATTCGAAGCATCCACCTCCACGATGAACTCACGCTCGAGGTCCGGATGATGAAGGATGGGAGCCGTAGTGAACTTCTCCTTGAGCCGTTCGAACGCGGAAGAGCATTCTGGAGACCACTTCAAATGTTGCCCTATCCCCCCACCCCCCTGAAGGAGGGATGTGAGAGGTGCCGCAGTGGTGCTGAAATTGCGAATAAATCTACGGTAGAAATTGGCAAAGCCCAGGAAACGCTGCAATTCCTTCACGGTGGTGGGGCGAGGCTAATTGACTACTGCTCGGACCTTACTGTCGTCCATGATGACTCCCTCAGCACTGATGACATACCCCAGGAATGCAATTCGGGTCTGGTGGAACTCACACTTCCGGACCTTGGCATACAGCTGGTTGTCGATGAGGCGATGAAGTACGGCTCGCACATCCCGGACGTGTGCCTCGAGGGTATCTGAGTAAATGAGGATGTCGTCGATGTAGACAATGACTCTCTGGTTCAGCATGTCACGGAAGATCTCATTTACGAAGGCCTGAAAGACAGAAGGACTGTTAGAAAGCCCGAACGGCATAACCCGGTATTCGTAGTGCCCGGTGGTCGTAGAGAAAGCTGTCTTCCACTCGTCACCCTCTCAAATGCGAACCAGGTTGTAGGCGTTCCGCAGGTCCAGTTTGGTGAAGAACTTGGCGGTGCGGAGCATCTCCAGTGCAGCGGGGACCAGTGGCAGAGGATAGCGGTACTTGACAGTGATCTCGTTGAGACTGCGATAGTCAATACAAGGACGGAGACCTCCATCCTTCTTCTTGACAAAGACAAACCCAGCTGAGGCAGGAGAAGTGGAGGGAGTGATGAAGCCCTTAGCGAGTTGTTCTTCAATGTAAGACTTCATCGTGTCGGTCTCAGGTTGGGACAATGGATAGACTCTCCCACGGGGCGGGTTAGCTCCAGGAAGAAACTCGATGGCACAATCCCAAGGTCGATGTGGGGGAAGTTGAGAGGCCTCTCCCTCACTAAAGGCCAGAGCAAGATCATGGTATTCCGTGGGAACCCCCAACAGGTCAGGATTTTCAGAGCGGCTGGAAACAGTTTCAGGACCTAGAACAGCAGGTTGACAGTTTGTTAAACAGAGAGATGACCACTGAATTACCTTCCTCTCAGACCACGAAATTTAGGGGTTGTGCTTCTCCAGCCAGGGGAAACCAAGAATCACAGGATGCAGCGGTGAATTTATGGTGAAAAGTTGGATGGTCTCTGAGTGCTGAGTGCCAACATTAAGGGTTAACTGCTGAGTGATGTACTGTATCTTGCCTGATCCCAGGGGTCGTCCGTCTAATGCTGCCACTGACACCCGATGTTCACATGGTTTGAGAGAGAAATTATGAGTTTTAGCAAAAGCGAGGTCAATAAAATTCCCTGCTGCCCCCGAATCAATCAATGCATTTACATTAACAATTCCGTCATCAGAGCAGAAAAATACCTCTAAAGTAAGAGAATTGAGAGAACGAACACAGGAACTCACCGCAGCAGAGTCTCTCGAGGTGGGTCTTACAGGACATGTCGACCTCACGTGACCAGAACGGGCGCAGTAAAGACAGAGGTTGTTGCGCATTCTTCGTTCACGCTCCTCAGTGGTTAAGCGCGTGAAGCCGATTTGCATGGGTTCAGGCTCAGAATTGGCGGAAGGATTTACAACGACCCGGTGTTTGAGCGGGGTGCGCCGTGCTCGGATCAGATTATCAAGGCGAATGGTTAGATTCATCAGCTGGCTGAGAGTTTTATCCTCATCCCGACAAGCCAGTTCTCCTTGTAAATCGGAATTCAGGCCCTTGCGGTAAAGCAGTTTCAGAGGATCCTCCCCCCAGCCTGTCTGTGCAGCGAGTGTGCGGAAGGTGAGGGTGTAATCCGCCGCGGAAGATCCTCCTTGATGAAGAGACAGTAGCAGCTCGCCCGGTTCTTTTCCGCCGGCTGGATGCTCGAAAACCTCTCTGAATTGGGCGAGAAAGTCGTTATAGGAGGGGAACGTAAGCTGACCACCTGCCCAAAGCGCTGTCGCCCACTCCAGTGCCTTTCCTGTCAGCAGCGAGCAGATGAAAGAGACCCGGCTGTCGTCGTTTGAAAAGAGGTGGGATTGCTGGTTAATATACAGAGTGCTTTGCAGAAGAAAACCCTTGCACGTTGCTGACGAGCCGTCGTATTTGTCGGGTAATGATAAACGAGGATTATTGGATGTTGAAACATTACTCACACTGGACGATGGTTGAACTGGAGGTGCAGTGGTTTGAGCAGCGTTGGCGGTTTGCGCCCTGAGGGACCGCATGGATCTCACCAGTTCTTCGGTAAGTGAAGTTAATTTTCCAGCTGCTGTTGATGAACGACCAGTACGGAAGCTTGATTGGTGACTTCTGAGGCTAGACAATGCAAGGTTGCTGGATCCTGTGTTGGTGAGGTCTTCTGTGATGAGTCAGAGGCGTTCGAATCCATGTGCAATAACTTTAATGATGAACACAAACAGGCAGAAAACTGAGGAAGCACAGGGTGAATATATACAGGGGCAGTCCAAACTCAGAGTGGTTACCAGGCAAGGGTCGTGGGCAGGCGGCAAACGTTCAGAATAATGGGAAACAGGCTAGAATCAAGGAACCAGGAATACGTAGAAATGTAGAAGATTGTTCAGAGTTGCACGCCGTGGCAGTAACAAGACCTCACAGAGAACAAAGGGGAGCGAGGTCCAGATAAAGGGGAGCTGAGTGGGAACAGGTGGCTGAGATGATGGAGATGAGACAGGGATGGAAAGAGATGATTAGTGAAGGGAGTGATGGGAATTGAAGTCCTAGAACTCAGGAGAGAGTGATCTTGTGTGGGCAGGAGGCGGCGTCGTGGAGCGCATCGTGACAATAGAATTATAATTGTTGTTTACAATAATTTTGTAATAGAATTATATTATTACAAAACCACTTGCTTTTTAAGCAATTCAATGTAAGTATTGTATAGCCAATTGAATTAATTCAGTTTTTTCATAGATGAGGTGAATTCAAATAATGTCTGCATGAATTGCATTTTATTGGTAATTTAATATCCAGAACAAAACACCATTTATGTGGTTATCTAATAAACCTATATTGATAATAACCTGTTTTTTTGCAACATCTTAGCTTTAAAGGCCTTGCTCTTTTCCTCATCATGGGTGAATTGATGGTGAGCCTGGCACTGGATTGAAATAGCTTATTAAATACACATGCTGAATAATTAACTCAATAGCAATTTCTGAAATCTCTGTGATCAGCAGAAGTTTCCCCCAGCCTCAGCAGGGCCTAATGTAATCATTACATTTTCACTCTCTATGAATATTAACATAGGGATTTGATAAAGCAGCAGAGCTGTCGGAGGAAGATGTTTGACACTTGACTGGGCGTGGGGACTTATGTGCTCTCCAGGCCCGACTCTCAGCAAAGGCCATGAGCAGAAACATATTATACATGTCCACGTCTGACGAGACGCTTCAGTGGATTTGGCTTCCCCAGACTCCCATTGCAATCAAGTGTAATTCTGTTGCTTGCCACATACTCATTAAAAGTTCCCATTATATGTGATTGGTTTAGTAGGTGTGTCGTTGGGTAACATTTAGAGATGGTGATGGTAAGGACAGAGGCCTCAAGCACAGATTATGTGTCCCATCCAGTTCTTTCAGTCCTTTATAAAGCTCTTTACGAGCCTTTCTCAACTTCTATTCTTAAACTGCTTCTATAAAAGGGCCCTAGAAAAGATGCTCCTGGGGGACAAATTGTCAAAGCTCTAAAACGGCTGATGAAACAAAAATATTGGACCCAGTCAGCTAATTTCAGTTAGGTGCTGGCCAGCTGGATAGTTTTTTTTTTAAGTAGTGTTCCTCAAGTTTTTTTCCATCAGATACTCCTCAAACTGGGCATGTAATCATGATACATTTTACATGGCTCCTGTTTACCAGTGTACCATTTGCATATATTTTACTGACTCAAGCATAATCCACCAAATGACTCAGTTCTGATCATCACAATCTTGATATCTCAAGAATGTAAAGAATCTGACACATTCCCCTCTCATTCAATTTGTCGACTTATCTCTCTTCTACCAGGTCAGAGGAAGCAAACAAGGCATTCTCTGCTGCAGTGCAGATGCATGATGTTCTGGTGAAAGCCTGGGCTATGTGGGGAGACTACTTGGAGAACATATTTGTCAAAGACCGCCAGCCCCACCTTGGCGTCTCCGCCATTACCTGTTACCTACACGCCTGCCGCCATCAGAACGAGAGCAAGTCACGCAAATACCTGGCCAAGGTAATATCTCCTCTCTCTTGCTGACCTCATTGAGTTGTCCAGGTTTCTTCCACCAATGAGGACAATGTCAGTATAAAATCATGCACCCAATTGTTTGTTAAATAGGTAAATGGTAGTCTATCATTGTTCTCTATCATTATCTTGTGGTTGAGATCCACCTATGGAGAGAAGCAGAGGAGCGTCTCTCGTCTCGGCAGAAGCATCCAGTTGCACTGTCTAGCTTAAATTTTGTCGTCTTCTTACCTTTTTAGCTTCTTTGCCTTTTTTAAGGCTGCCATCAGTTATTGAGCCAAATGGTATGATTAAAAAATTCCTAACTACGTAAAAATTCTCAGTAAAGTCACAATTAGTGTTATTTTCAATGAATAAAGACATTTTGTTTTAGTTTTCGTTAATTGTAATAACACTGGTGGCCTAACCCTTGAATAAACCAACCAATAAAATGTCAAGAACTACTGATCAATGTTCTATCATACTGCGTAATCTAGATGACAACATGCACTTAGTGATTTACTTGTTAAAACTGGCAAAAATGGTTGGCGGAGATGCACAGAGCATGCTATAAAAGGGTAGCTTGTTTTTTGACAGGTCTGTAATTAGTTTTACCATTAAAACCATTTACCATAAAACACAGGCAAACTCAGTGCTCATTTGTGGTCCAGTAAACCCATTCTGCTCTGATGGCTTTGTTAAATGGGGGGCATATCCGTCACTGTGTGCCATTTCTGAATTAATGCAGCTGTGGCGAGGGGATGCACTGCATTCAGACTGATGAACCTCCAATGATGGATGTAATTATATTATTACACTAGATGATGGGTTTTGTATGGATACTATGTACATGGCAGTCTGCTCTGTCAAGTACTGTACGCTAGATCAAACAGCTCCATTTGGCTTTTTCCTTTTTTCCAGCATGGGATTGAAGGGGTACTTTAGATTGTGTCTGGAGTGCTGCTGGCCGTCGAAGCTTTATAGACGGTGGCGTAGTTTACACGTGATTAATGGGAGTAGTTGCTCGCTGATTATCAGTAATTATCCGTAAGCCGTGTGGTCCGAGCTGTCCAGTGCTTAATGTCTCCATCAGGCCTCAGCGAAGAGGACGGTTTATCTGTTACCGGCCACTGTACCAGAGCCCCACCAACAATAGCAAGAAAAGGCAGCAGCTGGTGGGACTGAAGCGGCCGAGATGATTTTACAAGCCATTAAGCCCTTGAGTAGCTATTTCAAGGAGCTGATGACCTCATCTTCAATCGCTGACATAGTTTTAGTTTAAAATGAAAACGTTCAGTCCTACAGGTTGATGAACATTTTCATCCAAACCTACTTTTTTATGAATGTTTGAGCCAGAGATCGGAAAAAAATTTGGACTTGGAGACTTGACTTTTTAAATTACTTTAGTGACCAACCGTATGTCTACATGAAGAGGTATTTTGCACATTGATGCAAATAAAAAGACAGAGAATTTCTCATTTGAGTGAGTGTTTACAGAAAGCTTGCTTGTTGTTTTTATATAAATTATCCGTCCTTTGCCGATTTGACTGTGTATTATAATGACTTTAAATGTATTATTCATTTTAAATGTCCATGGTATTAAATATAGAATGAATTTTGTTCAAGTAAAATGTCACTGTAAATTTTCTTTATTTTACATAAATCCTGGGTGTTTCTATTGATATCTCCAGACATAAAACATGTATTTATGATATGAATGGTCCTGCAGCAGGGTTTTTAAAATCAAAACTATTACCAAAAGAGACTGTTTCTCTTCTTCTTCAGGTGCTGTGGCTGTTGAGTTTTGACGATAAGAACACCTTGGCCGACGCTGTGGACAAATACTGCATTGGAGTGCCGCCCATCCAGTGGCTGGCTTGGATCCCTCAGCTCCTCACGTGTCTGGTGGGCTCAGAGGGGAAACCACTCCTCAACCTCATAAGCCAGGTTGGATTCCACTCTACATTACCTTTTCTTAGCAGTACATTCATGCTTGATATATCCGTCTAATCAAGATTAATTTCTTCTGCTGTCTTTAATAAGAGACAGTCTTCAGTCAGTCCCTTCTTTGTCAAATTAATAGTTCTACCGGTTCCCTTTTTAATTATTTGTGCAAAGCATTGTTATTGGGTTAATATCAAACACTCCAACTGTGGGAACAGAACCACCAATTAAACAAGAGACTAATTTGCCCTCGATGGAGTATTATTTCCAAGCCATTTAAAAAGCTCCTGAACTTCAAAGAGGAAACAGCTGCTCCAAGGGCTCAAAGAGAGAGGGAGAAAAAAGATATGGAGGAGAGAGTTCTGTTCTTAACCCACGTAAAATGACGGCTAAATCCCCCTCTCGTTTACTGACACGTTCCAAGCGGGTTTTGCATGCAGCTCGACCACCTCTTTTCTCACGTACACATGCCAGACCAGCGACTTCTAATCTCTCCATTTCAGCGCTGACGCACCCGTGCAGTGGAAATGCTTCACTTTGAGATTAAGTACACTTGAGTCCCTGATAAGCACCCAATGAAATGGATATGTTTGCACACCATAATCTCAATTAATGGAGTTGTCAAGGCTGTTTTAGGGATGACAAGTCTCCTTGTTGAAGTATCTTTGGGGTCTGATCTAAGGCAGGGATGACGAGTGAAAGGTAGATGTTTTGTAAAACTCTTGATTTTCAAGTGAAATCTCCAGCGGATGGAGCACCTTTATCTCAGGCTCTGAATTATTTAGCTGTGCTCCAGTTGGCGGGATGTTTTAAAAACGTTTAATGAAATATTGATGAAGGTGAGCTGTTGGGTGCCTTGAGATGAAACCGAGGCGAGGAAAACTCAACACCTTTATGCACACAGACAACCATCACATGCCAGCTTTTACACACCCTAACATATGATGAGAATTCTCTCCAATTTTAGGGGTGATCTCTTCCCCTTTTGCTTGTTCATTTTTAATGCGATACTTAACAAGCTCTTAACAGAAGGTTTTGCCCGTGGCTGCTTTTCATGTAAAAGCCCATCTGGACTCAGAGGTGTCTCTTTACACCTAAAGGCCAGCCTGTTTTCCGCCGTCTGCTTGACAAAGATCGTGTTTCCACTCTAATGGCCTGCTTGAGCTGGGTGCTGTGAGACCTGAGAGGGGCTGCGGGTGGTTTGAGAAGGAACACTGTCTGCCGCCTTCATATTTGTCTTCATCTCCCCTCACACTGATGCGGACAACATTCACACCCTCACGGATATTGCAGTGACAGGAGAGAAAGAAGAAAGGAACATGTTTATAAGCATGTTATTGTGACTATTACATAATAATAAAAGGATCCAAAGATTGGGTTATGAGTCAGACTCCTGTGTTGGTTGGTTTTAAAGTAAAAAGCCCAGAGGCAGGCTTTTTTTCCCTTCAAAATATGTGAAATAGACCTCACATCTTAGTGCTTTGATTACAGCTTACAGTTTTCAAACAGGTTTCCCAATCACTGCCTATCTACAAGTGATTGTTCAAAAACGTACTATTGGTACCATTCATATTGATTTCATTTAATTTGGTTACAGCCCTATTGTGTCTTAATATTCTAATAGAATTAATTGATTAAATGTAAGAAGTTGACACAGAAGATGATGCAAACATTTAATTAGGTTACAAACATGCGTCATAAAGCCCATAAAAGGTAAAAATCCATTTAAACTTGTTGGAAAAGATCATTTCTGTCACTGCTATGAACTGACCATCACACTGAATATGAAAAATAGCAAACACTTTAGGAGTCAACCGTCAACAGCAGTCCTAAACCTGCCAACTCAATAAACACACTCAGCAAAAAATCGTCTAATTATCATTATTGATAAAATCCCAGAAAATATCGAGGAGATGTATATATTTTTTTATCAATATCGCACAGCCCTAACGGCCATACATTTTTTTTACTGGCCATGAAACTGACTACTAACTACTAACAGTAGTTTTCAGGTACAGAAATTTAATAAAGTAATCAAATGTTAAATAACTCTGCATAATCTGCATTTTATAAATTAAAAAGATTGAACAACTTTTGTAACTTCAATAAGGATTAATCAAGAGCAGTTACAGATTTGTTGTTTGATTAACATTAAAAACACAGATAGCAGCTGGAATATTAAGGTGCTGTCACTTTAAGACCAAACAACGTGAAACTAATTTTATTGTCTGCGCGGTGTAAATGCGCACAGAAAACTTCCCACACAGCGCATGAGTAATAAATTGATTTCCCTTTCGCATCATCTTCTGCTTGAATGTTTAAATTGGCAAGGCTTAAACTTTTTAGATGATGCTGCACTGGCCCATCAACTGTCAAGAGGGTCATGGTCTCACATTGCATTGTTAGAATTCATAAAAATGTTACCGGACAACTGGCAATTGACTGTTTTGTTTACTCGACAACGCAGATTTTTACGCACATTTGGCGTTTAGTGAGTATTAATTTTAGGCATGTATGTGTGTGTAAATGTTTATGTATATTAGAGATGCATGGATCAGCTCTAACAACATTCGAATCTGCTGTTAAAAATAAATCATCCACCCGCCACCCACCTGAACCTATGGTTTTAGGCCTTATTAGTTTATTATCATATACATACAGCGCTTCAGAGCCGTTATATATCACTGCCACATACACAGTGGCACATACACTTGATTCGTCCTTATTAACTACTCCACTACAATCCCCCCCCACACTGTACTTTTCTTTCTTTCTTTCCTTCCTTTTGTTTTTAAATCTCCTTTTTCAAATTTCTCTCGGATCTGTTTTGCCTCCATAATATTATATATTGCAACTGCACTGCCTATTTCCATCATTAATAATTTGTCATCCACAATTTTCAGAAATGTTAATGTTATTTTTTTATTACTTGCCCCCCCCCCCGACTCACAGATTACCCACAGTGTCTGCGGATATATCCGTTATCTGCGCATCACTAATCTATATGTACATATATATGTTTGTCACACATGTTTGTGTGTGTGTGTGTATAGGGCCGACTATAATGATTGGTAAATATAAATACCGTAAATATAGCTATAACTATAACAACTATATTAGTGTCCACATCAATGCATGTTATTGTTCTGTTTATTCTAAGCATGTGCTCCACTTATACCGTCTTTCACTTTAAATGCTCAAGCTCTTTTATGCAGGGTGAATTCTGATTGGCTGTCAAAGCTTTTATCGTATCGTAAAAATTCAGGAAAATGTATTCCAACAATATTTTTTCTCTGTGCCATTATAGTTGTGATGTGGACTCTGCTATTCTTTTATACTTAGAATGATTTTTACAACTATACCTATATCGTTATAGTTCTTGCTGTGAACGGGCCTTTTCTGTGATATTACGCATGATCAACCTTGCACTTACGTTAATTAAAAAAGACTTTTGTTCTTAGTGCCAATGCATCATTGCCATTTTGATAAATATATGAGCTTTTGGGCTAAAGCATGAAAAATCTTCATTTTTAAGCCTTCTTTTTGTGATTCTGTTCAAGGACACAGCAGATCTCCGAAAAAGAGAAAGTGTACACTCGAGTTTGACAAGCTTTTAGCGAGTGTCATATTGAGCCATGGTTTTAATCTGCCCTTGATGTTTGTCCATCTCATTGCTTTCCCCTACGGTTTCATTTTCAAAAGCCTGCACTATCACAGAGAAGTTTCAAAACATGTCAGCACAACGTTTCTCACTCTCGCTCTGACCCAAGCCCACAGGGACGATCTGAAATGTAATCTGCAACTGTTTCTCTCAGGTGGGACGTGTCTACCCTCAAGCAGTGTACTTTCCGATCCGAACCCTGTACCTGACGCTGAAAATCGAGCAGAGGGAGCGGTACAAGAGCGGTATGACTGGAGTTTTTTTTTTTTTCAGAACATTAATATCCAACAATATAAAGTCCTACAAAAGTCAATTTTTTCTTTTTCTTCATGTGCTGTTGTTTCTCACTTTTCCTCAGACTCTGGCCAGCAGCAGCCCAGTTCAGCGGCTGCCCAGACCCATTCTGCGTCTGATCCTGGTCCCATCCGTGCCACCGCTCCCATGTGGCGCTGCAGCCGGATCATGCACATGCAGCGTGAGCTCCACCCCACCCTTCTTTCCTCTCTGGAGGGCATCGTGGACCAGATGGTCTGGTTCAGGGAGAACTGGCATGAGGAGGTGAGTGGTTTTATGTGTTAAAGAGAGAGTTTTTGTATTCCAAAGGTGAGTGGCTACCTCTTAAAGCACTCAGCCCCAAGCGCAAGTTAAACATGACATGAATGCGTTTTCTGTCCGGTTTGCTTACGTTCTTTAGTCTCATGCCGCATGCTCTCGTACACGTAGCTGTTTTCAGAGAGCCGGCTGACTAGATGAAACCTGACAGAGGGGAACGATTGGGGCTCAGTGAGGCTGAAAAGTGGTTTTGCAGTGCAGGTGGACATTGGCGCTTCAGTGCTAATCGGGCTTTGGCGAGGGGCTCGTCGTGATTGATGGGTGAGGGGAGTGTAGACTAAACGTGTGGAGATTGGATTGCTGTGACAGGGCTGATGCGGTGATGCGTCGAGACTGGACAGGACAGGGATTCAAGAGCCCCACTCCTGTGGGAAGCTCGGCGACAAAAGGCCGAAGAAGAGGAGAGAAAAAGGGCGAGGAAAGAAAGTTTAGCAAGGAGAACTGGAGGATGAAATAAATTGGCATTGAGAGAGCTCAGTGAAGTAAAACATGGGTTTAATTTTCCAGTCATTGATGAAGTGTAGTTCCAGACTAAATTAGTCTGTTAATGGTGATCTTCTTCACTTGAAGTCTAAGCTTAATCTCTGCAGCAGAGACCGGTAGAGGCAGGCTTTTACTGATCTCTGGTGAACATATTCGCCTCTGAAGGATTTTTAGTATTATCAAAATGGCAAATTGGATTGAATATGTGGAAATGGTGTTATCCTTCATGGTAAATTGATAAAAACTGGTTAACCATTCATTCTTGTCTCTTGGTTTCTCATCTTTCCCTCATTTCCTTCCCCAGGTTTTGCGGCAGCTACAGCAGGGCTTGGCGAAATGCTACTCTGTGGCATTCGAAAAGAGCGGAGCTGTGTCCGATGCTAAAATCACTCCACATACACTCAACTTTGTGAAAAAGCTGGTCAGCACGTTTGGCGTGGGCCTGGAGAATGTCTCTAATGTGTCCACCATGTTCTCCAGCGCTGCCTCAGAGTCCCTGGCCCGCAGAGCTCAAGCCACCGCTCAAGACCCTGTGTTTCAGAAGATGAAGGGCCAGTTCACCACAGGTCAGAAAACACAATTCAATTCTTATGCATGTTATTTTACATAGAAAAATATCTTTCAGCAAAGTGACATTTTTCCACCTCCAAGTTAAAAAATGCACTTTTCTTGCATCTGAATCTGAGTTTGTAGGCAGTTTGAAAGATTATACAGGGTCTTCCTAGAGTAGCGGTTTCAAACGAGTGTCGCCAGGATGATTTAAGGAAAATGGAATTACATTAAAATTAGATTTTCATAAAACCGTAGTCTATAGGCTATATAAAAGAAACACATGAAATATGGCTGTTTTGACAATTAACAGATTAATAAAATGAAAGAAAAAACTGTGCGACAGTATGCTGCGAGTTTGGTTCCTTTCTGTGAGGCTCGGCTATCCACAAACAAGTTGACGGAAATGGAAACCGAGACAGCAGTTTGTTTGTTTTTTCTTTATTTTACAAAAGCACAATGTTGTGTTTTATTGCGAGTGTACACAAATAAAAGTAAACACTTTGCAGTTTCGAATGATGTCCTGTATGAACAAAATGACTGAGTAACACAGGCTCACACACACAACATATTCCAGCATTGCAATCTTGACATCGCTGCCTGTTCATTATCAAAATAAAATTGTCAATCTAACATATAAAATTTTCACTGCTCTGTTTAAATAGTCATTAGTACAATTCGTGCCATTCACCGTAAACACTGCTCCACTGTGATGTTTCCAAGCACATTTTTGCGAATATGAAGAGGAGGATTTTTTTCCGTCGATATTGGAACGTGTGTGAAGTACCAAGCCTATAATAAATAATAGTTTAGCATCCAAATACATTGCGAATATGGAAACATTTTGATTCGAATGAGAGTTACGTGGCCCAACACCGCTTACTTTCGCTTTGAATTATTTCGTTTTGGCTTGTATATAGTTTTTTCCCCCATTGTTTTGTTCTGAATATCATTTAAAGGTGCCCTATAATGTGTTGAAATAATATTTTCATTTTGTCTCTGATATCTACATAGAGGATATTGGCTTATCTAAGGGCATTTAAAATGTCCCATTTCAACTCTAGAAATTTGCCCTAGAATGAAATGATCTGTTTTTACCTTATTTGGAAGGATCATGAATACTAATGAGGAGTTCTGATCTGATTGGCTGTTTCACTATTTCATACTATTTAGTTGAATATAATTCAATAATATTATATAGAATGTATATAATATACAATATTTCTATAAAAAAAAATTTCTGTAATTAAGTTTAACTTATTTCAGTTAGTTGCCATTTCAGCTTTATTTAAATTACCGGAATTTTTTTTCGTTTAGTTTAACAACAACACTTGATAGTATAAATTTGTCTTTTGTAATTCTAATCTCTATAAAATTAACTTAAAATTCGTATCCAATGAAAAATCATAGAAATTGGTCATGGTCTGGGAAGTGGGAACCCTCATTATAGCTGGATTTTCTTGATTCAATCAAATCTCGAAATCAACCCCCACCATTATTCTGTTTCACTTTAAAATGGCAAATTACAGAAGTTTGGTGCGTTCTGAATGCTGTTTTTTCAAATGTAGTTCAATATCATTGACACAGATAAAATAATTCAAGTCAGCTGACTCTTTGAGAATGAGCTGTCACACGTGGACTTGTCGCAGAAGTGTCAGCAGAAGTCTAAACTGCAGGCAAGCGCACTTAAAGGATCACGTCCCCTGTGCACAATTACACATGCTTTCGTTCTTGTCTCTGTTCTGCATAACCACTTCTGCTCAGAGTTAACCACAGGCCTCTCCACCAGACCGACTCAGAGAATAATTGGCTCTGTGAACCATGTGATTAGATTTAATGGGAAGATGACTATGGGCAGAACTGTGTGTGTATAAAGGTGCTGTTGACTGTAAAGAAATTACACAGCTTTAAGTCAACATGCAAAAAAAAACTACACATGGAGGAAAAAAGTATGAAACAGTTTTTTTGGTATTGTTGTTTAGTTTCATTAGGTTAAGGGGAACTGTAATTTCTGTCACTTGTGATACCAAAAAAAATGGCAAACATAATTTTCAAATCCTCCATCTGTCTTCCAGTTTTTCAACAATACGTTTTTTCCCCAAACTCATCCCACATGTTGAGCTTGTTACCCAATTATCTGGCCCACTTTTACACATGTACATTTTAGTCATAGTCTCCTTTTGTTTTGTTTTTTGTGTTTGTTTTACTTTTAGTGAGGAACCGAATGCTGTATATTTTTTTCTGTGACTTTACCTTTAAATCCCAAATGTCCTTCGCCCCCCCTCGAGATGTTTGTTTTTAAAATCTCTCTGAGTACGGAAGAAGTTGCCACGGCTCTTTCCTGAGGCCAGTTTTGTACACATTGCCCGACAATAACCTTCCAGTGCCCCCAGTGTACACCTGGCTCTCAGGAAGCAGAGCATGTGTGATCCGAGGCGTATGTTAAAACAAACTCCCCCTCAGCTGTCCTCTGCTCAGGAGAGCAGAATATGTTTATACTTTCCTTCCATGTCCACCTACAGTCTCTCCACCTCAGTAAACCTTGAATCCTGGAGCTACTGTTCTTGTTTGCTTCATATTGAGTTCTATCCGGAGGCCTGTGTGTGTGTGTTCATGGCCTTAGAGGACTGTTAAGAGTGTAAAGGTGTAAAACAGATGTTGTGGTGCCAGCTGTCTCTGGGCAGTGAGGCGTGGCCAGGGCGCCCTGGGTCGTCTTTACTCACCTGACACCGCGTTCTACTGGGAATGAGTTTTTGGAGGGGAACCAGCAAAGAACACAGCCTCTTCAATCCTGTATCCTTCTCTCCTTTTCCCTAAAAGTTTCTCCTCTCAATCTCTCCATTCCAACACGTGTCCAAACAAACACTCAGCACCATTTTTTAAAGAATATTTTAAACCAATCACGTGCAAGCCAGGTATATGCTTTGTCTATCAAAATTGTAAAATTGTTTTTTAAATAAAATATAATTGCATTTTTAACTTTTGATGAGATCTCATTTAAATGGTTTTGAACTCAAAGAATATTTGACCAAATTAAGAACATGTCATACTTATATTAAAAGCATGTTCAAATTAAACTATACAAAATTAAATAATTTAAAGAAAATGTAAAATTATAAAATGTATACATTTGCTAATTTAAGTAAAATGTATATTTAATATTTAAAAAAATGGGTGTGTACTATGGACATTGGGACATTTTCCTGAGGTAAATTTAATGCTAGATGACCAGTTGTATACAAGCTAGTCCTTTAATGATAATAATAATAATTTGTTACATTTATATAGGCTTTTCTGGGTACTCAAAGCGCTTTACATATGGAAGGGGGGAATCTCCTCAACCATCACCAATGTGCAGCATCCACCTGGATGATGCGATGTCAGCCATATTGCGTCAGACCACCCCCATACACGAGCTTACTGGTGGAGAGGAGACTGAGTGATAAATCCAATCAGTAGCTAATATATATGGGGATGATTAGGAGGCCAATGGGCAATTTAGCCAGGATGCTGGGGTTACACCCATACTCTTTTATTGTTTTTTTTAAAGGTATCCTGCAAATTTTTTGTTTTCAATTTTGTTATTTATGACCACAGAGAGTCAGGATCTTGGTTTAATGTCTCATCCGAAGGGCAGTGCTTTAACATTATAGTGTCCCCATCATTATACTGGGGCGTTAGGACCCACACAGACCACAGGGTGAGGACTCCCTGCTGACCTCACTAACACCTCTTCCAGCAGCAACCTGGTTTTTCCCAGGAGGTCTCCCATCCAGGTACTGACCAGGCTCAACCCTGCTTAGCTTCAGTGGCTGACCAGTATTGGGCTACAGGGTGAAATGGCTGCTGGCATTAGAATCAGTGTTACTGTCTACATTTGAAAACTGAGTTTCAGTTTTTGCTATTTTTTTTTTTTTGTTCGTTTCAAATATATGGGAGTCATAATGCCAATTTCATAACATTCTAATATTTTTAATAATTTTTTCTTGAATTTTCTTTCGGAGATTTTTGTATTTTCACAAACACCAATATACAGATACATTTTGAAATAAATGCTTAAATTGTCTGCCTTTTCAATTTGAATTGAAAGTAATAATGTAGTGCTGGGAAAAAAATACTAGTAAAAGTACTGTGATAGAATACTAGTGGTGTTTATATTTCTGAAACGCTTGTTTTACCTTCGCGGGGTTATGCTATTCTCAAACGTTGCTGTCTACATTGATCTAAAGCGGGAGCGTGTCTGCGGGGCCGACCTGTTTCAGGGTCCTGTTGTGCTGTACACTCTGTTCACTCAGGCATTTCTGTGATGGAATTTAAAGTAGAGAATTCACCGGAGACTGCAGCACAGCGAGCATCGCAGGCAGACGGCCGATGAGAGGGGGGGGGGAGGGGGGGGGGGGGTATTTTTAGCGCTTGGCCACCTCCACCGCCCGAGCATTATTAGGTGCAGAAAACTTCCGCCTACTGTGTATCTCATTCACAGGTCAGAGAGCAGAGACTTTGTTTTCTACAGCAGCAGGGAGCTCAAATCCCCCTAGAGTTAAACTGATCCTGGGTCAGTGAGAAGGCTGAAACTGAGTACACTGTACACCCCATCCATGCTCAAAGATGCTACATTTATCAGAAAAGAACCCGTGCTGCCCAGGAGGTGCCGTTATCTGAAAAACCCCTCGCTTCGGGCCACTGTCGCTACAGGAGATTGTCTGTTCATTTTTTTCTAAATTGATTGCACCAAGTCGACCGCTGCGCGTAGCTGTGCTTTTCAAGTCAAATCTCTTTCTTAATGCTTACTGGTCATTAAGCACCTAAACAGTCTTAAAGTCTCTCAGAAAGAGTCAGATTGGCGGAGATTACAGAGCGTGTCTGATTTTATACGACATCATCTAATTTGGGGCATGGAAATGGGCGGGAGCCGCAGTGCTTATGGCAGTTTACTGCTAAACAAAATGTCACACAGGACATTGACGATATTGCAAGTGTCATGCGAGCAGTAAGAGTTTCTTAAATGGCCTTTCATTATGTGTGGCAGCCACATCTCACTGGCTTTGACATGAGTGGCAGCTCAATGCAAGATGCTTTTGAATTAAAGCCTCTTCTGCCAAAGCGTTAATTATACCAAGATTTTTTTTCTGCAGGGTGTTTTTTCCTCTTAAATGTCTCAAATTAAATGCCAAGCCATTTCAGTATTTGCGGTATGTGGTTTTATTAAGATGGCGCAACAGAAGTATGAAAGTGGAGCAGTTTTTAGCCTATTTGATAAAGACGTTCTGGCCTGGAGGTTGTCTCTAAAATTTGGAACGTGGCTTGCATTCCGACCATACTTTTTGCGTGTGTTCTCCAACTTAATGCACAATGTCATTTAGAAGTTGCATTGAGCAGTTAATCCTTTTTTTTCCCTCTTCATGAACCTTGATGTTATCAGCACCATCATGTCTCAAGGGGAACCTGGGAGGAAGTGCACTACTTCTGTTTCCCTGATCCAAAGATAATGTCTCCTCCCGTCTCAGTCTCTTTCTCACACTCTCTGCCACTATTGCTCTGCCACGTGTACCTATTTCACACATCCAGAGTCTTTTCCTCCACCTGTTTTTATTCCATCTTCTTTTGCCGTTTTTTTTCTTAGCAACCTATCTGTTCCTCTGTTTTACCGTGCCCCGTCACTCTTTCCGTACACAGATTTTGACTTCAGTGTTCCCGGCTCCATGAAGCTGCACAATCTCATTTCAAAGCTGAAGAAGTGGATCAAGATCCTGGAAGCCAAGACGAAGCAGCTGCCCAAGTTCTTCCTGATAGAGGAGAAATGCCGTTTCCTTAGCAACTTCTCGGCCCAGACTGCCGAAGTGGAGATCCCGGGAGAGTTCCTCATGCCTAAGCCCACACACTATTACATCAAGATTGCCAGGTAACAATTAATACACACCAGAGATGGGGTTGTGCTGGTCGACTGATATTTAGTCATCCAATAACTGACTAGTTGATCTGTCTTAAGGAAGTCTTAAATAATCAGCCTAGTTTCAACAATATCTGATTAATTTTGCCGCATAAAATATATCAACCCTCGAAATCACAAAAAAACGAAGCTAGTCAGCCTCACTAATCATCTATTCTCCCAACTAGTTAGATTTATTTTTGCAGATTGCATCTGTGTAGGGGCCAGCAAAATTTAACAGATCTATCCTAATTATTCAGGACTGGCTTTAGACAAATACGTTGACTAGTGATTTTTAAATGTAGCTTCATGTTCTTAATACAAACTCGTAGGTGGTTTTTGATTACATTTTTTTTTATCCTCCCGTTGGAGTTCTAAGCTAGACTCCAGCTGAGACCTTAATTCTTTGATTACTTTATCACTTACCCATCATTCCCTCTCTCACCCTCTTACTCTACCTCCTAAGGTTCATGCCCAGGGTGGAGATTGTTCAAAAGCACAACACAGCTGCTCGACGCCTCTACATCCGCGGGCACAACGGCAAGATCTATCCATACTTAGTGATGAATGACGCATGTCTGACGGAGTCCCGCAGAGAGGAGCGTGTGTTGCAGCTCTTGCGGCTACTCAACCCCTGCCTGGAGAAGAGGAAAGAGACCACCAAGAGACACCTCTTCTTCACAGGTACTGCGGTAACCACAGATCACACAGAAACGGCCCCTTATCCCATGACTGCATCTATTTATGTCAGCGCTTTGGATACGACCTTTCGTTTCAATGACCAGGTTCAAGCCTGAAGTTTATTTGGAATAAATAAAAAAATCATGTAGAAGTATACTTAAAATATTATAAAGAATAAAATAATATTAAATGTATTATTTTAAATACATTTTTACTTTTTTAGTGACATATATTTTAAATTGTGGCATATGGCATACATGTGTTCAGTTCTGCCCCATTTAAATGCTGTCCATTAGCGCTCAGTGCTGGACTCAATGGCCTAGTTGCTCTCAGGCAGATTGGTGGAGTAGAAGAGAAGAAAAAGAGGCAAGATTGAGGTGAAAAGTACCAGAAAAGCTGTGTAGTTGTAACAGAAGAAGAAAGAGAGGGGACTGGAGCAGAAGGAATGAAAATGAGGTTGCTCTTCTCCCCGTGGAGACTAAGGGAGGAAGATCTAAATTGTCTTTTTTGTGACAGACACATTAAAGATGAAACTCTCTCAGGTCAAAGGTCCAGGGTGCCACGTTTGAGCTTTTTGCTGGAACATTTTGTCTTTACTTTTTTTTTATGAAAAGAGGTTGATTTTGATGCTGTAACGTAATTAATAATCTCAGGGATGGTTAAATGCACATTCTATTTCATCATGAATTAATGCATTTCTCTCAGGTATGAGATGTCCCAGTGGTCATGTGACATGCTTACCAGCAGAGTATAGCCTCCTTAAATCTGTTCTCTTCCCAGTCCCAAGGGTAGTGGCGGTGTCTCCTCAAATGCGGTTAGTGGAGGACAATCCATCGTCTCTGTCTCTGGTGGAAATATACAAGCAACGATGTGCTAAGAAGGGCATTGAGCACGACAACCCCATTTCCCGCTATTACGACCGGCTTGCGACTGTTCAGGCTAGAGGAACTCAAGCCAGCCATCAGGTATGCCATGGATAATGTAAAAACTATATCAATTAAAAGTATGAAAATTTCATGAAATTGCCATGGACATGTCATATATATATTTTTTCTATATTTTATATAAAGATCTGGATGCCTAATGGAAGTGAGAATAGTAATAATAATAGAATAACAATAGATTTGACTTGGGCGAATAATAAAAAACAATAAATATCCTTACATTTTGATTTTGGGTGGAAATGAACTGGACATTTACCCTAATATGCAGTTAAGTAAATGAACCAATAAAATAGCTTTTCTATCTTTTCAAGTCATGTTTTTTGTCCATGTTTTAAGGTCCTGCGTGACATTCTAAAGGAGGTCCAGGGCAACATGGTTCCTCGTAGCATGTTGAAGGAGTGGGCTCTGCACACCTTCCCCAATGCCACAGACTACTGGACTTTCCGCAAAATGTTCACCATCCAGCTTGCTCTAATCGGCCTGGCTGAGTTCATGTTGCACCTGAACCGTCTCAACCCAGAGATGCTGCAGATAGCACAGGTACCCGATTGACTTGACGTAATGAAACTGATCTCATACTTGATACTAGCTCTCTTTCATCAAATATACATGCATCCAGTTAGTCCAAAGCAGTGTGTTGGGTCATCACACATGCTTCAGTTTTTGTTGGCCACTCTCTAGCTGTCCTGCAACATTTATGGCATGGTATCAGGTCAGTGCAGGTCCGCAGAGTGCATTTGAAAGTCTTTTATTAGATATGTGCGTCAAACAAGCACCTCATCCTATGATTCTTATCTGCAATTTTCTGACAGGCGGAGGAATGGGCAGCTAAGTGGGTATAGTAAGCCCCCTTGCTGCCGGTTCCACTCTACAGATCTCATTAGGCACTGGGAGATTACCACGGCAGGCAGAGCGGACAAGCAGATATGTGCTGTCTTTGTCTCTGTCTCTCTCTCTCTCTCTCTCTCTCTCTCTCAATAACACACACAAACCATCATGTATTTCCCTGGTGTATCACTTCCAGGGTAGCTCTCCGTTTGACTTCAGAAATTGAGATTGGTCCTGTGCAGGGTCTAAATACTGAACTTGAATCACGTTTGAACATGTTCTTCATCATTATCAAACAAAAAAAATCTAAATTTGGACAATTATTCAGATAATTATATTATTATATGAAATGTAATCTTAAGCATGTTATCTGTGAAATGCTTTATTGGTGATGACGACGCTCTACGTCAAGGGCATCAGAAGGCAAACGAGACTTTTATTCATATGCTGAAATGCTGATGCAGACCACAGTGGGTGTAGGATCGATACTTCCTCACATTTTTGTGGTCGGATGTCTACAACGCTATCCATTTTTTCCCAGAGTGCTATAGATTAGCTGTTTTCTGATGTTGGTCCCACTTGAGTCCCACATGAGCAAATGGGCTCCTTTCCCAAATTTGCTTTATTTCTCTGGATGGAAACGAATGACTTGGCGCCACATGATATTTATCTCTTAAAGTTAGCTGAAGTCTGCAAATTGTACTTTCGGTTTGACAAGGTCAGATTCTCCAAGATTAATTAAATGACACACCCTAATGTGTTGTTCCCTCTACAGGACACAGGAAAACTCAATGTATCATACTTCCGCTTCGATATTAATGATGCCACTGGTGATCTGGATGCCAACCGGCCCGTCCCCTTCAGGCTGACGCCCAACATCTCTGAGTTCCTGACCACCATCGGTGTATCTGGACCCCTTACGGCTTCCATGATAGCGGTAGCACGTTGCTTTGCTCAGCCTAACTTCAAGGTACGCTTAACGAAGAACAAGAATAATGAAGAATGAGACTCTACACTTTCAGTCTCTAGGATTCTTGACCCACTCTCGATCTGTCTCTCCTCTCAATCAGGTCGATGGCATCTTGAAAGCAGTTCTTCGGGACGAAATCATCGCTTGGCATAAGAAAACGCAGGAGGATACATCCATGCCTCTGTCCCCAGCTGGACAACCTGAGAACATGGACAGCCAGCAGCTGGTGTCTCTGGTCCAGAAAGCTGTGACTGCCATCATGACCCGCCTTCACAACTTGGCCCAGTTTGAGGGTGGTGAGAGTAAAGTAAACACGCTAGTGGCAGCCGCCAACAGCCTGGACAACCTGTGCCGGATGGATCCTGCCTGGCACCCCTGGTTGTAGGTTGTGTAAAGAAAGATATCCTGGCAGATCTCAAAGAAATGCAATACTGTGAAAGAGAATGTCAGAGTGGATGAATTTGTCCTGCACATGTTTAAAAAAAATGTCTTGGTTTGAATTCACGTATTTGGAAGGGGTTATAAAATGTGCAAACTGTAATTTAAAAAAGAACATGATTTTACCTAAGATCTTTAGTATTCACTGTTATATTCACAGGTTAGAGATACATGCAGCTTTGATTGGTTGGACAGAGACTATTGTAAGTAAAACTGGCGAGCTTTGTAAAGTGCTTTTGTTGAGACTGTCGTGATTGTCAGCGAAGAAGTGTGACGGCATACAAATACAGCCTTTGAGAAAATACTGTTTCCACAGCCATTTCTTGGCTCCACACTGGAAGAGGGCAGCCGCTATCCCAGCAGATTTTATGCAACTCCCATCAAGCTCTCCTTTTACGCCTCTGCCATTTCTCTCTGACTGACGGCAGCCTTTTAATTTACATGAATAAATGCTCAGAAATCTTCAGCATGTTTTTGTGTATGTCATTATTTAAAATTGTATGTGGGTATTTTTTTTTTCTTTTCTTTTTTTTTTTACCTTTGTACATGTAAAAATGACATTGCATCCCTTAATTGCTTGTACTTTTCTACAGGTTTGTGCAATTTAAAGCCACCATGTTACTGTCAAACATTCGACTGTAGATCATTTTTTTTCCCAAAAATTCTCTGGAAAGGCAACGACTTATGAGTGTTAAGACTGGGGTAGCTTTATATTTAGCTAATTTTTAGTTACTCATAACACATACAATTATTTTATCCGTTATTACAGCTCAAGGGTTTTCAACTTTGCCTTTTTAGGAGTGTCCCAAAGTGTTTGTATCTCAATGATGCACCTAAAAGCATTTTTGTATACATTCCCCTCTTTTGTAAAGGTACAGGATAATTGTGCCAACATATGGAAAGTTACCTCGGCAATGTAAATATGCATTTTGTTTTAATAAAATGCTCTTTTTCAAGAAACAAAATCCATTGGTGTTTTCTTAAGAATGTCTGTGGATGTGTAGCCCGGCTGTTATATGCATCTCTGTGGGTGGTTGATTGAAGGACACTTTCAGAAAGAATAACCTTGTCTCTCGCTGATTGCCTGAAGTACAGGAGAGGACCTGAGTGAGAGCACACCGTGGAGTCATTCGCATTGGGTCAGATCTCAGTCTGCTTTTCCGTCTTTATTACACCCCGTCAATATATCTCACCGAGCGCCGTCTTCTCAGAGTTACACATGCTGTCAGCGCTTGCTTCAATCCCATAAACCATTGCTTCAACCCTGTATGCTTGCACAGCTCAGGTACTTATCCTTCTTCCTCTGATCTCTCTCCAGCCCCTTTCTAACATCAGTCAGGGACCATACACTCCCATTTTTGTCCTCCTTTTGAGGTCCTTTGGCACCAAAGAGTCCTGGGGGCTGATGTAGAACTACACTGTCTGAACTTGAAAGCGATGCAATATTTAATTCTGAATGTGAGAGATGTGTCGTGCCCCATCCCGTAACCCATAGCCTCCCTCCCCCCCGCATTGCCCGTTGATGTCTAGACTGATAGGAGGAGGATGTGGGCTAACTGATTGATGGAGCCCCCTCGGGGAGAGCTGTGATTGGCAGACACATGGAGGACAAACAAACCACCATTTCATCACAATGAGAGAGAAGAAAAGATGATCTTGATCTTCATCTACCTGCTAAAATTCAGTAACGTTCATGAGTGAAAGTTGAATAAGATTAGTAACAGTGAAGGAATTATTCTCAACGGTGGAATATGTCACTGTTTGATGTATATTTTATCATCAGATTAATTTGCAGACTACAAGTTACTCCTTAAGAGGATGATTTGAATTTTAACACTGGCGCTCAAAACGTTGCGTTTACGCTCGCTTATAGATCACTCAAGATGGTGAACGTGATTTCACCAAGTACCACATGTTCCTGGATCAACATCGTTGTTGATCCTGGATCAACTTTCCAATCAACCAATCAGATTTGAGGGACAAGTTTACAGTTTATGTCAGGTTTAGGCTTAGAACCAGGGTGAAGTACTTAAACATTAGTGTCAGTCACCTTTCATTACCCTCTGATTTTAGGGAAAAGTTATGGGTAGGGTTAGGTTTAGGGGTAGGGATTGGGTAAGGACTACATTTTGGGACAGGAATGTTGATCCAGGATCAACAAAATATGTTGATCCAGGACCATGTCTTACTTGGCAAAATCACGGTGACCCACTCGGTATAGAGCTGAGGGAGCGACAAATCTTTTCTTCTGTATTGTGACGTACATCCAAGTGAAACGGGTTTCCCTACGAAAAAAAAGTAGGGAAGGAACTTGGTTCTATTCATCAGTTGTTGATTGGATGGAGGCAATTTAAATAAGATTGCGCAGTCAATTGTAAGAAAGATACATGGTTTAAGCGGAAAAAAACATACATATAGGTTTAAAAAAAAAGCTCATCTTTTACAGTGATGTCTCAAATTAATTTGGGACTAAATTGGGATCAATAATGTGGCCAAATCCTAGAATGGAAGCAGTATGTCTGTGATTAAACTATTTAATCATTCATTTCTTCATAGGGTCCCTGGTATGATTCCAGCAAAAGCCAGCTTAAGTTTAAGTCCAAGGTTATTTGGCAAGTCCAGTTGTTTTTGAATTAAACCAGATTGTTGCAGATCCCTTCCAGTTATTAGTGTGAAATCAAAATATCCAAATAAATGGATGTTGAAGTGACTTACAGATTGTGACCTTGCTTCCCATTATGAGCTGACAGCTGCAGGCTTACGATAAAATGTGTCAACGCTAAGCTGACATGAGCAAATGTGTCCGTAGGATGTCACCTATAAACCACAAACATTATTTCTTTTTTCACACCCTAGACAAATTACAGCATCCTGTGTTCCTCTTATCCGCGATCTTACCGAGCGTGCCTTGAACCGAAGAAAATGTCATTTAACGCCACTACACAGGATTTGAATTGGAATTGTTTTTGCTGAATTAGCAGAATTCTCATACAGTTGAGCAACCATTATTTTCTGCTGTTACAAATTAATAGCAAAAGTTTTCAAGGTGATGCTCTGTGGTGCATTACCAAGTAAAAGTCATTTGAAGGAGTGCCTCATGCTAGTACTGGGAACAGTTGAGCTGATTAAGGATAGGTTTTGCACCTGCCTCTTTGGAGGACCCCTCTTGAAAGATGTCCAAAAAAACAAGATATAAAGTTGTAAACACAAGGGGAGGCCTGGTTAACTTTGGCCTTTATAAATCATGGGTGTCCAATCCTACAGAGTTCAGCTTCAACACATCTGCCTGTGAGTTTCTAGTAACCCTGAAGACCTTGACTGGGTCTGGTTCAGATGTGTTTCATTTGGGTTCAGACTTAACTCTTCAGAAAGGTGCACTTTCAGGAGTAGGTTTGGACACCCTTGATTTAGACAGACCAGAGTTAATCAGGATTTTCCTTGAACTTGCAACTTTATATCTTTTTTTTTTGTAATCTTTCAAGATTGGTTCTCCAAAAAGGCTGGTGCCTGTGAAGTATTTTTTTAATTAATCATTATTAACATCTTTTCCACGCAGGATTAATATGTATATGCTTTTGGTACCTAAATGTCCCCCAACACTTTGGCCAAAGTTAGTCTGACACATCTGAATAATAACAAAAGGGGAAATGAAACTAGACAGATGTCTAAATATATAATCTCATGACTTTGAGTAACAAAGTAATCAAGAAATACAGATTTGCTTTTACCTAACAGAAGGGTTTGCTTAATTATATTTTTGTAGAACCAATCATATTAGATAAAAATGATGTAATGATGAGTAGTGTCATGTTACCTTTGCTCCTGTTCTTCTCTTTTTGCTAGTTGGATTCTCTCTGAAAATGGTCTGAGGCAGCAGGTTAGTGGAGCACTAGAGATCTTATTCCCAAATGTCAGTGTTCGAGACGTTGTCCGGTTCAGAGTAAGGCTCTTAGACATGGTTCTGATGTGGTCAGGGAGCTATAATTCTTAGGCTGTTAGTGAAAGTTCGAGAAAACTCGAAGGTGTAATGTGTCATTCATTCATTCATTCATTCAAATCAATAACAACAATATCAGCTTACTTAGTATGTACTTGAAGTATGTCAGGGTGGGATGCACATCATTGCAATCTTTCAAAATAAACATACGGTAAGTAAAAAAGTGTTTTTCAAAAACAAAAGTTACAACATAGGCATCGAATGCGGTCAGAGTAGCTACAGTTTGGTGTCAACCAACGCGGTCAGAGTGGGAGTCACCTGAGGATAATATTGCAGGTGTCAGGAATACCTGGTTTAACTTCAGTCAGGTGCGTAGGGGTAAATCTACCACATGCCCGAGGCCATCGCAGGACCACAATCTGTCCTCGATTCGCTCAGCTGTAGCACGTTGCGCTCCTTCAAATGACTTTTACTTGGATAATGCGCCGCAGTGCATCACCTTGAAATTATGCATCTCCATTGGCTTGTTTCTGGGTATTAGTCCTCTCAGCTTAAGGCCCCTGGCAATCAGAAGCCCTGGGCATTTTGGCCCATTACTTCTGTCCATAATCTGCCCATAGCTTATTTAGTCAAGGTATCAGCTTTTAAGAGCCTTGCAGTAAAATTCATTCTTCCTGAACCAATAACCACTGATTTCATTGACTAGCTGGTTGGAGAGGTACATAGTGTCATTTTGTTTGGTGAGGCTAAATTACTCATTGCAAAGCTTCTCTAAAATGAACCTCTGCTGAAAGTATTAGCTTCATTAACTGAACTTTCCCAGCACTCCTACGGAGATCATTCTCTGCAGTTCCTCTGTCTTTGGGTGCTTGTCAGAAACACTTCACGTCCTAAACCAATTAACCAAGCTCTTCTCAGAGTGCCCTGATCTCCTGACAGGCTGGGAGGAGAGGCTGTTGTGCGTCTGACAGGATCTCTCCCCGCTTCTCCTCCCAGTTCGCTGATTTAATTTGTTTGGTAATATGAGGATTGGCGTGTTCAGCCCAGATTCACTGCAAAGTGAAATTGGACAAGGGCATTGGAGCTTCAACATGTAAAACTGTCTCACCTTGACAGCTGGCTGAGTGGACTGGGGATTGCCTGCAGAGATACCCGAAAGGACCACACACACACCAATTCAGTCTCCATCGTATGGGTTCAGGGGACATCATGATGGAGAAAACCTATGTAGTGTTTGTTAAAGGGAGGAATAGAGACACTTTGTAAATATCTTGATCAATTTGGTTGCTGAACAGTGTACTTTCCCCGAATTGTCCAAAACACGGTTAACATACACTTTCTCTTGTCCATCAGCCTATAGACAAACGAAATGGAAACTGTTATTCACTGTGTTTTACTTCTCACTTTCTACTCCATAACTCTGTTTAGATGGAGAAACGCTGACACTGCAGCTACAGAAGATAATCAACTTTATCCAAATGTCAGTGAACATTACTTGGGTTGATTCCAGCCCGTCAGATCCTCTGTTCTTCATCATAGATCATACGACTTTGACTGACATTAATGGATTCCTGTGGGATTTTGCAGAATGCTGAGTATAGTTAACGTGTGTACATTGGAAATTTTATTTTCCCAGAAAGTGTAAACACTGTAAACCACTTCAAAAACATAGCTGTTTGTTTGACCATTCTGACCAGCCCAGCAACACTGATTCAGCCAATGGTGTGAGTTTGGGGCAGGGCTATCTGTTAGACTGACCATTGGCAGATAGGTTAAGTATTCTGAAAACCTGTTTGAAATTTTAATTATTTTATTTGGTGTCATTAGAGGCACATCGATTACACACTTCACTTTTAAAAGACCCCATAAATTGGCTTAATGAGTGCAACTTTGTTTTCTATTATAACATGAAGTTTGGGCAGGGGATATCAAGGGAGTTGTCCGTTTTTTAAAATAGCTAATAGGCATTGAATTGTCATAATTTATTCACAATCATGTTGTCTTAAAGGGTACCTATTATGGCATTTAAAATGTTCCTAATATTGTTCTGGGAGTCCCCAACAACAGTTTTACAAGCATGAAATGACAAAAAAAACACTTTTGTTGTCTTATAATATGCATTTATTTTTACCTGATTTGCTCACCGACTCCCATATGAATCGTTTAGCGAGTCATTTTTCCAAACCCCGCCTTTGCGCGGCGCTAATCTGCGGTAAAATGTTAGCGACCATAGCCCAAAGGAGTGACACCGAGCCGACGGGGTGTCATTGGTTGTTGCGTGAAATCTTACCCAGATACAATAGTCCTATTTTCTGATTGGCTAACAACACCAGACGAACAACACCAGAGGAGACACGCTTGATTCCTGCCGGTTTCACAGTGAGAGTGGCGCGGCCAGAGTTTTGGGCGCTGCGGCATATTAAATATATTACAAATAGTTTTTCAGCGTGAGAAATACAATGTGTGGCGGGAGAGCGTGACAAAAGACCGAAATGAGTGACTGTCACGCTCAATACGTGACACTTGAGAGCCCTGCACTTCACATATTTCAATACAATTGACATTGAAGACCTAGAAGCTGTGCTGTGCGTACACAACACACAAAATAATTATTGAGCATGATACATAAAACATAAAAGCAACAATTAATATTAATAATACTTACAGGTTGTGATTCGGAGAAGGAAGCTGATCCAAATAAACTCGGTATTAACCTTCCTTCAGTATCAGCCGGCTCGCAAATCCATACTAGGCCTATATAGCATTTAGGTTTGTGAAGCAATCATCTTCAAAATGACGCGAACACAGAAAATGGTTCAGGCTATACTTCTGTGGTATAGTTGTATGAACTGTAGCCACTTAGTCTTCAAATGCTCCTCACTGGGCAGATGAAAAAAGTTTGCTTTTGCGTCGCACTTTAAAACACAGCGTCTCGTCGACATTGATGTTAGCTTTCCCTGGCGTGGCGTCTCCGAACGCAATAAGTGGGCATATCTTATTCAAATAACTTGTACAAGTGACATCATAAAGTTAGAGAAAAAGCATTGTTCGTCTATCGATTCATATCAGCGACTCAGAGTCTACTCTTACTTTTGAGTGACAATAACTTTGTATACGGTGAACTTTCATGTTTAAAACATTGCAGGATGTTTTCGTTCACTTAGATGTATGTTACACACTACATGAAGGGCAATTTTCACAAATCCATAATAGGTACCCTTTAAACCTGTATAAGTTTCTTTGTTCTGTTGAACGCAAAATAATATATTTTGAAGAATGTTGCTAACAAAACGGTTTCTGGTCCCCATTGACTTCCATAGTATTTTTATTTCATACTATGGAAGTTAATGGGATCTGGCAAATTTTTGGTTACCCATATTTTATTTTGCATTCAGAAGAATAAAGAAACTCATACGGATTTAAAACAACATGATGGTGAGTAAATGATGACAGAATTTTCATTTTTGGGTGAACTATGCCAATAGGTTACTGTCATAACCCCGGTTCTCTGAAACATTGAGTGGAGAGATCCACCAATGGGAAGGGCATCTGTACCTGACCTCTGCGGAAGCATCCAATTGCACCAAGTCTGGCAAGACAGACAGAAGCACGCAGCCAATGCCGGGTAAGGCCACACCCCCTTACATGCGGGCATATAAAGCCTGAATGCGCTGCTGTTCACCAGTAAGTATATTCGCTTCTCGTGCGGTAAGCGGGGCAAAACTGGTGGATCTCTCCACTCGATGTTTCAGAGAACCGGGGTTACGACAGTAACATATTGTTCTCTTTCATCATCTTGTGTTGGGACGGTCACCCAAAGGGGCGGTGCCTGACACGTCCCATAATCATAAACCCACCATACTGCTGTGTACAGGCAGGACATGAAACACACAAGAGAAGAAGGGGTTAAGACGACACTACCCCCAAAACAGAATGTGCTACCCAGGTTCTGGTGACATCCAGCCGGTAGTATCGAACAAATGTATGGGGAGAAGCCCAGCTGGCAGCAGAGCAAATGCCTGCAGCAATACTCCCCTGAACAGAGCCCAAGAGGTGGCTAAGCCCCTTCGGGAATGAGCTCTGTTGTTCCCCGGGGGCTGCACTCCCTTCGATTCATAAGCCAATATTATAGTGTCCACAAGCCAATGTGAGAGGCATTGCTTAGATATGGGATTCCCCTTGCGAGGGGGTGCCCATGAAATAAAGAGCTGGTCCTAGCCAAATATGTCTGTAAGGCACGGACAGGACACAGGGCATTCAGCCTTTGATCCTCCGCAGAGGAAAAAATGAGGAGGGTGAAAAGCGGACAGCTGTAACACCTCCGATGTGAACGCAGGGAAGCATTTCGGCATGAAGGATGGATTAGGCTTAAGGAAAACCTTATCTCCACCAAGAGAGAATTTAGTGCACGAAGAATGGACCCAGAGTGCATGTAGCTCACTGACACGTTAGCTGATGCCAAGGCCAAGAGCAAAGCTGTCAGGTAAACCTTAATCGTGGAAAATGACCTGCCCTTATCCATAAGGTCTTGAAGGAAACACAAAATACCAGGAACTGCGCATTGATATGATTTGAGACCACGCCCATCACACCTCCCTTTGTACACTTGCCACTATAAGGACCATGTAGAAACGGCCCTGGCATTCTATATAGTAGCAACCACGCACAGGGGAAGCCCAAGAGTGCTTAGGTTCGTCCTCTCACGGGTCAGGCCCAGAGAGCCACCCTGACCGGATGTGGGTGAGAAATCTCCCCGTTTGCTTGAGACAACAAGTCTATACGGGGCGGAAGGTGCCACGTCTGGGCGTATAACAGAGGGAAAAGCATATAGCAGCACTCTGGGCCAGTGCATCTACCCTGCGGAGCGCGTCCTCATCCTTTAGCGAGAAGAACAGGGGACAATGGGAGTTTTCGCACGTGGCAAATAGATCTATGGTTGTCTGTCCGAATCTCATCCATATCATACCCACTATCTGAGGGTGGAGGCGCCAATCTCCGTAGAGTAGATTCCCCCTTGATAGAAGGTCCGCACCTCTGTTCAGAATGCCTGGAACATGAGTCGGGTGTAACAACAGGAAAAATTGCCTGCTCCACACCAAAAGCTTGTAAGCTAGAGCGTGAAGTTTTGACGAGCGCACGCCGTCTTGGCGATTTATATATGCCACAGCTGTGGTATTGTCGCAGCGTACGAGCACATGATGTCTTTGCAGGCGAGGCAGAAAATAATTCAGAGCTTTTCACTGTTCTGCCCTCCTGGATGGCACCCCAGCCTGTTAAGGACGCATCTGTCGTCACAACTTTCCGCAACATAATCGTCCCCAGAGGGGTTCCCTGTGCGTAAAATTCTGCTCTTTTCCAGTGGGTCAGTGCTGCCGTGCAGGTGCGCGTTACAGAGTGGCCAAGATCACGCAACGAGCTGAAATGTAGTGACAAAACCCACTTCATGAACACTCTCATCCTAAGGAGTCCTAGGGGCAAAACATGGATAGATGAAGCCATAAGACCCTGCAGCCGGAGGCAAGTGTGAAATTGCACATTCACCCCCTCTCTGAACTGCGACACACAGTCTCCATGCAAGCGCATCTCTCTCTACTGGGCTGAGTTCCTGGGTCCAAGCCCAGGAAGATCAAACTCTGGCAGGGTGTAAAATTGCTTTTGTTTACATTCACCCTGATCCCGAGAGATGTGATGTGCGTGAGCACACGGCAGGTGTCCTGCAACACTTTCTCCTTCGATTTGGCTATTATAAGCCAATCGTCTACATGGGCTTTAGGGCAGGAAGAGAGTCCGAAGAGCTTGCGGCTCGTGAGCGCGGACTCAATGTCCCCATCGGCCGAACATCAGGCAGGCCGCTTGCATTTCGAGTTAAGTTTGAGGGTTTTCTCACCGCGACAGGAGTTGGTTTCCCCCAGGGCTTAGCAGAGGGTGGGTTGCCCTGTCATGGCAGGGGTTTGTTGCGGGGCCTTTCATTGCCCTGATGAAAGTTGCGTCCCAAGACGGGGGTTAGGCAAACGCGCAGGGGGCGCCTGGCGTGGGGCCACCTTTTACTGGAAAGGCATAACTTGAAGGCCTTGTCTTCCTTTTTGTTGTCGTATCGTTGCTGCATCAATGCAACGGCGGGGCCAAAGAGAGCCCGGTCGGGCTCTACCAGGGCGCCCCTCTTCTCACTGTCAGGTTCAGCCACAGAAAGCGCCATGGAGCACCCGCAGATTTGGACGGCCTGACGAGGGTTACAGAGGACGAGGTCATTAACAATAATAATCTCCTTCCACAGCGCGGGTGAGGGGAATCCCTTGTCCAACTGTTGGCCTAAGTCGTCCAAAATCTCTGTCTGGTAAGCGGAGAGGAGAGAGGAGACATTCAGGGCCCTGACAGCCAAGGCCGAGGATCTATAAGCGGCCTGATGCACAGAGGCACAGCGGCTGCTCGCTCATACACTTCCAGGAAGATGGACTGAGGCAAGGCCGCAGGGGCGTTGGCCTGGGGAATGACCTCTGAGACCCCGAGAAGGCCCGTGTCGTTGTCATCACCAGAACCAGCCGGTTCGTCAAGGAGCGAGAGGTTGCCCGCGAAGATGTCCTCTTCGGGCAATGCAGGATTAGGCTGGTCAGCCCAGATAAGAGACCTGGGAGACTACCGGTTGCGCATCATTGTCACTTTCCCCCCCATCCGAGTCAGAGAAGCCAAGCTTGAAACACTGGGTCATGGCAACTTTAAGGCAGCGTCGCAGAAGTTTTTTCGGGCAGCATCAGGCAATGACTGCAGTTCTCAGGGTTCTCCAAAGCCTCTTCCGCTTGCTTAAGGCCCAAGCAGACCACGCAGAACGGGTGAAGGTCCTTTGCGACAATCAGCACAGCACACGCGGCCAGGCAGGCCCGTGATAAGCTGTTCCCGGGAAAAACGGCAGATTTAGAGATTTAGCCGTGGAAAGGGAAACAGGTGAGAAGATGCAAGAGGGTGGGCGGCTCAGAAAGCAAACACAGCTAAACTTGATAGAAAACAACTGTCACGCCTGGTAGAGGCTGATCTGGTGATTTGTCCTCCTGCAGACACGTAAGGTGAGAGAGATTGAGACAGAGATTGCGAGAAGTGAATGTCAACTAGTGAACAGCAGCGCATGCAGGCTTTATATGCCCGCTGGTAAGGGGATGGGGCCTTACCGGGGTTTGTCTACGCAAACCGCTGTCTGTTTTGTCTGTTTTTGGCAGACTTGGTACAATTGGATGCTTCTGCAGAGGTCAGGTACGGTTGCCCTTCCCATAGGTGGATCTCGAACACGAAGATGATGAAAGAACTTTGTCACAGCTATGAATCATGATTCGCTACTTGCTAGTTGATGGTATCTCATTCTAGATAGTGTTCAATTGGATAAAAATATATGTAGTGCAGGGTGAGTCATCAATGTTCTTGGTCTGTTTTCCTGGAAGAGAAAGACTATGTTTTAAATGTGTGTATCAAATGGATCAAAAAGCACAACTATTTATATAGTAAAGAGCTGATAAGTTAAGTAACAAGAATCAGCTTACAAATGTTTTAGTGTTGTGTTATTGTCATATTTATGCAATGCAAATTAAACTGAAATGACTAAATAAAATGATAATATCAAGCTGGTGGGTTAATTAGATAAAGTACATTAAACCGTGCACTGCCATGTTCTTTTGCACTGCAGACATTATTCCCAGACTCTCTGCCTAGTTGTCCTGAGAGACCGACACCAGGAGCATCTTAAGTCCGGCTCATTTCCACCTCCAGTGAAGGGAGACGGTTCCTTAAGGTGTGTGTATGAGGTGTAGCCCTCAGGGAAGATAGCCGATCTCAGCCAATCCCAGCATGCTGCAGACAGACATGATCCATTTGGGGACTCAGTTTGGAGACTTGCTTTATTTTATTAATGCCTAGGTCAGAGAATATAACTTATGGTTATTCAAAATGTTTCTCTATTCAGTCTTACATATATTCATAATATTTAATATAATTGCTTTATTCATAATAAAATCATAACACAACCATTTTGTGACCAGGCCCACATTATATGTCCCCATTCTCTTATTATAATTCTGTCAAATTACATTTTACTATTTTTTTTTTATCAATTCCACAGATTTTCCTCCCAAACCAATGCTGAAAATCATCAAAATCAAAACCTTCCTGGGTTCTATCCATATTGGGCCTGCTTATGAGTTTGGTTGAAATTATAATATCTTCAATAATATCATCAATGGCTGATCTTTAGTACATTGTTTCCGAACAAAATATTTAATTTGGTTTGCTATGATGAAATCCTGCTCTACTCTCTCTTAATGTTTTATGCTAATCACTGGAGCAGCTCTGGATGGGGCCAAATGGCTCTTTTCTGACATCCTGCTGTATCAGCAGCACAGCAGCATGTCGTCACCCGACCGAGTGACGCTTCGGTATCCTGGGATTACAGTCTTAATGAAACATTCCGTGCACCATTTCTCTTTATGGCCTATAATGATTATTAAACAGGGCCGTAGCGCTATCAGGAAAGCACAATAAAAGCTAATGATGTAGCCAATGCTTTAGCCAAGCTTCATCAAAACACCTGATATTTCTGAATTGGGAATCCCTGATTAAATATTTAATTACATATTTCATACTTCAATTCCCTGAGGACATTCATGTGTATTTGGGTGTTTGTACAAATACTCTGGTGAGGTTCTTTATAGTATTTCAGAGATGCATTGGTTCAGTGTGGTTGCTTATACCTTGATTGCTCAGGTTGGGTATTTTTATGTATTTTATTAATCATGTAAAAATATTTTAAAGGCCTGCCTAGTTTTTCTGAATCAACCATTTTGTCATGCAGAGAAATGATTCAAATTATAGAACAACACACAGCCGGCCCGTATTGTATGCTCTGTTAGTGTCTATGCATAAAGAAGACCTCGATTTATCCTGCTATTTGATTTCCATAAAACAAACATCACACTACATCATAGCAGCACTTGCTGATTTCTCCATATGCATAAACCATTAGCTTCCATTACAAGCAATGTGTTTAAGCTAATGAGCAAAGCATCGTTCCCTAGAGAGAAAAACAAACAAAAGGAAAATCAACTAAATCTAGTTTACAAAGCAAATCCTCCTCCTCACATAGACCTGCTGCTCTTTACAATCCGACAGATGCGGCTGAATACTGCAAACATTTGTATGTAATGGGATCATGAGTTCAACTGTCTCAGATGAGATTTTAGAGGCTGTAACACCTAAAAATTATGTTTAGTGGTGGTTAACCCTATAAAGCCTTTATCATTCATGATGCATGAAATTTTAAGGTCTCCATATGATCAATATTATCAGAACTTTGCTGAAAACCCTGTTGTACACAATCTACTACATGCGGAGCCCTAGGAGTAACTTTTATATTGTTTTATATTTGAAGATGAACATGTACATTACAAGATATCAGAATTTCATCTTACCTTTCATCCACAATTTTTATATAAATAACAGCATCTGCCCCAAATTGCACATTTTTCTTCTAAATAAAACATCTCCGGTTACAATCGTAACCTCAGTTCCCTGAAAGGTGGGAACGAGACATTACGTCAGCTGTGACCCGCTGAACTCTTTTGGGCTAACACCAGCTGGGGACAGCTGGCCAATTGACGCAAAGCATGAAAATACTGACAGATATGCGGGCAGTATAAATTGCTTGGGCGCAACAATTACATCAGAATAACTACTGAACGCTAGCACAGCTGATCAAACAGCGACCACGGCCGCTAGCGTAATATCTCGTTCCCGCCTTTCAGGGAACCAAGGTTACGATATTAACAGGAGACGTTCCCTTTCAAGGCGGTAACTCAACATTACGTCAGCTGATTACGTCAGCTGTGACGTATATGGGAACTGTATTAAATTCCGCAGTGATCATCGGCACTTCCATGGTCCGTCATGTCCGTGCTACCTCGGGTAAAGGTAAGGTGCGCACTCACTGCTTTCCTGGTGCTCGTGTTCTTGATGTCGCTGCGCAGGTTCCCGAGATCCTGAACGGTGACGAGCGCGTCGGAGCTGTCGTGCTGCACGCGGGGACGAATGACATCAGGCTGCGGCAGACGGAGGTTCTGAAGAAGGACTACCGAAGCCTGATCGAGACGGTACGCAGCACATCGCCTAGAGCAACGATCGTCGTGTCTGGACCGCTTCCCACTTACCGACTTGGACAAGAAACGTTCAGTAGATTATTTGCTTTAAATGAATGGTTAATGTCATGGTGTAATGAACAGAAACTGCTCTTTGTAAATAATTGGAATCTGTTTTGGGAGCGACCTAGGCTCTTCCGTCCTGATGGTCTGCACCCCAGCAGAGTCGGAGCGGCTGTTCTGTCGGACAACATCTCCAAGACGCTACACACCATCTGACTAGTAAGTCAAAGTCCAAATCATAGTCTTTGCTGTCCCAACTTACTTGATATAAGTACCAATGTAGAACATTATATAGAAACTGTGTCTATTCCTCGCTTAGTGAAGCCAAACAACAAATCTACTGTAAGATCTAGCAAGAATATTATTGTAATTAAACCAGAAAATCTAAATATCAGTGAACAAAAACAATTTCTAAAGCTAGGTCTTCTAAACATTAGATCGCTCACACCTAAGGCGGTTATTGTAAATGAAATGGTCACAGATAATAATTTCGATGTTCTGTGCCTTACTGAAACCTGGCTTAAACCAAATGATTATTTCGGTCTAAATGAGTCTACTCCACCAGGATACTGTTATAAGCATGAGCCCCGTCTGATCGGTCGTGGCGGCGGTGTTGCAACAATCTATAGAGATATTCTTAATGTTACTCAGAAAACTTGTCATAGGTTTAATTCGTTTGAAGTACTTGTGCTAAATGTTACGCTCTTAGATGTAAGAAAGAAATCCTTACTATCTCTAGCATTGGCTACCGTATATAGACCTCCAGGGCCATATACTGATTTCCTAAAAGATTTTGCAGACTTTCTCTCAGACCTATTGGTCAATGTCGATAAAGCAATAATTATTGGCGACTTTAACATACACGTAGATAATACAAATGATGCGTTAGGGGCTGCGTTTAGAGATCTATTAAACTCTTTTGGGGTGAAGCAAAACGTCAGTGGTCCCACTCATCGGCTAAATCATACACTAGATTTAATTATTTCATATGGAACCGATCCAACCGATATAGATATTATACCGCAAAGTGACGATCTCACTGATCATTACATGGTAACTTGCATAATAAGCACTGCTGAAATTTGTCATGTTGCACCACGTTATAGACCAGGCAGAACAATCCTTCCAACCACTATAGATAGATTCTCAAATAGCTTACCTGATCTATCTCAGCTGCTCAGTAAACCCAAACAAACAGATGAACTAGAGGAAATGACTAGCAGTATGAGCAACATTTTCTCTAGTACACTAGATATTGTTGCACCAATTAGATTAAAAAAGGTTAGAGAGAAAACTAAAACACCATGGTACAACAGTGCTACGCATGCTATCAAGAGAGAAACTCGTAACTTAGAGCGTAAATGGAAACGAACTAATTTAGAGGTCTTCAGAATCGCGTGGAAAGACAGTATGTCACGTTATAAAAGGGCTCTAAAATCAGCCAGGGCTGAGCATATCCGCAAATTAATTGAAAATAACCAAAATAATCCAAGGTTTTTATTTAACACCGTGGCTAGACTAACAAATAATCAGACATCTCCAGAGCAAAATATTCCGTTACAATATAGTAGTAATGATTTTATGAATTACTTCAATGAGAAAATAGAAAGCATCCGAAACACAATTGTAAATGTACAATCCTCTATGGTGTCTTATGACTCGGCCTCAATTATGGCCCCTCTAGAACAACTACACCGCTTTACAACTATAGGACAGGAAGAACTAAATAAACTAATCATTGCATCTAAACCAACAACATGTTTATTAGATCCAATGCCCACTAAACTACTTAAAGAAGTGTTACCTGTAGTGGAAGAGCCTCTTCTCAATATTATTAACTCGTCTTTATTTTTAGGTCACGTTCCAAAAATATTCAAGCTGGCAGTAATAAAACCTCTCATTAAGAAACCGCAATTAGATCCAAATAACCTAGCAAATTACAGACCCATCTCAAATCTTCCATTTATGTCTAAAATACTAGAAAAAATTGTGTCCGCTCAATTGTACTCTTTCTTGCAAAAAAATGATATCTACGAAAAATTTCAGTCGGGATTCAGACCGCATCATAGCACAGAAACTGCGCTAGTTAAAATTACAAATGATTTACTCTTAGCCTCTGACCAAGGCTGTATCTCAATACTAGTTCTACTTGATCTTAGCGCCGCGTTCGACACTATAGATCATAAAATACTCTTAGATCGACTACAAAACTACACTGGTGTTCAGGGACAGGCATTAAGCTGGTTTAGATCGTACTTATCAGACCGTTACCATTTCGTCTGTTTAAATGGGGAAAAATCAAAGATAACATCAGTAGACTATGGAGTGCCGCAAGGATCTGTCCTAGGCCCTCTGCTATTCTCAATATATATGATGCCACTTGGTAATATTAAAAGAAAACATGGAATTAGTTTTCACTGTTATGCTGATGACACTCAATTATATATCTCATCACGACCAGATGAAAACACTAACTTATCTAACTTGACAGAGTGTCTAAAAGATATAAAATGCTGGATGACGTGTAATTTCCTGCTATTAAATTCAGATAAAACGGAGGTATTACTTATTGGTCCAAAAAACTACCCACAAAATCCCTTACAATACAACTTTAATTTAGAAGGATGTCCTGTTACTTTATCCACTACAGTAAAAGACCTGGGTGTTATACTAGACCGCAACTTGACTTTCGAAAATCATATCTCATATGTTACAAGAACAGCCTTTTTCCACCTTAGAAACATTGCTAAGCTACGTAACATGCTATCTGTTTCAGATGCAGAAAAGTTAGTTCATGCATTCATGACCTCGAGACTAGATTACTGTAATGCTTTATTAGCTGGTTGTCCTGCATCCTCAATAAACAAACTACAGTTAGTGCAAAATGCAGCCGCTAGAGTTCTTACTAGATCAAGAAAATATGATCATATAACACCAATTTTATCATCTCTACACTGGTTACCTATTAAGTTCCGTATCAATTACAAAGTATTACTATTGACTTATAAAGCTCTAAATGGTTTAGCTCCTGTGTATTTAACAGACCTTCTATCACCCTACAATCCATCGCGCTCTTTAAGATCACAAAATTCGAGGCTTCTGGTCGTTCCTAGGATATCTAAGTCTACTAAAGGAGGGAGGGCGTTCTCACATTTATCTCCTAAACTCTGGAATAGCCTTCCTGATATTGTTCGAGACTCAGACTCGCTGTCCCAGTTTAAAACTAGATTAAAGACGCATCTCTTTAACCAAGCATTCACTTAATGCTTACCTTTTATACTACTTCTGAATCAGTTCGAATGCATTAACATTATGAACATCAGCTATGCTAATTATTTCCCATCTGTCTTTCTGCTGTTATCTCGGGACGCTAGTCCCGAGGTAAATAGCGTTCGTCAGCTCCAGTTTGTATCCAGCCTCTCACGAAGACTTCAGATGCCCCAACACCTGTGGAGAGACGACTAAACGCCGGTGGAGAGACGACTAAACGCCTGTGGAGAGACGACTCGACGCCTGTGAAGAGACGACTAAACACCGGCGATATGTTATGCCTAAATTTATACATGATTAACTAACTGTATTTTTCTTTGTACATTTCTGAAATGCACTTTCTGTAAAGCTGCTTTGAGACAATGTGTATTGTGAAAAGCGCTATACAAATAAACTTGAATTGAATTTAATTGAATTGAAGATAAGCCCTAAACCGGGGTCACACCACACCCACACATCAAAACAGTTCTAACCAATAGCCGCGTCGCTATAGAGTACTCGTATCAGATAGGTGGAACTAGACCATCTGCTCCGACCCATCAAAATTTGCATATTTCAAAGCAATGAAAGAGAAGGCTGCACTAAAAAGGGCAGACACAACATAATAAGCACTCAAGCATGAGAGTTAAACACAGCGTCGACGGCGCTTGCGGTGACAGCTGCATCAATCTTAATAACCGTAACACAGAGTTAGCAGCTATGGTTAATGGTTATGGTTATAACAGTTCACAATCACATTTCTGTTTACTCAGAAAGCTCAACTCATCGAAAGAACTTGTGATGCTACAGAGGATACATCCAGCTTGTAAAACCTGGCAAATGTGTTCTGAGAAGACCAGCCAGCAGCAAGACATGCATCCTAGATAGACCTACCTCTAGACCAGGCCCATGAGGAAGCAATCGCCCTCGTAGAATGAGCTCTGATGTTAAGGGGACAATCTTTCCCCTGGCATTCCTAAGCCAACGCAATAGCATCCACAATCCAGTGAGAAAGTTTCTGTTTTCAAACCGCTCTGAGCGTTGCGCGAGGCTGACGGCTCAGCAGATAATGTGGGCAGTGAAACAACCTGTGCTCTAAAAGGTGTGTTGAGTGACTTAGGAACGTAGCCTGGTCTCGGCCGGAGAGTGACATTGCAGTCGCCAGGTCTGAAACAGATGCAGTTGTCATTCACCGAGAATGCGTGTAAGTCTCCAATGCACTTCGCCGAGGTGAGAGCAAGAAGTAAAGCCGCTTTCAGCTTTCGCTTGAACGATGGTAGAGATCGAGCCCTCAAAACTAGAGCTAGATCCCACGGCGGCGCGGAGGGCGGCCGAGAAGGACACAATCTCCTCGCTACCCTGAGAAATCTGATCACCAGAGTGTGTTTACCGATCGATTGCCTGTCAACCTGGGAACGAAAAGCAGCAGTAGCGGCCACATACACCTTTAGCGTGGATGGCAAACTCCCGCTATCCATTCTGTGCTGTAGAATGCGCAAAACATCTGACACAGAACAGGTCCCTGGGTCAATATCAATGTCCTGGCACCATTTTGTAAACACTCCCCACTTCAGAGTGTAGAGGCACCTGGTAGAAGGAGCGCGCGCACCTCCGTGAGTGTGCTCAGCACTCGAGAATGCAGAGTGTCCCGCTCATTTAGGGTCCCCGCAGCGGCCACACATAAAGGTTCCACAGCTCGGGGCTGGGGTGCCATATCGTCCCTTTCGCCTGAGACAGCAGGTCCTTCCTGAGGGGGATTTGCCACAGGGGAGCCACCATTAACTCTCTCATGTTAATGTTAAGCTCTCATGTCCGCGAACCAGGGCTGATTCGGCCAGTTCGGGGCCACGAGGATCACTGATGCTCTCTCCTCCCTGATTTTGCACAACACCATAGGCAAAATCTTCACCGGAGGGAACGCGTAAAGCCTGGTTTCCGGCCAACGCGACGTCAGAGCATCTCCCGTCAGCTGGGAGTGAGATAGCGAGAAGAACGTCTGACAGTGCGCGTTCTCTCTTGTGGCAAAAAGATCCACGTCTGCCTTCCCGAATCGATCCCAAATCATTTGAACCGATCCGGGGTGAAGCCTCCACTCTCCTTGAGGAATCCCGTTCCTCGAAAGCATGTCCGCTCCACGGTTCAGGATACTGGGATGTGCGCCGCTCTTATGGAGAGAAAGTGTCAGTCCACCCACAACAGGAGACTCACTGCCTGTTTGAACAGAGCTCTGGAGTGCACGCTGCCCTGGCGATTTATGTACGAGACCACAGACATGTTGTCGGTTCAAGTCAGTACGTTGCCACTCCAATCTTGACCTAAAAGCCTTCAAGGCTAAGGACACCGCTTCCAATTCCACACGGTTTATGTGCCACTCTATTTATGACTCCGACCACACTGCTCCCCAGCCTGAGGTTGACGCGTCCATTGAGACCACAGTGCGCTGCGTCACTATTCCCAAGGGAACTCCTGGGCTGAACATATCCGGGTTGCACAGTCTCAGAGTGAAGACGCAACTGTGAGTGACCGTTATAAGCTTGTGGCCTGAAGACCACGCCCTCGGCGGAACTCGAGTTTTCAGCCAAAACTGCAGTGGCCGCATATGCAGCAGGCCCAGATGGCACACTGAAGAAGCCGCCGCCATCAGTCCCAGAAGCCTCTGAAATTCCCTCAGTGAAACACACCTGCCGAGTCTGAAACGGCGCAGAGTCGATGACATTGTCTCTATGCGCACTTGAGAGTGATGGGCTCGCATCGCCATAGAGTCCAAACATACTCCCAGATATGTTATAGTCTGACTCTGTAAAAACACGCTCTTCTGCATATTCACACTCAGTCCCAGCGTATCCAGATGGTGAAGCAGCGTTTCCACATGACTGATTAGCACATCTCTTGAGTGGGCTAAAATCAGCCAATCGTCCAGATAATTCAGGATGCGCATTCCGCTCGATCTGAGGGGAGCAAGCGCTGCGTCCACACACTTTGAAAAGGTGCAGGGGGCCAAGGCCAGGCCGAAGAGAAGCACTGAATACTGGTATGCCGTGCCCTCAAAACCAAATCTCAGGAAGCGCCTGTGGCGTGTCGCTATTTGAATATGAAAGTACACGTCCTTTAGGTCCACTGAGGCAAACCAGTCCCCGGGATGTATCTGTGCCAGGATCTCGAGAGGCCATTATAGTCATGGGTTGTGGCTCTGCGCTACTCTGAGGCAGGGTGAGTGATACAGTGTTGGGTGCAAGAGGAAGAAAAAGCTTTTTATGAATGGATACATGTTTTTATTGTGTAATTCACACAAACAGAAACAGCATTGAAACATACACTGCAATTGTTGCCCGTATGAACATGGGGGACATGATGCTTTAGAACATCGCCTTGGCAAGCTTCTGCGTCTCGGAAAAACACGTACGCAAAGCTGACATCATCAAACTCGTCCTCAGGCGGGGGAGGGCCCACCAGCGGGCTCGCTGGCAGTAGTGGGCCTCATCCCCGCTGTTGCCTGAGCCACTTCTCTTCTGGCTCTGAGGGCGCGCACTGGCAGCTCGGCGCAGTGGGCGGACGTGTCGTCCATGAGTGCCGCCTCGGCGTGGGCGAGGCCCAGGCAGGTGAGACAGAACTGGTGAAGTTCGGGCGGGTCAATGGGACCCGCACATATCTGGCATGTAGCAGCCATCGGATTCGGAGAGGTAAAAACAGGGAGTGAGTTAGTGGTGTCAACAATAATCGATTCGGCAATGCATCGCAATGCGGGAAATGCACGATTCAGCATCGATGCGGCAAAGTGCCATAATCGATTATGTCACTGTTAATTTTCTGGCCTTGGACAATAAAGTTTTGAAGTTTCAATTACTTCCGGGGCATAATAACAACAATAAAGATAGCTGAGGTGGAGGGAGATGACCGCGTTTGTACTAGGGGGTGTAACGATACGCGTATTCGTATTGAACCGTTCGGTACGAGGCTTTCGGTTCGGTTTTCGGTGCGCATTTACAAACCGAACGGTTCGTTGGACCATTTTTCCAGCCGACCAAAATTTCGTCACTTTAAATGCAGGCGCGCGGCAAGCGCACGAGATGCTGGTGTGACCACAACATTGCCCAACATCAAATGGCAAATGTAATGTAAGCGGAACGAAACTGAGCTACTCGTTATTATGTGGTTGACGAACTGTTTATCAGACCAATGCAGCGCGAGCTGAACTCTGTTACTACACAGCGCTGAGACATCCAGTAAAGAAAGCATTTGAATTCACTATTGAACTTAACATCGCTGCGAGATCACGAAACCAGTCGTTATTGTGTGGTTGACGGACAGTTTATCAGTTTGGACCAATGCAGCGCAAGCCGATCTTAATCGCGCAGCACTGTTACTACACAGCCAAATCCAGTGAAGAAAACATTTGAATTCGCCACTGAAGTAATAACATCGCTGCGAGATCTAGTGAGAAACATTCACATTTCTCCGTTATTAACGGATCAAACCGCGCTGACGTGAAAACCAGGAAGAAACATTGTGCCATGAATAAACTATTCGGTGTTCACAGATCATCATTCACCATGGATTTACTGTAGTAACACTCACTGTAACCATGTAAGTTTGGCAGGAATAGTAGGCTATAATGCTTTCAAGTAACATTACGTCGGTTTTATTTTGACATTATGAATACAATTGCTGCCCTCAAATGTTAATCTGAACTAAAATAAACCTTTGTTTGTAACTACTACAATATAAAATTTCATTTTGTCTAAGGAGCTGCTTTGTTTTATATACTCCTAAGAAGTGTCAAGTAGCCTATAGCTCCATCATTGCTTAAAGTAAAAAAATATATCATATTTTATGATGTTAGTTGTAATAAAAACATAATAAAAAAAACAAGGAAATTTCTCTGGCATTTCTTTCTTTTTGCTGCATTGAAAACGTACCGAACCGAACCGTGGCACAAGTGTATCTTATCGAACCGAACTGTGAATTTTGTGAACCGTTACACCCCTACCACCAATTTTATTTTATTTAATGACATTGATGTCAAAGATACAGGAGTTATAATACACACATAGCAGCCAATAAAATCGGTTGTTCAATATGCTTGTATTGCCTCATGACTGATGAAAAATGTGCCTTGTTGTGTGCAGTAGAATTTTGATGCATCGCAATGCATTGTAGAATCGAATTGAATCGAATCGTTACCTGGTGAATCGTAATCGAATCGAATTGTGAGGGCAGTGCCAATGCACACCCCTAGAGTGAGTAGTCCTCTATTGCAACTTCCACGTTGACTTAACATATGACTTCTAGAGTGAAGAAAGAGATTCTGACGTAATTGTCACGCCCATGCAATTTATACTGCCCGCATACCTGTAAGTATTTGCATGCTTCGCGTCAATTGGCCAGCTGTCCCCAGCTGGCGTTAGCCCATAAGATTTCAGCGAAAGTGGAGAAGGGAGGAGTTCCCATATATGTCACAGCTGACGTAATGTTGAGTTAATGGCTTGAAAGGGAACTGAGGTGTTTTTTTGTTCTCTCTATGAGCCATTAAAGCCTGATGCATACGTATGGTATGAATGTGATATAAAAGCAAAACTCATATGCATAACTTTTTTTCATATTTATTATGTCTATAGGTTGAATAAACTGTTTCTTTTTTTTTTTTAAACAAATTTGTCAGACTTTACAGGGTTAATAATTCAGGTGGTTTGAAATAATATTTATGCTTTCTTAATCTCTGACATTTCTAATAAAAAGTCATCAGCTGTTACAGAACACAATGTCATATCAAATTCTGTATTATTTTTATAACCATTGTCTTGTGATTGATTAGCGCATATGATTATTATATTCAATAAAGCAGAGGGAACAATAGAGCATGAATGCCTAAAAAATTGGCGAATCTCTTTCAGTGCTCCGGTTGAATTGGAAAGTACATCTGCTTCTATTTTCATCAGCAGGCTAATGTAATGTCATGACTAATATTATCCCCATTGACATGACAGGCACAATTTATTTCTTAATACTCTCAGAGGGAAGCTAGCTCAGCGGTGCTTTTCCATCTCACTGATAGCCATCAAACTGCGGCCCTCATTTCAAACAGGGCTCAGCCGTCGCACTGCTATGAGAAAAGGAGGCCTTTCATTCACACTATTTCTATCTTCTGACTGTCCACCCAATCGCCTGGAGAAAAGTCAAACAACACCATTTAACTTTGTTGTCCATTACAGCGGCATGATCTATTAACAAGAAGGCAGATGCATCCCAATGACAAATTCCAAATGTAATAGGATTCTGACTGATCATGATCCTAAATTATCTATGAGGTGAATAGTGATTATTGCATGTTCCAACACCTTGAGCCATAGAGCTCATACAGCTATGAGATCATTGAGTTACATTATTATTACATTAGTAGTTCGGTGCTAATTTAAAAAGATCTACACATTAGGAAATAAAAAGTGTGAAGAGTCATCTAATCTACTTTCCCATAAATAAAGATAAAGACTGTACTTAATTTTCTATAAAAGTGTGTGTGTGTGTGTGTGTGTGTGTGTGTGTGTGTGTGTGTGTGTGTGTGTGTGTGTGTGTGTGTGTGTGTGTGTGTGTGTGTGTGTGTGTGTGTGTGTGTGTGTGTGTGTGTGTGTGTGTGTGTGTGTGGCATGCAGTGGTGTTTTGAAATTAAGAGGCAAAGGTTTTTATTTTTATCAAATGTAAATTCATCCATTAGTTTTTCATGCCTCAAAAACATAAAAGCAAATACAATTATATTTTGTATTTTTTACATTAACAATATAATTTTCTATTTATTAAAACCAAGTATACATGTCATCAAGTTAGTGTTTTTAAACATTTTTACATTTATTCCAAAATAATAACTCAAGGCTATAACAATTAAAACAATATGTTTGGTCACACTTTCGGTTAAGGGTCCAATCATAGACTGTAAAAAAAGACCAATTGACTCTTTGCGTGGAGCTTGATTGACAGGTGTTCTGACCAATCATACTTCGCCATCCGCCATTTTGTCCGACAAAGCAGTCAGGAGAGTTAGTAGATTAACCCAAGGGGGTAATCCATCGACCGGAAGTTGAAGCCTCGCGGGAGCCGCCATCTTGTAGCAGAACTTCACTTGCGTTAGCATTCCCATTAACTCCCATTCATTTTGGCGTCACTTTGACAGCAAATAACTTTACATCTGAGGCGTTTTAAGACTCAATTTGTCCATTATTTATTTCTAAAGACACACGACAATGTATAAAGGGCTCCATTACCTTCTATGTTACATTATGGCCCCGTAGAAACAGTTTTTGTAAAAATAGGCTAACGACTGCGTCATAACCACTCGACTCTCTGTCGCGCGACCGTAAAGATAGGAGGAGAAGCTCGCAGGCAATCAATGCATTAACTTAATATGGCGTACTGGCGTTACATTTTAAAATAAATACTATAAAAAATACTTAGTCCTGCTCACTCACACCAGAGAAACCTTTGCTCAAGCTCGCCGTCTCTGCAAGATTAACGTTGGCAGTTTTCACGCACAGCTACTAGAAGATATACATCTGTCAGACGGGTTGCTCACGTCATCAAGCTTAGTTTGAGTCGGTTTGAGTCTGCGCGTCAGGAACGGAAGTGCTAAAAAATCGCTAAAAATGGGCTTCAACTGTCTCAACTGAGTTCCAATGAGATGCCTCTGTCCATTTCTTATACTGTCTATGAGATTAACATGTGAGGATTTGAACTTGAAAAACTGAATATACTGACGCCTTTCCACGGTTAAAACAACATTCCTTCTTATGTTCAATTCATGTTTATTTGATGCTATAAAGCACTAGAAGGAAGAGATGATCGGTTCACGAGCAGCTTCTACAGCGTTCTGTCACGACACATTAAAGAGCCACAAAACGGTATTTATTGTTTAAATTTCTTTCAAAAAATGACCATATTTGAAAGGTGAGACTTTGTTTAATATGTTTAATATCAAAAGTAACCGAAAAGTAACCTGGTCTGTTCTGTCTGTCCGCGTATTGTCAGTCTCCTCTCTGCTCGCGATGTATTTTTCACTGCGTTAGAACATGGTGAGAGCTGCGTAGCTTGTCGGACGTAGCGACAGTAACTAAGCTGAGAAGGAGAGAACATGCAAACTCCAGAAGGGACTCCTGGCTCAGCCTGGGCTTGAACAGGGGACCTTCTTGTTGTGAAGCGACAGTGCTACAGAATCTCTGTGTTTAAAGATTGCAGAATGCTAGAACAAATTTTTACAAATGCAAATTTCAATTCGAAAACATCAATAACAGCGTTAAAGGTGCAGCAAGCGATTACTGAGAAACACTTTTGAAAGTGGATCGGACCAAGCACCACAACCCCCTTGTAGCCAATCAACATTGTGGGTGTATACACACCTGACAGGGGAGGAGAGAGAGTGAGCAAGAGGGAGATTTGAAGAAAGACTGTAGAAAGAGAGAGACATTACAAAAGAGAAAAGGTCTGAGGAAAAGGTCACTGGAAAAAGAAGAAAGAGCAAGAAGCAAGAGCTTTAGAACCCACGTTAATATTATAAAGCTTTCCAGAGCTGGAGAGACCTAAGCGAGAAGGCCTGAAAACGAATGGCAAGGTTGCGTTGTTTCTGCTCTGTACGTGAGTGTAACAGGGTTCAGCTGTTATGGGAAGAAGGAGGCGGGAACCTGCGAACATTTAACATTTTATTAAATAAATAAAACAAATACAAAATGAAAGTAAAGTAAAAGCCAGCAGCCCCTCACGGACGACTGCTGGCACACAATAAAAAAAAAATAAAAAAAAAACACAGGATCAGGCCTGTTCCTTTCTCGATCTTCAGCGTCGTCTCTCCTCCTTTAATGCTTCCGCTCCTCCGTGAGAGATGCGAGACCGGTGCTTCTCACAGGTGACGTTCATTAACACTCACGCTACCGGCCTCGCGCCGTCACGTCACTCGGCCTCGTCCTGCTCGCCACAGTGAGTAACATTGTTTTGCTGTTTCACAGAACCAAGATATGCTGTTGTTGTAATGTTAGCTATAGTAACAGGACAGTTCTTCTGAGTGTTATTGTTTTCTGCTGGTGTGCTGCTACCGACTAACAATGAACTCTTGCTTGTATACTCTTGTGAACTGTATGTTAATTTTTTGTTATACCTTGTTGTTTGATCATCTTTGTTCATTTTTCATGAAGCATTATTTTGCCTTGCTTCAGCTATGGTAAAGAGACATCCCCTCTTGCATTGTGTGTTCCTGCATTTTGGGGGCGGGGCAATGAAGTGAGGTGTGTATTTGTTTTGGTTGATTTCAAATATCAAAGGCGTGTTGGACTTGAAGAGGAGCTGCAGGCCGATCGGTGTATGACATCAAAGTACCGCGAGAGCGGTAGCATACGGAACATGTGGTAGTATACGGAGCATACAGAACTGTCTGCTCTTAAACACTTTAATCACTTACTGTCACAATGATGAGTCGTAGATCCAAGTGCAAGTAAGCGGTTTATTGAACAGGTAGTAAACAGGGTTATATTCAAAGCGCCACTTAAACAGGCGGGCGACCTGGACGACACAACTCCGAACTGGATAAGAGAGACTGGAAAAAGTTCAGTGAAGAAGCCACTTGACGGCAGGTGAAACAGGACTATAGACAATTCCCACTTGACTGGCTGCACAGGAATCACAGAATAAACTCCGCAAGGAGGAACTTGGATACAGGAACTGTGAGAGAGACATAAACATGAATGACGAACCGACAACAAGCACAACCAACTCCAGCTAGATAAAGACAGCTAACGAGCATATTGACAAGCTGCAGCTGAAGGCTGATTGAGTGATCAGCTGGTGCTAAGCAACAGATCGACAGTAACACCCACAAACCCCACATCTACTAACACACCAACAGAAACTCAGAACGAACACCCGGATTGATGAACCGTGACAGTACCCCCTCCCCTAGGAGCGGCTCCTGGCGCTCCCAGGAGAGCCTACCTGACGATTGTAATCATCGATAAGGGTGTGATCCAGTATGTCCCTAGCAGGAACCTAACTCCTCTCCTCCGGACCGTAACCTTCCCAGTCCACCAAGTACTGGAATCCGCGTCCCCTCCGTCTCGAGTCCAGAATACGATTTACCGAATATGTAGGTTCCCCGTCTACGAGTCGCGGCGGTGGGGGAACCGGAGCTGGCGGATTAAGGTTAGAACGAAAAACAGGTTTCACTTTGGAGACATGAAAGGCGGGGTGTACTCTCCTGTACGCTGGAGGAAGTTTGAGGCGGACTGTCACCAGACTAATGATCTTGGTGACAGTGAATGGGCCGATAAATTTAGGAGCTAGCTTATTAGATACGAACGGAGCGGAATATTCTTAGTAGAAAGCCACACTTTTTGACCCATGACGTATACGGGAGGCCTTGACCGGTGGCGATCGGCCTTAGCCTTAGTGCGCGCCCCCATCTGGAGCAGAGTCTCCCGGGCTCTGGTCCAGGTGCGGTGGCACCTCTGGACGAAGGCGTGAGCCGAGGGGACCGCGACTTCGGACTCCAGACTGGGAAAAATAGGTGGCCCCATAGTGACGAAATCTAGCGCGATGTGGGACCAGGGTCTCGAAGGGACAGACAGCGGTTGGAGTAACCCATCCGGAGGGCGATTGGAAGTCTTACCACACGCACAGACTGAACATGCCAAAACAAAACTTCGGATGTCACGAGCCATGGCGGGCCACCAGAATCGTTGCTTAACCAAAAAACTGGTACGATTGACTCCTGGATGACATGCCACATTGGAACAGTGACCCCACCGAATAACGTCGGACCGTAACACCTCCGGTACAAATAAACGACTCAGTGGACACTCGGGCGGAGGCGTTACCCCTTCTAAGGCCGAACGGACCTTCGATTCGATCTCCCAAACGAGTGTGGAGACAATGAGTCTCTTGGGAAAAATGCACTCGGGAGTGGACGGGCGAACGGACCGGTCAAAAATGCGAGACAAAGCATCGGGTTTGATGTTCTTGGACCCCGGACGATACGATAAGGTAAACTCAAAACGACCGAAAAAAAGTGCCCACCGAGCCTGCCTGGAGTTGAGTCTTTTAGCAGATCTGATATATTCCAGGTTCTTATGACCGGTCCAGACAATAAAGGGTACCCCCAAACCCTCTAACCCAGTGGTGTCAAACTCAATTCCTGGAGGCCACAGCTCTGCACAGTTTAGCTCCAACCAGCTCAAACTCACACCTGCAAGGAAGTTTCTAGCAATCCTGAAGACCTTGATTAGCTGGATCAGGTGTGTTTGATTAGGGTTGGAGCAAAACTGTGCAGAGCTGTGGCCCTCCAGGAATTGAGTTTGACACCACTGCTCTAACCAATGACGCCACTCTTCCAATGCTAACTTGACTGCCAGCAACTCTCTGTTACCAATGTCATAATTGCACTCTGCCGGAGATAAACGATGGGAGAAGAACGCGCAAGGATGCATCTTGTCATCCGCGGACGAGCGCTGGGAAAGAACCGCTCCTACCCCCACCTCTGACGCATCAACCTCCACCACAAACTGACGTGATGTATCAGGGGCAACAAGAATGGGAGCTGAAACAAAGAAGCTCTTGAGGTTGGTAAATGCAGCTTCAGCTACACCAGACCACCTGAATGTCGTCTTGGTGGAGGTCAAGGCAGTCAGAGGAGCGGCTAGTTGGCTGAAATTGCGAATAATTGCCTGTAAAAATTGGCGAACCCCAGAAACCTCTGTAGGGCCTTACGGGAATCTGGAGTTGGCCAATCTACCACAGCCTTAACTTTGTCGGGATCCATGCGCACCCCCTCGGAGGAGATGATATAACCCAGAAACGGAACCGACTGTGCATGAAACGAACATTTCTCCCGCCTTGACAAAAAGCCCATTCTCTAACAGCCTCTGGAGCACTGGCCTGACGTGCTGAACGTGTTCCTGGAGAGAAGAAGAAAATATCAATATGTCATCCAGGTAAACATATATGAACTGGTCTACCATATCTCTCAGCACGTCATTGACGAGTGCCTGGAAAACCGCCGAGGAGTTGGACAGCCCGAACGGCATAACCAAATATTCAAAGTGCCCCCTGGGGGTGTTAAAGGCAGTTTTCCATTCATCCCCCTTCCTTATGCGAACCAAATGATAAGCATTACGTAAGTCCAATTTCGTGAAGACGGATGCTCCCTGCAACCTCTCGAAGGCTGAAGACATCAACGGCAAAGGGTAAGTATTCTTTACCGTGATGTTGTTCAGCCCCCGGTAGTCAATACAAGGTCGCAGAGAACCATCCTTCTTCCCCACAAAAAAGAACCCTGCCCCCGCTGGAGAAGAGGAAGGACGAATGAACCCGGAAGCTAGAGAATCAGAAATATATTTCTCCATGGCCTCCCTCTCAGGGACAGAAAGTGAGTATAATTTGCCTTTAGGCGGAGGCAAACCTGGCAGTAAATCTATGGCACAGTCATAGGGACGATGCGGAGGAAGAGAAGCAGCCCGAGACTTACTGAACACCTCCTTCAGGTCAAGATACTCACGTGGCACGTTAGATAAATCCGCGTGTTCATCCTGAAACACAGAACAAGACACAGAAGAACACGCAGACAACAAACAAGAAGCATGACAGGATTCGTTCCAGGCTAATATAGAGTTCCTGCACCAATTGATGTGAGGGTTATGAAGTACCAGCCAGGGATGACCTAACACCACCGTGAATCAGGAGTGTCAATCAACAGAAAGTCAATATTCTCACTGTGATTACCAGAGGTAATAAGTCTTAGAGGGACAGTAGAATGAGTTACAGAGGGCAAACACTGCCCACTTAAAGCAACCACAGAGATGGACTGAGGGAGTGTCACCATCGGAATGTTAAGTCTGTGAGCTAGACCAATATCTAGAAAATTTCCCTCAGCCCCTGAGTCAATGAGAGCCTCACAGTCAAAACTCAGCGTCTGAAAACGTAAACTCACTGGGAGATGAGTGGCCGAGAAAGAGGATTCAGTCCGTGCAACCCCACCCGTCAGTAACCTCTTACCTACTAACGGGTGCTAGCTTTTACCGGGCACTGCAGCGCAACGTGACCAGCGGTTCCACAATAGAAACACAATCCCCTCTCCTTTCTCCTCTGCTTCTCTCGCGAGGATAAGCGAAATCTGCCGAGCTGCATAGGTTCAGGATCAGGAAGCGTTGCTGTGGTCTCGTTAGAAGGAAAAAAAGGATTAGGTGTATACGTCACGCCTCGTTGTGCTCGACGACCTCGTCGACGTAGTCTATCATCAACCTGAACTGCTAAATCAATCAGCTTATCCACCCCGGTGGGTAATTCCAAAGCGTAGATCTCGTCCTTAATGTATTCCGAAAGTCCGTGTAGAAACATGTCCCATTGGGCCTCGGCATTCCAGCCACACTCAGCAGCCAACTGCGAAATTCAATGGAATAGTCCGTTACCGTTCGTTCCCCTTGTCGCAGTTCTGCCAGCAGACGTGCCGCATCTCGGCCAGAAGCAGCACGATCAAACACCTTTCTGAGTTCAGTAGAGAAGGCTTCAAAGGACGCACAACACGAAAGCTTCTGCTCCCAAACAGTCGTTCCCCAGCTGCCTGCTCTTCCCGCGAGTAAAGTGATCACAAATGCCACCTTGGACTCCTCCGTAGGAAATGCGGAGGGTTGAAGCGAGATGTATAGTGAACATTTTGTCAGAAAAGCACGACACAGCTGGGACTCACCGGAGTAGCCCGCGGGGGCTGGAAGGCGGGGCTCAGTGGAACGGATGGTCTGGACTGCCGGAGCGGGCGGATTAGGTGCGGCTTGTGGTTGAGAAGCGGCCGCCTCGACTCTTAATTGTTGTACCTGTCTAGTCATTCCGAGACCTGGGTAACTAGAGCCTGAACCGCACGACCCGTAGCCATCGTTTGTTCCTCCTGTTGCTGAAGACGAAAGTCGCTCTTGACCAAGACGTCATGCAACTCAGCCGCTTCTGCTGGATCCATCCTGTGGTCGGTTCGTTCTGTCACAATGATGAGTCGTAGATCCAAGTGCAAGTAAGCGGTTTATTGAACAGGTAGTAAACAGGGTTATACTCAAAATGCCACTTAAACAGGCGGGCGACCTGGACGACACAACTCCGAACTGGAGAAGAGAGACTTGAGAAAGTTCAGTGAAGAAGCCACTTGACGGCAGGTGAAACAGGACTATAGACAATTCCCACTTGACTGGCTGCACAGGAATCACAGAATAAACTCCGCAAGGAGGAACTTGGATACAGGAACTGTGAGAGAGACATAAACATGAATGACGAACCGACAACAAGCACAACCAACTCCAGCTAGATAAAGACAGCTAACGGGCATATTGACAAGCTGCAGCTGAAGGCTGATTGAGTGATCAGCTGGTGCTAAGCAACAGATCGACACTAACACCCACAAACCCCACATCTACTAACACACCAACAGAAACTCAGAACGAACACCCGGATTGATGAACCGTGACACTTACGCAATACTTTGATGTCATACACCGATTTGTCTGCACAGCGCCGCTTCAAGTCGAACACACCTTAACAGTGTTTTCTTACTGCACCTTTAACTTGTCAGTGCTGGCAAGTGCCCAAGCTATAAGTTGGATAATCCAATGGTTTTGGCTGTGTCTTTGTGACAGTGTTGTTGTGCATCTCCTTTTAAGATTCTCATCAAATTGTGGAATTTATAGATAAACCTGACTTTAAAGAAACAATAATTGATGATTACATAAAATCAAATATTTGGTCAAACAGATAATACTTTTATCCTTGTTCACCTCATTTTTTGAACTATCCAATTAACATTTATTATAAAACCAAATTCAGTCCCACACAGCTTTTCTATGCTGAGGCAGGCACTTTGAAGAATGGTAGGGCTAAGAGCTTAAGAGAGATAAAGAAGACCCATCAAGTCTGCTGTGTTCTGTCACATGGGTTGTTCTAAAACTTCATTCCGTTAAGTGTGCTGTTCTAATGCTAATTAGCTGGTATAATTGCTTTTCAGTTCTTCAGCTGTGATTACCACCTGAGCTGTGTTCTTACTGATTTGTCTTATGCTGCGTCTCAATTCGCCTGCTTATACTATGCCCTAAAAGTATGTACTCTTTTTGTGAAGAAAACGTGCATACTTTTGAGTGTGTAGCAGAAGAGTAGACAAGCTTTGGGACATACTATCACGTCATAAAATAGCATCTTTAACGGTTGCTCTCTGTCGCTTAGTTACGCACATCCTGTCACGTAAACTGTACTAATTAATTTAATTTAATTTAATTTCCTACTGAATCAGAGAGAAATGCAGTAGCACTTTGATCTGCCAGTCATTGGTCTTTCATGCCGAGACTTATATATCATGCATAACGATGCATTTAATCAATGGCCTAACGGATTTTTATTAAACTTCCCGTTGTTGCAGATGAAATATAACACGGATAACATTACATAATTTTTTTTTATCAGCTTAAATGTTGATTATTAGTCACTAAAACCCCTTTATCGGTCGCGCACACCTGCCATGTTTTGTAGTTTTCTGAACTCCTTTTACTTGTGTTTGTAGTTCGGAACTGGATCCTCCTCCAAAGCGCAATGGGAGGAGTTAAACAGATAAATATTAGCTGTTATAGTGAGCATGGATCCACACTTCGAAAATCCACCAGAAATAGACTATCTGGGGACTTCTGGTATACTCTTTTCAACATACTATGCTTTGGGACACACTTATTTTAATCACACATACTGTTTAGGGTGGACATTGAGATGCAGGGCTAGTCTGAGCAGACAAAAGTTTTCGCCTGAAATTTGCCCTTCAGTTTTCATCAACAAGCAAGTAATTCAAGTCCTTCAATGGTGTTCAGTATTATTTTGTCATAGGAATGAGAGGAAAAACTCGTCAATTGTTAACAGGCACAAAAAGTAAGTCTTGTCAAAGGACACTTGCCAATGCCTTCAGTGTGGATTTTTTTCAATGACGGCCAACAGCATGTAAATGTCTGCAGCATCATGATTAATGGACTAAGTGCCCTTACTGTATCCTTCACTGAAGCTACTGTACCCTCACCAGTCCTGTTCCCTACGGAGACAAATTCCTATAATTTACACATTGATTGGAAAGCAAACAGGAATGGACCATGCAGCTGGGCTAAAGTGGACTAATGCTAGATCCTAATTGTACATTTACACAAAAGTGCATGTGAAGGATTTAATGCTTATTTCAAAGCCATTAATATTCATTTTGTTCCAGAGATGCTTTTTCTCATCAAACACCACAATTTGTGCACATATCATTGATATGTGCACAAATTGATATCAATATATTTGATATCAAAATGATATCAATATATAAGGTAGTCTATATAGTGCAATTGTTGCGTGGACCGAGAAAGACTTGTTGGGTTGTTCCACACCATAACCCTCAGATCACCCTGGCCACCAGGCACCAGCCAAAGTATCCCCTCTCGAGGAAAAGATAGATTGGGGTGTGGCAGAGGGGACTGTACACCCATGGAGGTCATTGAGTCTCGATCTAAGCACCGCGATTGCCATGTTCCCTCAATGAGAACATGACTCATCCTCGTGACCGTCTGGCGGATAGACCATGCGCCCACAACCAGAAACACACGGGCAAGACATATTATTTTAAAAACGTGCCCATGCAGCTCTTTAGAAAGAAAAAGCTCTTTTAGTAATGCTGAAGCACCCAGGGGAGAAACACGAGCCACCTGCACAGACCAGCAGCAGGATCGTGAATCCACTGAAACGCGCCGTCACACCAACACCGACTGAAGAGCACTCATTTTTTTGAAGAAGGCGAAGAAGCAGCACATACACACTTTGGCTTCGAAGTAAAAACAATGTGAGATTGCACTCGTGGCTCATTTTATACCTACGTGGTGGGGCGGAGTTTGCAAAGCAAATTCCGCAGGCCCATGGTATTTTCATACCATTGGCTCGTTTTCTAATACTTGAAGGTGATAGGGCTCTATAGCGAAACCCCCTTTTCATCAGTCACTGACGTAACTCATAGTGACTGACTGATAGGGAACTAGTGTTTTTGGATGCCTGAAATATGGCCTGTGGTAAATAATATAATATTATGTAATAATAATAATTAATAATTCGTTACAATTATATAGCGCTTTTCTCGGCACTTAAAGCACTTTACATAGAAGGGGGAATCTCCTTAACCGCCACCAGTGTGCAGCATCCACCTGGATGATGTGACGGCAGCCATATTGCGCCAGTACGCCCACCACACACCAGCTTACTGGTGGAGAGGAGACAGAGTGATGAAGGCAATTGGTATATATATATGGGGATTATTAGGAGGCCATGGTGGACTGAGGATTTTTCGTGACCACAGAGAGTCAGGGCCTCGGTTTAATGTCTCATCCGAAGGACGGTGCTCTTTGACAGTATAGTGTCCCCATTACCATATTGGGGCATTAGGACCCACACAGACCACAGGGTGAGCACCCCCTGCTGGCCTCTCTAACACCTCTTCCAGCAGCAACCTGGTTTTCTCAGAAGGTCTCCCATCCAGGTACTAACGTTTCCCAAAAGCATCCTAAGCCTAAATTGATCGTAAAAACGATCGTACGACTGATCTTAATATTATGGTCTGTTTCCCAAAAGCATCGTAACTTAAGTAGCACTTGAAAATCTTCGTAGAACTACGAGTGCTCTGGAGTAATCGTAAATCCCCAAGTGCATCGTAAGAAGACAGCGTTATGAGGTCACCCGCAGGACAACCGGCATATTACACTTTATCTAGATTTAACAGATTACACTACAACGTAAGTATAATATATAGGTTTTGATTGTACTTTATTGTACACTTTGTTGTACTCGTGTTTTGTTTAAATAAATTAAATAATTAAAAAGGGAAGAAAAAAATAGAAATACACATCTAAAATAAACGAATGAACAAAAACAAAAAAATCATAAAAATCTGGGATATATGCTTTAAAGACCGGGCAAAATAGGGATGAATTAAAAAAAATCTGTCAATGACTTGCTGACGTGCACGAAAACCAGCCATATTGGGCATTTCTTGCAGACCTCCTTCCCTGATATTTGAACACGGTTACAGTTAGTTTGCAATGTGACAATGTCCTTCCAGATGTTTTGTTTTTGCTTATTTGTATGGTGTCCTTTAAATCTGTTAAAAATAAAATCTTTGTTTCCCTGTATCTCCTCTAGAAGGACATTAATTTTATCTTTTGAAAGGTATATATTCTCTTGTTTTTTTGTTTTTGTTCAGTCATTTTGTCAGCCTGTATAGGTGTTTTATATCCATATAGACTTGTCTTGATTTCTAATCCACAACAAATGACGATTATTAGGTTAAACGTTCAGAATACGAAATATATGGAAATATAAGGTTATATTTCGGCACTTCGCGAATGGACAGCGACACTCCGTTCTCTCGCGTTCATGTTAAGTGCATTTTTGGGAAACGCGCGTGGAATTGCGGCGAGCGTTCGTAACCTTGCACGTAGAGAGCACTCTTAAGAGCTAAGATACATCGTTATCGGGAAACCCGGCCCAGGCTCAGCCCTGCTTAGCTTCAGTGGGCAACCAGTCTTGGGCTACAGGGTGATGTGGCTGCTGGTTAATATAATATATAACATAATATAATATATAGGCCTAACATAAAATACATAAGTAATATCCCCTTGTGACTTTTTTGTAAGCTTATCTTGATGAACAAAACGTGTAAGAATCATAAACTTGTTGGTTACAGAGCTTATTTTTGACAATAATTCAAAAGCCAATAGTCGAAAAATCCTATTGGGTTTTTGTCAAGGAAACCAGGGTGATGCTAACTTCCAGCTTGACCTAACTTCAGAGGTTGAGTTACAGCATCAGTTGCATTGCTTCACTGCCATTAAAACAGGATGTACACTTAGGAATCTCTTCGGAAGTAGTAGGTCATACTTTCGCCTACTATTTTATTTTATTATCCTTTTCACAAACCGTTCTTTTAAAGTTTTTAAACAAAATTATAATTCCATGAGAATAGGGAAGTCCACACCACAACTATAATGATAATGCCACAGAGGAACTTTATCATTAGAATCACTTTCAGAATGTTATTATTTTTAATAATTTTAAATTTTATAATGTTAGATGTTTTACATGGCACTGTGATTCTGCCTATATATCCTGCTGGATATCCTCTTCACGGACTTCACAAAGGTCAGTCCCTCCATATGCCTTATTGTGACTAGGAATGAAGATTAAAGTAAGAAGAGAGATTAAAGCTCTTAATATGTACAGTGCGCTTTTGCCTCAAAGGGTCAGAGCCATATAATCATCCGCAATAACATTCTTATCTACCTAGAACTGTAGTTACACTAGACACTGGGAACAATTGTCAAATTAATCAAGGTGTCAGGTTATGGTAGAACAAATAACCTCATTCGGCTTGTATGATTGGTGGATTGTACCTGGACTATCTGTAGCTATAATTAAAAGCAGTAATACAGTTGTCAATGTCAATAAATCAATTCTCCCTCTCTGCGGGAAACAAGAGGAATGGCCTTGTCCCTGACTTTTAGTAGTAAACTATATTTTCATTCAGTTCTCACGAGAGATCTGCCCTTAACCTGAGCTAAAATAGCTGAAACAACCTTACTAATTGCTAAATATCCTGTTATTTTCTGTCAGGCAAGCCCATGTTTTGGCTGACCTTGGTTTAGCCCTGATGATTGCGGCTAAAAACTAGCTTTTTATACTCTATTTATAATAACGCAAAAGTTTAGCATTTATAAAGGCTGGCTATCCGCTCATTTAGAGTGAAAAGAGAGATAATATCCAAAACTTTCCTCCCTGCAAATTTGGCAAAAAAATATTTTTGGCATAATTTTTGGGAGCCTGAAACTGTCAAGGTAAGCTATAAATTTTCCATCTGCTTCCGCAGTTGCAGTGTCTAATTTAGATGAACACACTTGACACACCCTAGCAATTGAGACAAATGAACAGCACAGAAAGTATGCAAGTGTGTTTGTGAAATGCACAAGCACAGGTGGAGAGAGTTTCTATACTGTTTTCCCAAAGTCCTCTGTGAGTGGGTGGTAAATTGACAGCCTGTAGTAATTACTGATCATGGCAGTGATAGCCCTGTAGATTAAATCCCAGATTGTTTTCAATCAGCTATTTGTGAATACGCCTTGTCTCATCGGATCTGGAAGGATGCCAGATAATTGGAATTAGAGCTTCGGAGGTGTGTTGCGCCATTAAACGGCAGAATCAATCATTGGGATTGGGACACTCGACTCCCACTTCAATTGTTCACATGCGGCATATTTCATGGATTAAAAATGAGAGCAGCTTTCATAACAGCGTTGGCAAGAAAAAATATTCACGATTCTCTGCTGTGCGTGAAAATTATTTCTTTACAGTGTTTTATATTGTCTGCTCATTATCTCTTTATTATATGGCTTGCTCATTATCTTTATCCATTTTATCACACAACTTAATCATTACAGTCAGAAACCTCAGCTGGAAAGATGCTGAGCAGCGGTGCTGTTTGCTCATGCTGTCTTGGCCCCAGACATACAGTTGTATCAGGTTAGTGTTAAACAGGAAGAGTGATGAGGTTTTGCTGAGAGACAGCATCTCTATCATGCCAAGAAAGTGTGGGCTCCCAGTCTACATCAGTGTCAGCGAGAAAAGTAACACACCGTCAGGGAAACAGGATGTCTGACGGATGAGCCTCGACTACTTCTAGTTCACATTAATTGGCCTTCTCTGCATTAATTGATGTGAAGGAAATTGTTTTCCATTCAAGAAGTAATGGAACTATTAATGTTGTAAAAGTTAGTGTGTATACAATATGGAGGGGAACTCAAGAAGAAGGGTTTTTTTAGCATAAATTTGGTCCAATTAATAGGAAACAATGCAACAATTTTGGGAAGATCTGGAGATATTTTTATTTATTTATTTTTTATAAATACCGTAATACATAACCTTATGATTTGGATTATATAATTACAGAAAACCATGGCGGCCTTTCAATAATAGGAAATAATGCAACAATTATGGGATGATCGGGAGATAAATACATGAGTTTTTATTTATTTTTTATTTGTTTATAACTACAGTAATACAACTTGGATTATATAATTACAGAAAACCAGGATTATGACTGCTTTGAAAATTTTTACAGGAAGGCATTATGCTAAAGGTAGGGTAGGCAATGTTTTTCATCAACACCTTTTGTTATACTGGTTGAAACTCTCTTCACATCCTGATAGCAATCAATAATAGAAGTGATCTAAATATTAAAAAATGTCCATATATCTTCTGTGGACCAAACATGTTCTTCCAATCACTGCATTCGGCCCAAATGCAATGATAGGATGCCCTACCTGCTCTTCAACATATGTATACCTACCTCTGCGCACCCTGCTCGTGCAGACATCTGGGCGTTCCATGAGGCTATTCAGAGTTGTAGACAGGGCCTCATTTATAAAACAGATTTGATCTTAGAGTGCGTGTACGCTAAAATCCACTGCAACGTTCATATTAAAGGACTATTCCGGCGCAAAATGAACCTAGGGTGTAATATCACATTGGTACAGAGTCGACCGTTCTCTGGGATTTGTTTTCATGATAATCGAATGTAAAGAGTTTTATCTCTAAAAACTGTTTAGCTTATAACGCTAGTATATGGGGCATCGAGTAAGTAAAAATAAATCGCTAGTTAATACCACTAAGAAGGCTCAAAATAGCCCCACACTAACACGGTAGCATAATGAGGGTCCCTACCTGCAAACCAAAGCATTGAGAACTTTGTAAGTGTACAGACGGTTTAAGAAGATACTTTATAAAGACAGTACACTACGCGTTTACAGGCAGGAGCCATCTTTGGAAAACAGTCTCATCCAGTCGAACAACGAGCGCTGTGCTAAGTGAGCTGGTCAATAGAATTTCACAAACATAATTCCTATCGACCAGCTCACTTAGCACGGCAATATGATACAACCCTAGGTTTTTGCACCAGAATTGTCCTTTAATATCCAAGCGATTCTTGCCTCTCATTCTTAAACAAGATGGAGATCTGAAACCATTCAGCTAACCAGTTTCATGATCATGTACGATTTAAAAAATTCACATCTGGAAGAGAGGCGTATGCGTTTGTTTGATAAATTGAGAAATGATTGTAAGATCAAATGTAGGAGTACGGTTTCTATGTAACACTTTATAAATCAGGGCCCACAGTCACAGGCCGCTGCAAAAAACAGCAGCCACAATTTAAAGTTCCTTCTGAACCAAAGCAACAAGCTTATGCTGCGGTTACGACATGTCGCAATTACTGTAATTCAGAGATGGCAATTTGTGACGTTCTACTCCTGTTCAAGTCCTCGAACCCGCTCTTTAAGAAGCTCTTTAAGTTTTTTACATTCATTATTATTGTAATGTTATGTGCTTTTAGACATGAGCTTATTTGCACGTGTGTTTTGGAGGAGGCGTGTCTTTAAGCGCTCTGAATGGAGTTTTATATTATTTTATATTGTAAACTACCACATAAAGTTTGACAGTAAAAATGTATATTATATAACAATGTTCTACACTAACAGAGCTAGGCAATGTCAATGGTATTCTTAAAAGCTGAAGTATTAATTAAAGTGAAGATCATTAAGTGCATTAAAAAAGATCAAACATCAAAATTATTTGGTTACTTGATGCATGACTTGACTTTATGCTATTGTGCTAATGCTAACAGTGTTATAGACTTCAATTGCGGTTTCTAAAAGTAGTAATGTTTGGGTTACATATGGTAACCCAGTTACAGATATCTGTTAGCGAGGAGCCACGTGCCAGCGAGCGCCCAGTAGGATGCAGTGCAGGGACACGGCTCGGGAGGCTCTCTCTGGGAGGCGGCCCATAGCGGGGTCTGAGTGTGCTGTGCAACACTTACCTGGTTCCATGGGGCAGGAGGTGCAGGAGGTGCAGGAGGCAGCTTGGTTGCGTTTTCTAATCGCACACTGCTGCCCGCTGGCGATAGAAGAGGCCGTTTAGAGTGGTGAGGATTCTTTCCCCCCACTGCTCTTTGGGCCCTCTACAGACTCAGAGATGAAAGAAACTGCTCTTTTTTTAAAAAATTTGGTACCGCTGGTTTTGAGGCCAGCGGCGGAACCCAAACAAAAGGAAACGTCTCGGTTACATATGTAACCCTCGTTCCCTGAGTACAGGGAACGGAGACGTGTCGTCGGGGGAGTTCCCTGACGAATTGGGATCACGCTAGGGAGACCAATCGACTTCGAGTGAAACTAAAACGAGCCAATGAATATTGGCATGCAAGATTTGCATTCCGCGACCCGCCTACCAGTGCGGGTATAAAAGCCGGAAGCAAACGCATCCAAAATGCTTTTTCGCTGAGGAGCCGAACAGTGTCCAGTCCTCCGCGAAGGTACAGCAACATGGCGAGGGGACGACACGTCTCCGTTCCCTGTACTCAGGGAACGAGGGTTACATATGTAACCGAGACGTTCCCTTTCGTCCTGGGAACTCCGACGTGTAGTCGGGGGAGTTCCCTGACGAATTGGGATCCCTAACAACACGCCATGGTGCTGACCCCTTCCAGCGCCCAGCTAAGCTACCCTGCAGCAGTTTCTTGAACAAGATTCGGGAGCTAGCTAGGGAAAATCACACTGCTGTTCCGCAAGACCCACTCAGTGGATTTGGATAACACTGGGAAAGCGTGCCCAACCCGTAGGAGGGAACGCTACGGAATACTGGAATACACGTATGTACTAACCCGTGGGGTAGTGAAACATACGGAAGTCCTTGAGGTAGTCCCAGCCCGAGGGGTGGGAGCGTACTCAGCAAGGACGACAGAGGGATCTGTCGAGAGGAAGACACGGAGCTAACCCGGAGGGTAGCTGGAACGTGAAAAAAATGGGTCGCCGAAGGGACCACTGTCAAGGCCACCCAGTCTAATAGCAACTCCTACGAGAGGTAATAGACCTGGCACCGGCGATCCGCCTCGCCTGATGCCGAAGGGGTGATGGAGGAACTCACGAGGTTAGCCGTATGTTGGGGAACCAACGGAGTAAAAGACGCACGTATCCGGCCCACGGGGCGGGAATGGCGTAGCAAGCCGACATAACCTAATTCCTCGTGCTACCGGCCGTAGCGAGTACACGGGAGGAAGCAGGTTCAACACGAAGGCTATAAAACCTAGCGAACGTGTTAGGTGTCGCCCAGCCCGCAGCTCTACAGATGTCTGTCAGCGAGGCGCCTTGCGCCAAAGCCCAGGAGGAGGCAACACTCCTAGTAGAGTGTGCCGTCAACCTAGGTGGGCAAGGCACGCCCTGGGACTCATAAGCCCGGGCGATAGCATCCACTAGCCAGTGGGATAACCTCTGCTTGGAGACAGCCTTCCCCTTCTGCTGGCCTCCGTAACAAACAAAGAGCTGATCTGAGGTCCTGAAGCTTTGCGTTCTGTCCACGTAACAGCGCAGGGCGCGGACGGGACAGAGAAAAGCTAGGGCTGGGTCTGCCTCCTCCTGGGGCAGCGCTTGCAGGTTCACTACCTGATCCACAAATGGGGTGGTAGGAACCTTGGGCACGTATCCGAGCCGGGGTCTCAACACAGCGTGAGAAAGGCCCGGTCCGAACTCTAGGCACGATTCGTCGACCGAAAATGCCTGCAGATCCCCTACCCTCTTAAAAGAAGCCAAAGCCAACAGGAGGGTGTCTTCATAGACAAGATATTTAATTCGACTGAAGGCAGGGGCTCAAACGGGGGCATCTGGAGTGCACTAAGCACTAGAGTCAAGTCCCAAGAGGGTAAGGGGTGCACATTACGAGGTGGATTCAGCCTCCTGGCACCCTTAAGGAATCTGATGATCAGGTCGTGCTTTCCCAATGACTTACCTTCTACTGCATCGTGATGAGCGGCTATTGCGGCAACATACACTTTGAGGGTGGAGGGAGACAGCCTTCGCTCCAACCCATCTTGCAGGAAGGAAAGTACGACTCTGATCGGGCAAGTTCGGGGGTCTTCCCGGTGGGAAGAACACCACTCGACGAACAGGTTCCACTTCAACGCATAGAGGCGCCTCGTAGAGGGGGCTCTGGCGGAAGTGATGGTGTCTACCACACCCTGCGGTAGGCCACCTAGAACCTCCGCGTCCCGTCCAGGGACCACACATGGAGTCTCCAGAGGTCTGGACGCGGGTGCCACAAGGTGCCCCGTCTCTGGGAAAGGAGGTCCTTCCTCAGAGGAATCGGCCAAGGAGGGGCTGTCGCGAGGAGCATGAGTTCCGCGAACCAAGTCCGGTTGGGCCAATACGGCGCAACGAGCAGGACCTGCTCCTCGTCCTCCCTGACTTTGCACAAATCTGTGCAAGAAGCTCACTGGGGGAAACGCATATTTGCGAAGACCCAGGGGCCAGCTGTGCGCCAGTGCATCCGTGCCGAGAGAACCCTCGGTCAGGGAGTAAAACAACCGGCAATGAGTCGTGTCCGGAGAGGCAAACAGGTCTACCTGAGCGGCTCCGAAAACTTCCCAAATCAGCTGAACCGTCTGGGGGTGGAGTCGCCATTCTCCCGGAAGAGGTGGCTGCCGTGAAAGCTTGTCGGCTGTACGGTTGAGCACACCATGGATGTGAATGGCTCGAAGCGACCTCAAATGCTTCTGACTCCACAGGAGGAGATGGCGGGCGAGTCGCGACATACGACGGGAGCGTAGACCACCCTGACGGTTGATGTACGCAACGGTCGCAGTGCTGTCCGTACGGACCAGTACGTGCTTGTGCAAAAGCAGCCCCTTGAGGCGAGACAAGGCTAAGCGTACCGCTTGCAACTCTAGGCAGTTGATGTGCCAATGCAGTTGAGGCCCCGTCCACAGACCTGAAACTGCATGCCCGTTGTACGTGGCCCCCCATCCGTTGGCAGAGGCATCTGTGAAAACCACAGCATGCCTGGAGACCTGGACTAGGGGCACTCCGGCCCGTAGAAACGCAGGGTCTGACCAAGGACTGAAGGTTTGGCGACAGTGCGGGGTAATGTTGACCCGGAACGTGCCGCTCTGCCACGCCCATCTCGGGACTTGATCGTGAAGCCAGCGCTGAAGCGGTCTCATATGGAGCAGACCGAGCGGCGTTACTGCGGCTGCGGGTGCCATATGCCCCAGGAGCCTCTGAAACTGTTTCAGTGGACCGCTGACCTGCCTTGAAAGGACTTGAGGCAGTTGAGCACTCACTGGACGCGCTCCTCGGTGAGGCGCGCAGTCTGAGCGACCGAGTCCAACTCCATACCGAGATAAGAGATCCTCTGCATTGGGCAGAGTTTGCTCTTGTCCCAGTTGACCTGAAGACCCAAACGGCTGAGGTGCTGGAGCACCAGGTCCCTGTGTTCGCACAACAGATCCCGCGAGTGAGCTATTATGAGCCAGTCGTCGAGATAGTTGAGAATGCGAATGCCATGTTCTCTCATGGGAACAATGGCCGCCTCTGCGACTTTCGTGAAGACGCGGGGCGACAGGGCCAGGCTGAAGGGTAAGACCTTGTACTGATATGCTCGACCTTCGAACGCAAACCGAAGAAAGGGTCTGTGTCGAGGAAGAATCGAGACATGAAAGTACGCGTCCTTCAGGTCGATCGCTGCAAACCAATCCCGGGGACGGATGCACTCGAAGATGCGTTTCTGCGTGAGCATTTTGAACGGGAGCTTGTGCAGGGCCCGATTCAAAACTCGCAGGTCCAGGATTGGTCGTAACCCCCCGCCTTTCTTGGGTACAATGAAGTAAGGGCTGTAAAACCCCGACCTCATCTCGGCTGGAGGGACCGGCTCGATCGCGTCCTTCGCCAGCAGGACGTCGATTTCTTTCCTCAGGACAGGGCATCGACACTCCGCACCCGGGTGAAGTGGACGCCTCTGTACCTGGGAGGCCGGCGGGCAAACTGAATTGCATAGCCGAGCCGGATAGTGCGGGTGAGCCACCGGGACGGCCTCGGAAGCGCTAGCCAGGCTTCGAGGAACCGTGCCAAGGAGCCCACTCGGACCACCGGCGTACCCGCGGAGGGGCAGCGAGGTGGAAGACAGGGACCGGACTCCGGAGGCATTACTGCGGCCGAGAGAGAGGTCTGAGTGTGCGAGGCAACACCTACCTGTTTCCACGGAGGCGAAGGAAGGAGGGGAAACGAGGAACGAGGCTCGGGGGCGTCGAGTCCAGGTTTCCGCGCCTCCTTGCCCAGCGGGAGACGAGAGCGACGAGGCCGAGGCGGCGTAGCTGTCATCTGAGCGCTGGAGAGAGGGGAACGAGAGTGGCGAGGCAACGAGGCGGCGCACACTGTCATTCTGACCCCCTTGGATGGGGGAGACTGAGAAGTCAGTCTCGACCGAGATAGACCCAGAGGAATTGGAAACTGCTCTTTTATTGAAAAAGTGGGTACCGCTGAAGGAAGCGGCGGAAGAAAAACAAAACGAAACAAAGGATTCTCCAACCGGCTCTCCTCCGGGGGAAGGAGGGGTGCAGTAGCACCCTCCTGAAGAGCAGCAGTCAGGTCCTCTGGGCCGCCCGTCTCAGGGCCGCTTACCTCTCCTCTTACCAGGGGGTTTCGACGAGCCCCGGGCGGGCTGGGCAGCTCTCTTGCGGCCGGCCGGCTGCTGCCTAGGAGGCTGCTGCTTAGGCGGAGCAGGGGCGGAGGCGGCAGCAGGAGGGCGCCCTCGGCGACGAGCAGCGCGAGGTGGAGCCGGAGGGGACGGGCCAGCAGCAGCCTGTCTCCGGGGCATGATGTGCTTGATCACCTCGGACTGCTTCTGGGCGGCGGAGAACTGTTGGGCGTAGTCCTCGACCGCGTCGCCGAATAGGCCACCCTGGGAAATGGGGGAGTTCAGAAACCTGGACTTGTCTGACTCCGTCATATCGGCCAGGGTGAGCCAGAGATGTCGCTCCTGGACCACAAGTGTGGACATCGCTCGGCCCAGGGAAGCGCGGTGACTTTCGTCGCCCGGAGGGCAAGGTCCGTCGCCGTGCGTAGCTCTTGGAGCATACCTGGGTCGGTACCACCCTCCTGCATGACGCAAAGCGCTCTCGCCTGATAGACCTGGAGGAGCGCCATGGCATGCAGGGCAGAAGCAGCTTCTCCACACGCACTATAGGCCTTACCAGTCAGACTGGAGGAGAACCTACAGGCGCGAGAGGGGAGAGTAGGGTCACCCCTCCAGGTGGAAGCGGATTTAGGGCACAGCTGTAAAGCAACCGACCGCTCCACCGGGGGAATGCCCTCATAATGCCCCTTCACTGCCCCGCCATCGAGGGTGGTAAGGGAGGAGGAGGGAGTCGATCTATGTCGGGCCGCCAGGGGGGCCTTCCATGACTTCGTCACCTCCTCATGCACTTCCGGGAAGAAAGGCACCGGGTAGGGGCGCTGAGAACCAGCACGGGCCCGCCCCGAGAAACCAATCATCGAGCCGCGAAGGTTCGGGACACGGTGGAGGGTTCCACACGAGCCCGACACTTGCGGCCGCCCGGGAAAGCATAGCGGCCATTTCCGGGTCCGGCTCGGACAACGCTACCACACCAGAAGGGGGCAACGCAGCCAAGTCGTCATCCCCAGAAGATGACCGCTCTCCCTCCGATGCAGCGATCGACATCTGATCCTCCGGCGGAGCCCCGAAGGAAACGACCGGGACCACACGAGATGGCCCAGCGCGCTCCCCCAAGGGCTCCAATGGCAGCAGTGTGCAGGAGTGAGGAGTCCGTGGGGGTCTTTCACCCGGCGGATTATTCCTCACTGTAACCCTCAGACCACCAATGGGATTAGCCGAAGTAGCCGCCTTCTGAAATGAACCAGAAGACGAACTAGATCGGGGAATCTCCAAAGGGACTCCCCTCGTGAGAGGGATCTCAGTCTTGATCTCAACACTGCGACGGTCATATTCCCGCAATGGGAACATGACTCGTTCACGAAAGCTGCCTCAGCGTGCGCGAGGCCCAAGCACGAGAGACGGCGATCATGACCATCAACCGGAGGCAGAATCTGACCGCATCCAGAAACACACGGATGAAACGTCATCCTTAAAAGGACGCGATCTTCACCCGTGTTGCCCTTTCAGAGAAATAACTCTCTAGTTGTGCTGAAGCACACAGGGATCAACGCGGCAACACAGCGGGGAAACTGCAAGCCCGCTGTGTGCACTCAACCGAATACCAGCTGTTAAAACAGCTCTTTGTAAACACAGCCGTGTAGTAACAAACAGGCAGACGGGAGATCGCGAAGACCGCTGAAGCGCCGTCAACACCAGCACAGAGAGATCTCAGGAAACAGCAGACTCGTTGAGCGTTCAGAAAGCACAATCTTAAGCTCATAACACTCAGAGGACACAACTGGTCGGCTCCGAAGCAAAAAGCATTTTGGATGCGTTTGCTTCTGGCTTTTATACCCGCACTGGTAGGCGGGTCGCGGAATGCAAATCTTGCATGCCAATATTCATTGGCTCGTTTTAGTTTCACTCGAAGTCGATTGGTCTCCCTAGTGTGATCCCAATTCGTCAGGGAACTCCCCCGACGACACGTCGGAGTTCCCAGGACGAAAGGGAACTGAAGATTTTCCACCCGGCCCTCTTCCGGGGGAGGGAGCAGTGTGATCACCGTCTCCTGGAGAGCAGTCCCATCCATGGGTTGCCCGTCCAGAGCCGCTCAACCCGAAGTTCTTGGAGAACCTGTGGATCGTGACCACCCTCGTGCAGGTGCCTTGGCCTGATGGACCTGCAGCAACGCCATGGCCTAGGCAGCTTCCCCACAGGCCTTGTAAGCCTTGCCGGATAGGTCCGATGAGTACCTACAGACCCGGGAAGGAAGACACGGTTCTGCCAAGTAGTTCTGCCAAGTAGCCAAGTAGAGTTAGGGCACAGCTGCATAGCAACGGCCCGCTCCACTGGCGGGATATGCATGTATCCCTTAGGGTGGTGAGGGAGGAGGAGTCACAGAGATGGTTTCTGGCAGTAAAATGTGCCGTCCACGTCCCTGTGAGCTCCTCGTGTACAACCGGGAAGAAAGGCACTGGGGTGGTTTTCTGAGAACCAGCGCGCGCCACCCAGAGACATCAATCATCCAGCTTTGAGGGCTCGGGACACGGTGGAGGGTTCCACATGAGCCCAATCCTGTTGGCGGCCCGGGAAAGCATGGCCATCATCTCCAGGTCCGACTTGGGTACCGCTGGCACACCCGAAGGAGGTAGTGACGCCGAGTCGTTGTCCACGGACGATGAATGCTGAAGCACGCAGGGGAGCGGTCACCGCGAATATAGACAGGAATGTGCACCTGTCTGTGCGCTGTCTCTCTCTCACTGGCAGGTCTTACCAGCTGTAAAAACAGCTCTTACGCGCTCTCACTGGCACACCTTACCAGCTGTTAAAACAACCTTTTTGTCACACCCGCACTGAATGATGGAGAACAGAAAGTCACACCCGCACTGGGATGGAGAGGTCCAAGAAAGGCTCGTCTTGACTTCACAGTCTTGATAGAAGGCATCGAAGTGCTTGGCTCCGAAGCAAAAAGCTGAAGTGCAATCACACCTTCTGCTCATTATATACCCGCACTGCGAGGGTGAACAGCTGATGCAAGTGATTGCACGTCAATGTGCATTGGCTCGTTTAGTTTCACTCGTAGTAGATTGGCCTCTCTAGCGAGATTCCTATTTGTCGGTCACGACGTACATAACAGTGTCCGACTGATAGGGAACAATAACCCTTTATTTCAAATAAATTATTTCATAACATCGATAATGCAATTAGTAATCAATGACTTATTATTTCCTTTCTATCTGTTGTTGTAAAAAACATTGATATAAATGTCGGTGTGGTGAGAGTATTGAAAAGTTTTAGCTGGATAAAGTAATAGTTAATTGACAAGCTGATCGTGGTTATTAATTCTTCAGTATGTTGATAGATTTTCTTAGATATTTTCAAATGAATTAGCTTTGCCTCGGTGCCCTGTAAAAGTGCCTAATACTGTAATGAGTTTGATTTTATAACAACACTTCACTGCACCGATCCCAAGGCCTGGGGCGCTAATTAAAACGTTGAGCTATTAGCAATAATTCAAAAGGCAAGTTACAAAGAGATGAAAGCTCATAGAGGTTTAATAAAACATGTTAGCTTAAGAAATGTTCAATTATGTTGAAGTGAGCTGTCAAAAATACTAAACAGGCTACTGGGTGTGATATATGGTTTATATTTACAAAATCATTCTGTTGCAGTTTTGCTCAAGGGTGTAGAGAAACAATGACATGAAAGTGACTTTCAATATCAAGTGAGGAACCGAGACAGTCTAATTGTCCAAAATAACAAATACTGATTTTGTTGGGAGTGTTATTCATTTTGGTTTATAATTTGTTTGATGCAGCTTTGTTCTCAACTCCTTTCCTACTTTAAAACCATTGTCCTTTGCAATACTTGCAATACTAGAGGGTTTACAATATGTGAATCTAGTAAGACATCATCTCAAAGAGGAAAATAAAAGCAGTTAAAGAGTGATGAGAGTGAGACATGGGTCTGTGTAGACAACATATACTTCTGAAACATAATTATAATCTTGTGTATTACACCTTGTTAAATATAAATATACAGTACTAGTTAGCTTAATTAGCACCGAAACAAAGGTGAATAATATACTAACATACACTGCTTTTGAACACGTAGTTTGCCACGTTTACAGTGAGAGCGGTTTTGTCACGGTTGGTAAATCCTATGTCTGCTCCTTGTCTCGTGGTTCTGTTATTGTATGTGTGTGTGCTAATTAGAGGGGCGTGGCCGCTCATCAGCGCTCGTCAGCAATCACCCATCACCAGCTGCAGTCTATCATTCATGTGTATATATTCTCATCAACTTCTCATCTCCTTTGTCAGATCGTTGTTTGTGGTTCCCGGTGTGTGTGTTTCCAGTCTCGTTCAGTCGTGTGCTTCTCTTGTTCCGGTTCTTGTTCGTTGTATGTTGGATTACTGTTCGTCGTTGGATTTTCACCACCACTACCACCGCACGCTGCACTGTCATCTGACCATCGGAGTCCCTGCGCTACTAACCTGTTTGCCTGGACTTTGGACTATCTATCTATATCATCATTTCAATAAAGAGTTAACTGCAATTGCTTCCGTTTGATCACTCATGACAGAACGATCTGACCAAAGCATGGAAGCAGCGGGAAACTCCTTGAGCTCACTGGATGACTTTGTGAGTAGCAGTATTCAACGAATGGACACTCAAGAAAATAATCTCAACAATACTGCATGCGCTGTCCAGGCGTTAGTGGCGCAGGTGTCCGGGCTCACCCAACAGCTTCAACATCTTCGTGTTCCCACCGCGCCACCCCCGCCGCTGATTCCCCCATCACCACCAGCGGACCCATCCCAGTCAGAGCCTCGTCTTCCGGTCCCCGAGCCCTACTCAGGCGAAGCAAACTTCTGTCGAGCATTTTTAATCAGATGTTCTATGCACTTCTCCCTGCAACCCCGGACGTTTCATGAAGAACAGACCAAGGTGGCATTCGTGCTGACGCTTCTGACTGGGAAAGCGGCGCTATGGGGAACAGCGGTGTGGGAGAACCAAGACGAATGCTGTTCCTCGTTCCAGATGCTCTCCGAAGAGATGCGGCGAGTCTTTGACCGGGCCGCGTCAGGAAGAGAGGCTGCCAGGGTACTGGCGGAACTTCGCCAAGGAGAGAGGTCCGTATCTGACTTTTCTATTGAATTCCGAACCCTGGCAGCCGAGAGCCGATGGAACGAGGAGGCGCAGTGGGACATGTTCCTGCATGGGCTGGCTGACCGCGTCCAGAAGGAGATCTACGCCCTGGACCTGCCCACCGGACTTAACGATCTCATCGCGCTGGCTCTGAGAGTGGATGCACGGCTGTCTCGAGTCAGCAAACATTTTCACCCTGATCGTGTTCCTGGAGGGATCGAGGGGCAGCGTCCAGGAGGCGAGGGCGCGGTCAGCCCCATCCACGATCACGAGCCCATGCAGGTGGCTCGAGCCCGGCTTTCCCGGGAGGAGAAGGAGAGGCGGAGATCCCTGGGCCTTTGTCTATACTGTGGTGGAGCGGGACATTTCGCTTTCAATTGTCCGTTAAAAGGGCCCAGCCCGGCAGTAAATATGAGGCTACTGTCGGGTGGGATCTCTGCCGAGAAGACCTCATCGACATCTACCTTCCTCCCGGTAAGGCTCCGATGGTCAACTCACCTCCACGATTGTCGGGCACTACTGGACTCAGGGGCGGAGGGTAATTTTATGGACCATTCATTTGCACTAAGATTTCAAATTCCCCTCAAACCCCTTTCACACCAGATCGACGTTCACGCCCTCAATGGACAAAGACTCCCCACGATTTCACTGATCACCGAAGACATCACACTCATCACATCCGGCAATCATTCTGAGACTATTTCCTTTTACATTCTGGACACTCCACTAGCACCCATCGTTCTTGGTCACCCATGGCTCACCCGTCACAACCCCAAAATAGACTGGCAAATCAAATCGGTGGCATCATGGAGCAGTTTTTGTCATAAGTCCTGTCTTGTGTCTGCCTGTTCGTCTGTTCCTGTTCATGTGTTACAGGAGGAGACAGTGGATTTATCAAACGTGCCCACGGAGTATCGGGACCTGAAGGAGGTGTTCAGTAAGTCTCGGGCTGATTCTCTTCCTCCGCATCGTCCCTATGACTGTGCTATAGACTTACTGCCAGGTACGTCTCCGCCTAAGGGCAAGTTATATTCACTCTCTGTCCCAGAGAGAGAGGTCATGGAGAAATACATTTCTGATTCTCTAGCAACGGGATTCATCCGCCCTTCCTCTTCTCCAGCGGGGGCGGGGTTCTTTTTTGTGGGGAAGAAAGATGGATCGTTGCGACCTTGTATTGATTACCGGGGGTTGAACAACATCACGGTAAAGAATACTTATCCTTTGCCGTTGATGTCTTCAGCTTTCGAGAGGTTGCAGGGAGCATCTATCTTCACTAAACTGGATTTAAGGAATGCTTATCATTTGGTCTGCATCAGGGAGGGGGATGAATGGAAGACCGCTTTTAACACCCCTAGGGGGCACTTTGAATATTTGGTTATGCCGTTCGGCCTTTCCAACTCCCCAGCGGTCTTCCAAGCACTTGTCAATGACGTGTTGCGAGACATGGTCGATCAGTTCATATATGTCTACCTGGATGATATATTGATTTTTTCTTCGTCTCTCCAGGAACACGTGCAACATGTTCGACAAGTGCTTCAGAGGTTGCTAGAGAATGGGCTTTTTGTCAAGGCGGAGAAATGCGTTTTTCATGCACAGTCTGTTCCTTTTCTAGGTCACATCATCTCGGTTGAGGGAATGTGCATGGATCCTGACAAGGTTAAGGCTGTGGTGAATTGGCCAAGTCCAGATTCCCGTAAGGCCCTATTGAGGTTTCTGGGGTTCGCCAATTTTTACCGGCGTTTTATTCGCAATTTCAGTCGACTAGCCGCGCCTCTGACCGCCTTGACCTCCCCCAGAACGACGTTCAGGTGGTCAGACGCAGCAGAAGCTGCGTTTGCTAAACTTAAGGGTTGCTTCGTTTCAGCCCCTATCCTGATAACCCCTGATCCATCACGTCAGTTTGTGGTGGAGGTCGATGCGTCAGAGGTGGGGGTAGGTGCAGTGTTATCCCAGCGCTCTCCTTCAGACGACAAGATGCACCCTTGCGCGTTTTTTTCGCATCGTTTATCCCCTGCCGAAAGCAATTATGACATTGGCAACAGAGAGTTGTTGGCGGTCAAGTTAGCCTTGGAGGAGTGGCGCCACTGGTTAGAAGGGTCAGGGGTACCTTTTATCGTCTGGACCGACCACAAGAATCTGGAATACATTCGTACTGCTAAAAGACTTAACTCCAGGCAGGCTCGGTGGGCTCTTTTTTTCGGACGTTTTGACTTTACTCTCTCGTACCGCCCGGGTTCCAAAAACATCAAACCCGATTCTTTATCGCGCATTTTTGACCGTTCCGATCGCCCGTCTACTCCCGAGTGCATTTTACCAGAGAATCTATTCATCTCTACACTCACATGGGAGGTCGAATCGAAGGTCAAGAAGGCCTTAGAAGGGGTAACGCCTCCGACTCGTTGCCCACCGAACCGTTTGTTTGTGCCGGAGAGTTTACGGTCCAGCGTCATTCAGTGGGGTCATTGTTCCAATGTGGCTTGTCATCCAGGAGTCAATCGTACTATGTTTTTGGTTAAGCAACGATTCTGGTGGCCTCTCATGGCTCGTGACGTTCGCAGTTTTGTATTGGCTTGCTCAGTTTGTGCCACGGGTAAGACTTCCAATCAACCTCCAGATGGGTTACTCCAACCGCTGCCGGTGCCTTCGAGACCCTGGTCCCATATCGCGCTAGATTTTATCACCGCCCTCCCACCCTCTCAGGGTCACACGGTAGTTTTGACCGTGGTGGACCGGTTCTCGAAGGCGGCCCATTTCATTCCCTTGCCCAAATTACCTTCAGCCAAGGAGACAGCGTTGGTTGTCGTTGACCACGTCTTTCGGCTTCATGGCCTCCCGACAGACGTGGTTTCTGACAGAGGACCCCAATTTGTGTCAAAATTTTGGCGAGAGTTTTGTAAATTTCTGGGGGCGACTGTCAGTCTGTCCTCTGGCTTCCATCCCCAGAGCAATGGTCAAACTGAGCGAGCCAACCAAGATTTGGAGAGAACGTTGCGATGTTTAGTGTCCAAGAATCCTTCCTCCTGGAGTCAGCAATTGTCTATGGTGGAGTACGCCCACAACACGTTGCCAGTGTCATCCACGGGCCTATCACCATTTGAGTGTAGTGTAGGTTACCAGCCACCAATTTTTCCTAGTCTGGAATCCGAAGTCGCGGTCCCCTCCGCCCACGCCTTCGTCCAGAGGTGTCACCGCACTTGGACTAGAGCCCGTGAGACTCTACTCCAAGTGGGGGCGCGCACCAAGGCCAAAGCCGATCGCCACCGGCGGAGGCCTCCCGTATACGTCGTCGGTTCTAAAGTGTGGCTTTCTACCAAGGACATTCCTCTCCGCTCCGTTTCAAATAAGCTCGCACCTAAATTTATTGGCCCGTTCTCTGTCACCAAAATCATTAGTCCGGTGACAGTCCGCCTTAATCTTCCTCCAGTGTACAGGAGGATTCATCCCGTCTTTCACGTTTCCAAAATTAAGCCCGTATTTTTTTCTCGTATTAATCCGCCTGTCCCGGTTCCCCCCCCGCCGCGTCTCGTAGATGGGGAACCTACTTATTCGGTCAATCGTGTTCTGGACTCGAGACGTAGGGGGCGCGGATTCCAGTACTTGGTGGACTGGGAAGGTTACGGTCCGGAGGAGAGAAGTTGGGTACCGGCTAGAGACATCCTGGATCACTCCCTTATCGATGATTACAAACGGCAGGTAAGGGAGTCTGGGAACGCCAGGAGGCGTTCCTAGGGAAGGGGGTACTGTCACGGTTGGTAAATCCTATGTCTGCTCCTTGTCTCGTGGTTCTGTTATTGTATGTGTGTGTGCTAATTAGAGGGGCGTGGCCGCTCATCAGCGCTCGTCAGCAATCACCCATCACCAGCTGCAGTCTATCATTCATGTGTATATATTCTCATCAACTTCTCATCTCCTTTGTCAGATCGTTGTTTGTGGTTCCCGGTGTGTGTGTTTCCAGTCTCGTTCAGTCGTGTGCTTCTCTTGTTCCGGTTCTTGTTCGTTGTATGTTGGATTACTGTTCGTCGTTGGATTTTCACCACCACTACCACCGCACGCTGCACTGTCATCTGACCATCGGAGTCCCTGCGCTACTAACCTGTTTGCCTGGACTTTGGACTATCTATCTATATCATCATTTCAATAAAGAGTTAACTGCAATTGCTTCCGTTTGATCACTCATGACAGGTTTAATGGAGGATCCTGTCCCATGTCAGCTGCACCTCATCAGAGGATACAATTTAATATAGGCTGTAATGAGGGCTGACAGGAAATAAATATTAATTAAATGAGATCAAAAAGTGCTCCAGCACATGCCTTGATTAAACTTTTAGCGAATGCGCAATTTGGGGTGTACTGCAATTCTGAAAGGGGTCGCATGCATGTTGTTCTCCGAGTGTCTTCTAATCTGTTTGTGTACGTAAAATGGTGTTACTACAGGCCAATGGCCCAGCAGTCAAGCGCCAAATATCAGCTTTCATAGCTTTTATGAATTTTAAATTTCGAAATTAGCTCCAGCAGTCACATGAGTGATATCTATTTCATCTGTTTCGCGAGCGGTATCCATTTCATAGGAATGGATCAGCATTCTTCTTTTGATGTTCCCAGCGGGTTTTCTGATTACCATTCGCTGTGTGGATTTTCCATTGTTTATTGATTAGGTGTTCATAAATTGTGAAAGAATATCGCAACAATGAAGTTGTTAAAAGCATTTTTAAATTGATTACTGTTGGCAAGTGGAGAAGTGCTAAAGCAGAGGAGAACTTTAAAATGAGTGAGGGCTTACTGCAAACCCCAGAGTCACATTGAGAGATTACAGGCAGAGCAGCACTGGAGCAGTCAGGATTTATTCCCTGTCCCCTTTGGTTGCAATATTGTGTTTTTAAATTGAATATGGTTATGGTAATGTTTTTGATCAAGGATGGGGGGGCTACAGATAATTGAGTTGTTTAGATTAGAAAAAGCATTTCTCCACGCCATTATGACATGACTGCCTGGACGGCTAGCGCACAACGTGGCTCGGTCGGCTGTTGCTATAGCCGTATAGAAAATAATGTTTGAATTGTAATGCTGTTCTCGTGTGTCAGAGTCATTTGTCTTTGTTCTGTGCGCTTGTGTCTCGCTGTGTATCACAGGAAAGATGAATGCGGCTAATAGACTGTGACACAACCATTAACTACAGCTGTAATGAAAGTGTAATAGAATCAAACAGTCATTTCTCTGCAGAGCCCCAGAAGATACAGGTAAACGTCTGAAGACCGGACACAAAGGCCTATGCTTTGCCTCCACATTTCGCCCTTGAACTCCCATCAGCCTCACTGGAAACATCAAACATCTGGGGAAAAAGTGGCTGACTGATCAGCTCCTTTACATATGAAACAAATCCACTGACTGCATTATTCTTTCAGTCTTCGACAAAGGAATAAGGTGTTCTTTCATGTGTGATCTCAGCTTTTGTGAGCTTTTGTCCTTGCTCTGTTAGAAATATTGACTTTAGAGATATTCACTCATTTTATGGAAATGTTACGCATAAGGGACAATAATAAGCTCTTGTTATTAAAGGCTGCTGGCCCTCTTCTTTGGACCTGCAATAATGGAGGCACGAGTTTGTCTGGTGAACAATTGTCTTATCAATGGGGAAATAATTCCCAGAACTAATTTTAATGTTTTTCATATCATTTACATAAAATCAATATTTGTAATTACCCCTGGGTTATATCTATGTTTCATGAGATAAAATAAAACCACTTAAGCAGTGCCTTCTGTGTCCAACTGCATAGTGAAGTGATTTTCACATTGGCTAGACAGATATACAAATGCTTATCAAATTATTAAACTATTATTATTAAAGTCCTAAACTGATTTTCACACTTTAATCAAACACAATCTAATAAGTAACTTATTAAAGATACATTACCAGTTACAATTCAGTCTCCAGAAGTCAAATGTTGCTAGACCATACCTCAATATAATTGTCAGGTGAGTTTCGATCACTTGTTAGTTGTCATGGTTAGCACTAGAGTTGTGCACCTGTTTCTTGTGCAGTTAATTCTGAGTGTGTATTTACACACTCTGTTCTTTCTGTTCATTGTTCAGTGTTGTCTGTAGGTATTATGTAATGCTGTTGTGCTTGATTTGGATTTGCTCTTCTGTAGATTACTCATTTTTGATTTATTTGTTAAACAAAATTAGAAGTTTGCTGCAGTGATCCTTCTCCCCATTGCCTTCTTCATCCTCCTCACTCACCAAACGTAACAGAACACTGAACCGAACAGTAAGGAAAATGAATCTTGTTGCAGAAACTTGCCTTCTTCACTCAGGATTGTATTATGGAGCTAATCCAGGGGGTGTCCTCTGGAAGATTATATGGCGGATTTCCTGGATCTAAGGCCCTGTTTACACCTAGTAGTATAAGATGCGTTTTGGTGTGGACGACACTAAATACAGGTGTAAACGGGGTCTAAAACGCTTTGAGCTGGTTCACTTTCGACCACTTCCAGAGGTAGTCGATGTCATCGGTAAGAGAATATCACTGGTTAACTGAGTGGTTTTTGGTCTCAACATAGCTATTTATGTGACAGAATAATCTGTAGTTAGGGCCCTGCAGAAACTTGTGAATGATGCTCTTACAGTTGTGCCGTCACCGTTAAGTGACCTAATTTTATGTGGCGGGAAAACTAAAGTCGGGCAGTGTCGGTCACAGCTCCTTTTAATTGCTGTTTTTGATCAGGCAATTTTAAATTTACAATTTAAACATTGGCGGTTGGTCCCGTCCAGCCTCCAACTCCCTCCTCCTCTGCTAATGGCATCCAGTTCCTCGGCACCACCTCCGCTGCTTCCCTTCAGCCCCTCGGCTCCTCCTTCACTGGCTCCGCCCTGCTGCTCAGGCCTCAAAGCCCTGAACTCAACCTCGGCAAGTTGACCCATCGGCTTCACGCTCCCTCGGCTCCACAATGGTACGTCATCCCTCTGGCTCCGCCAGGCTCTTTCGACCCTCCGGCTCCGACCTTGGTCAGTTATCACCCTGTTTGCTTCATGGACTTCTGGGTCCCAGGCTATACTTCGTTCCTCCAACCCTGTCATCCTTAAGGCTCTGCTCTGGGTCACTCCTTGGCTCTTACCTCTGTTGTCTCCTCTTTGGCTCCTCCCTGGCTCTTCCCTCCGATTTTCTCCCATGGACTCTTCCTCCGGTCCCCCCTTGGACTATTCCTCCTGCCCCCCTCAGATGGACCTTTCTTTTCTGTTTCTCCCTCCTCCCACCATTAAGGTGTAGTTTCTGTTTACGGTGCCAGGAGGTGCCTACCGGGAGAGCGGAACTATATCAGATGTTTCATATTCATGGTGTTTTTCCTCTGTTTTAATCACTTGTTTGTTGTGATGGTTACTAAGCAAGTTGTGCACTTGCTTCTTGTTCAGTTTTTCAAGAGTGTGTATTTAAGCCCTCAGTTATTTCTGTTCATTGTTTGATGTTGTCTTTATGTGTTATGTGGAGCCGTTGCGCTTGAGATTTGGGTTTTCTCTTTTGTAGATTACTTGTTTTTATTTTTTTTGTTAAATAAAATTAGAAGTCTGCTGCAGCCATCTCTCTCATCACTGCCTTTATCCTCCTCATTCACTAAACCTGTTGACTATAATATAATTTATTATGTTTTTTATAATTTTATATCCAGCTCTTTGGAATACTCGATTCTGATTTGTCATTCGCTGCAGTCATCGGTCTGATATTTCCTAATGATATTTATTTTGATATGTCTTCCGTAGTAACTAAGTAAAGGTTTTGTGAACTCTGGCCAATAAAAGATCTAAACATCACACCTCTTGGTTAAATACAAATAACAAAATCTACAAAGTTGTGTATTTCAAATTTTGAATGTATTGTTTCATTTTTTATTTTAAAAAAAACAAGCCCTAGGACATTACATAATTTCCTGTTCGGTGTTGTGTCTAAAGTGATTTTGCAAGTCATTGCTTAAAGTCGGCATGAAACGGAAGTTGCATATCCAAGTGAAATGGCTTCTCAAATGTGAGAGAATTTTAGGTGGGACTTTATTTTGTCTGGGAATTGATAGTTGGATTGTTGTCATTCTTTGGATCGAAGTTAATGGTTTTGAACAAAGAGGGCACATGAATTAAAAGAAAATGATGTGCTCGGACAAATCACTGATAATAAACACTACAACATTCCATAAAAAAACTGAAAAAGAAAAACAAACAAAACGACACTCGGTTACTAACGTAACCTCGGTTCTCTCTAGAAGAGGGAACGAGTGTTGCGTAAGCTAGCTTACGCTACGGGAAAACCCCTTTTCTCGAGAATACTGAAGCCAAAAAATTATCCTTTAATTTTCTCATATTTAAAACGCATGCTTGCACAGAGCAGACCTAGAATAGGCAGCTCGTGCGCCTATTGGCTGCTCTGTGGCAAGATGCTGCAACCTATCGGTGGACTGGGAGTGACGTCAGCACCAATAGCAGCGCGGGTGCCCGAGTGCGTCACGTCCCGCCAGAATAGGCGTGGCTTACCTCTATATAAGCCCGGTCCAGATAGGGTGTTCTTTGGTTTTTCACACTGAAGCGAAATAAGAACACAGCATTAACACGGTTACGCAACACTCGTTCCCTCTTCTAAAGAGAACCGAGGTTACGTTAGTAATCGAGTGTCGTTCTCTTACGAGAGTACTCTCGTGTTGCGTAAGCTAGCTTACGCTACGGGAACCCAGTTTAAAGCGCCGTGTATGCTGAGACCATTCACATTAAGTCCGAGGGGCGTGCCCGGGGAACACATAATGGTGAAGATATGTGGGTCAACACAAAGTGAACCCTAACACGTATTGATCATATGGTGACACCTCATATGTATAAGGAAGTGCTTAACACAGTATAACAGTCATCGTGTATGACAAGCTCATACAGACAACACTTTGGCCTGCAACGCAGGGACCTCCAGGTTATAAAACCTTATAAATGTAGACGGAGAGGCCCAGCCTGCCGCTCTACAAATATCATGGAGTGAAACCCTACTAGTCCAAGCCCACAATAAAGCCATACTTCTAGTAGAATGGGCTTGAACACCTAAAGGGCATTGAAGGCCTTTAGACTTGTAAGCCAAGGCGATAGCATCAACTATCCATCTGGAAATGCTCTGTTTCGAGGTAGCTAGCCCCTTAGCGCGGCCACCAAACGAAACGAACAGTTGCTCCGACTGCCTGAAGGCAGCAGTACGTTGAATGTAAACTCTTAAAGCCCTGACCGGGCAAAGAGCGTTTACATCACCGTCACTGTCAGTTCCCGGAAGGGCTGACAGGGAAATGATCTGCGCTCTAAACGGAGTAGAGAGCACTTTGGGGACATAACCGTGCCTCGGTTTGAGCATAACTTTAGAATCATTAGGCCCAAATTCCAAACACAACGCGCTTACAGAGAGCGCGTGCAAGTCACCCACTCGCTTCACTGAAGCGAGAGCCAAGAGAAAAATGGTCTTGAACGAGAGACACCGCAAATCCACAGACTGCAGGGGCTCAAAGGGACCACCCTTCATGGCCTCCAGGACCGTGGAGAGGTCCCAGGCTGGAACCATGGGAGGTCGCGGAGGGTTCAACCTCCTAGCTCCTCTAAGAAAACGAACAATCAGGTCGTTTTTCCCCAGAGGCTGACCATGCAGAGTTTCTGAGAACGCTGTAATGGCTGCAACATACAACTTAAGCGTGGATGGGGACCTGCCCCCATCCAAAAGCTCTTGGAGGAAGGAAAGAACTTCCGCAACGCTACAGCGTGGTGGGTCTAGGTTTCGGGCCGAACACCAGCCAGAAAACACTGACCACTTAGATGCATAGAGCCGTCTCGTAGAGGGTGCTCTCGCTTGTGTAATTGTACTCAGCACCCCGGCCGGGAGGTCAGTGGGTATCCGTTGACCACCAATACATGCAGTGCCCACAAGTCGGGGCGCGGGTGCCAAATCGCGCCTCTGGCCTGAGAGAGGAGATCCTTCCTCAAGGGGATCGGCCACGGAGCTGTGCGCGTGAGCTGCATCAGTTCTGAGAACCAAACGTGGTTCCTCCAGAACGGCGCCACTAGGAGCACAGAGCACCTGCATTCCCTCACTCGCTTGATTACCTGTGGTAATAGTGCGATCGGGGGAAACGCGTACAGCGGGCCGCTGGGCCAGTCGCGGGCCAGCGCATCCGTGCTCTTCGTGAAGAATATTGGACAGTGCGCGTTCTCTGCTGATGCAAAGAGATCGACCTTCGCTCTGCCGAACATATCCCACAGTAACTGGACTGTTTGGGGGTGCAGAGACCATTCCCCTGGGGGAACATTGTCTCTTGACAGCTTGTCCGGGCCCACGTTCTGGAGTCCCGGCACATGCGCTGCTGCGAGGGACCCTAAATTGAGATGGGACCAAATCAGCAGGCGTTCCGCCAGCGCGTGCAAGCGTCGCGATCTGAGCGATTTATGTAGGACACCACCGCCATGTTGTCCGTACGGACTAGAACGTCCTGGCCCTTTAACAAGGGGAGAAAATGTTCTAGGGCGTTCACAACTGCTATCATTCTAGGCAGTTTATGTGGAGACGGCCCTCCTGAGCCGTTCAGTGGCCGAAAACCGGCCTGCCCTCGTACAGGGCGCCCCAACCTGAGTTGGAGGCGTCTGTCGAGATAACCTTCCGTGACGAAGTCGTTCCCAGAACGGTGCCGGACTGGTACCAGTCTGACACCCTCCAAGGTCCCAGTGCTGTGACACAAGCCTGGGTCACCCTGAGGCGAAAACGACCGGAAGTCCATGCTCGTCGCGGGGCTCGCGTTTTCAACCAGCGCTGGAGGGGGCGCATGCGCAGCAGACCCAACCGAAGCACTGCCGAGGCTGAGGCCATAAGACCTAGCATCCTCTGGAATTCTTTCAGAGGAAAAACACAGCCGACTTTGAAGGACGCCGCTGAGCGCTGTATCTGCAGCGCGCGCTGTGACGTCAGCCGTGCTGTCATAGACACGGAGTCTAAGTCTGTCCCCAGGAAGGAGATCTTCTGACTGGGAGACAGCGAGCTCTTGGTCCAGTTGATTTGGAGACCCAAGTCTCGCAAGTGACTGAGTAATAAAGCCCGGTGGGCTATTAGTTCTGATTCTGACTGGGCTAATATAAGCCAGTCGTCCAGATAGTTCAGTATGCGCATCCCCCATAATCTCAGGGGGGCGAGCGCCTCGTCTATGCACTTAGTAAAAGTACGGGGTGCTAGAGACAGGCCGAACGGCAGGACGGTGTATTGATAGCTCTGACCCTCGAAGGCGAATCGTAAGAAAGGCCTGTGACGGGGCGCTATTTGAATCTGAAAATAAGCATCTTTCAGATCCAGAGAAATAAACCAGTCCCCCGGGCGAATCTGCGCAAGGATCTGCCAGGTCATGAGCATTCTGAACGATCTCCTCATCAGCGCTTTGTTTAAACGCCTGAGATCTAGGATGGGTCTGAGACCGCCATCCTTTTTGGGGGCAAGGAAGTACCTGCTGTAAAAGCCGGACTGGCTGAGATTCAGAGGAACGGTTTCTACAGCCCCTTTCTGCAGCAGTTTCGCTATTTCGGCACGCAGCAGATGTGCAACATCGCCTTGTACTGTAGTTTCGACACACATCTCGCAGCGCCTGTCAGAGGGCGCGCGCTTATAGAGGCGCGCGCGCTCTCTACACACAAAGCACAGTCTGTGTTTATTAGAGACACCTCTGAGTAAGTGTGTGCGGCGGGACAAACAGTGTTTAACGGTAGAAGTGAGCACTGGGGGGTGGGCACATGTACTACCTTTGAAACACGGGGGGCGTGAGCCTTTAATGATGTGGGCCGTGTATGAGTGAGTGTCACTGGACGGGCCGTGCTTATGTGTAGGGGTGGGCACTGAGAAGTGGGCACATTTCCTACATTTAAAACACCTTCGGCGTGAGCCGGAAAAACAGACATAATGCCCTCTTTGAGATTTATCTGGGTAGCCGTGAAAACGGCTTTTGTGTGCAGGCGAGCGGGTAACATAACAGGCTCGTTAGCGGCGAAATACACTACTCCAGCCGCCTCCGTCGAGGGAGCTGTGAGAGCGAAGCGTGCTGCTTTCAATGGCGGTCCGGCCGCGGCGAGACTCGCGCATTGTCGCTTCCTGAGCGCGGTCAGGAAGTCTTAGGAGGCTCGGGGTTCAGCACGATCTTTGGTCGGGGTCCCCTGGGGGGAGGCGGACCCTGGCGGCTACCAGAGCGTGCGCGCTGACGGCTGTCTGCAGGGCGGCGACGCTGAGAAGCTGGCGGCTGAGGAGGCGGCGGCGCTGAGCTTCGTGCAGGCGGCTGTTTCGGGCGACCTGCAGCGGAACTAGAGCGCCTCGGGATGAAGTGTCGCATGGCTTGTGACGTCTTCTGTACCTCTGTGAAGCGTTCAGTGAAGCCCTTGACTGCTGGGCCGAAGAGGCCGTCAGAGGATACTGGCGCGTCGAGGAAAACAGCTCTGTCAGCCTCCTTCATGTCGGACAGAGTGAGCCACAGGTGTCTCTCGGTCACGGTAAGAGACGCCATGCTGCGACCGACGGCCTGGGCGGCGGACTTAGTAGCTCGCAAGGCTAAATCCGTAGCGCTTCTCAGGTCTCTGAAGTTCTCAGGCGTCGAGCCCGCCTCGTCCATGGTGCGGAGAAGGTTGGCTTGAAACACCTGCAGCACGGCCATACAGTGCAGTGCTGACGCGGCTTGACCGGCGACGGCGTAGGCGCGACCGATCAGCGACAAAGTAACCCTGCAGGGCTTCGAAGGCAGTACTGGCTTCGACCGCCATCCAGCAGACGGTGGGCAGAGGTGCGTGGCCACCGCTTCCTCGACCGGCGGTATGTACAGATAGCCCCTTTCCTTCGCGCCGTCGACAACGGAGAGCGTGGAGGAGGGGGGGGCGAAGCCTCGCAGAGAAAGGCGCCTTCCAGCTCTTGACTAGCTCCTCGTGGAGCTCCGGCAGAAAGGGGATGGGCCTAGCGATAGGAGACGAGCGGCGGCCCATGAGGAAGCAGCCATCCAGCTGGCTGCGTGCGGGCTCTTCGGGTGAAGACCACTCGAGGCCGAGGTCCCTACGGCCCTGGTAGTGAGGCGGAGAAGCTCAGTGTCCAGACTCGTCCGCACCTCGCTGGGTTCAAGCAAGGAAGGGGCGGGGCCGGTTTCGGGGCCCGACCACCCTTCGCTACCCGAGGCGGCAAGCGAACAGATGTCTACATCCGCGTCGTCCCCCCCGGAATCCGGATGCACGACGGGGGCGCTAGGCTGAGTCAGGGGGAGTCGGAGAGCGAGGCACACGGGGAAAGCGCCGGTGTGCAGACGCTCGTGATGGTAGCCTCAGGCATCCTCTGTGAACGGCGCTTTTTATGGCGCGGCCCAGAAGAGAGGAGCGGAGGTGCAGGATCCACATTGAAGGTGGCGAGTCGAGCCCGCAGGTCGACACAGCCATGTCGTCGCATTCCGGGCAGCCGCCCACGGAAAGCGCGTGGTCCGCATGGTTTCGTCCCAGGCAGGAAACGCACAAGATGTGGCGGTCCCCGACGCTGAGGGGGGCTCGGCACGAGCCGCATTTGGAAAAACGAGGCATTTGAAACAACGCCTCTTGCTCTTTTAGAATGTTTAGAGAAGTAAAGTGAAAGGATACGGGCGCCGGATAGCGCAGCAGGTACGGCGGTGAAGCGGCGAAGGCGGCTTCCAACTGCAGTGCAGAGGGCTTGTCCCGCTGAGATGCTTGTTTCGACGACGCAGGCTTCTCTGGAGAGTCAGCGATGTGAACACTTCGCTGAAGTGGAGAAAATCTGGACCGGGCTTATATAGAGGTAAGCCACGCCTATTCTGGCGGGACGTGACGCACTCGGGCACCGTGTTGCTATTGCAATAGCGTGTTGCACTGCTATTGGTGCTGACGTCACTCGCAGTCCACCGATAGGTTGCAGCATCTTGCCACAGAGCAGCCAATAGGCGCACGAGCTGCCTATTCTAGGTCTGCTCTGTGCAAGCATGCGTTTTAAATATGAGAAAATGAAAGGATAATTTTTTGGCTTCAGTATTCTCGAGAAAAGGGGTTTTCCCGTAGCGTAAGCTAGCTTACGCAACACGAGAGTACTCTCGTAAGAGAACTGGTGACTAACTGAAAACCGCAGCTGCTTTCACGCCTCTCATATACAAACATAATTTTGGATTGGATTGACAATGACCTGTCAGGGTTTCTTTTGTGGATGGTCTAACTGGATCCCTTCCTTATTATAGTCCTAAAGTTAACCTCACATCTTAATCAAACAAAATCTAAATCATTATTTAGTATTAATTTATTAATTGTCTAAAATCGAATGTAATAATTTGAAATCTTATTATATACTAGTTCAACTCTACCTATTGATGGACTATATTTAAACTATAGTTATCTTGGATGAAAACAATGATTTATCATATTTTCTATTTGATTGCATTTAATAATTGTTGAGGAGAGAAACATGTTCTCCTGCATTATCACCTTTCCAATATGGATTGCTCAGTTCACACATTTGTGTGACACATGCAGATGAAGACACATGATTCATGATTAGCATGAAAGAAGAGTGACTTGTCACTCATAAGTCGTGATACACTCGAGTGCCTGTTAGAGAAAAGTAAAAAGAAAAAATTCTCTATAGCTATGAGAGCAATAGACAGCAAATTACAAATATCCGGCTTACTAATGTCATGCAACGCCAACATACTTATATTGATCTTGCCTTCGCACCGAACCCTCATGACAGACAAGATATAATAAACATATTTACCTTCAAATGATTATCTCTCTGCTTGAACACACAAACACGCAATTGGATAGATCCAGCAATATATCAAAGAGGGGTCTGGTGATGAAATTCCAGCTTGATGATGAATCTCTCATGGTTATATATCTGGGGAAATAATACAACCGAATTTAGTCTGATGAAGAAGCTCGATACACTCCACAATCTAATGATTTAATAATAAAAGATATATAATGTGCAAATGCAAAGTGCTTCAAAAGCTCAGATTCATTTCTGGTGTTTAAAATGCTAGATGATGCACCATTAAAACAAAACCATAGCAGGTGACTTATTAATCATAAAGCTTCATTACAACTGAATGACATTATTTCTCATTTCAATCATAAAAAGCAAAATACATGAAAACAGAAAAAACTTGATAAAACACAATCCAAGTGTATCAATTTATTTGAAGGAAAGCAACATTTTAAGGAAAGTACACTTTATAACTGAAGGACCATGTATCATATGTCATTAGAAATATACAGTTCAGTCCAGTATAGCTATTTTCAGTTTATGGAGCTGTAAGATAGATGTGTCACATCTTTTCAAGTATTGTGGGGTCTGCTCGTCGATACCAATCCAACGTGCCAAAAATGGCTGAATTAGAGAATCTTTCTCTGGTTCTTCAAAGGTATTCTAACAATTTTCAAGACCAGCAACTTTAAAGTCTATAAAAATTGATTTGTTTGCCATGGGAGCAGACCCATTTAGACTCTTTGGGGCGTGAAATCTTTGTGAGAAATGGGTTTATCAATCAGAAACATGAAGAGATAGAAAGAAATAGAGGTTTGAGTTAAATATAGACATTGTTTGATGTACCGAATCCCTGCAGTATAAAACAAAGAAAAGAAATACTGCAACTCCACAGAGGTAGGTCTGTCCACACTTATGAAATTCAGTAGAAGAGGTTTCCTTAGCAGGGCTAATTATCAGAAATTATTCTGGCATAGAGTGCACTTTTATTACATCTACAATAAAAATTGGAAATATATGTTTCATTCAAATAGAAATGTTTTAAATAAAATTATTATAAAATACATCCCCAGGACACATGCTCTCTATTTTTTAACATGTTGAAATTGCACATCAGGTTTAGGCATCCTTATGACCCGGAGCTCTGAATTCTCATTCCATCCATCATGTTAAAGAAGAAACTGAAAGATGTGAACAGATAGCACATCGCAGACAACTGAAGCTGAAAATATAATTACATTTGATTGTCTTGCTATTTATAACTAATTTCAATTGTGAAGGTAAAAAACGAGACAATGTTTTGATCTACCGTTATAGGGTGTCATTGAGGTGGCATAGAGGCTATACTTGAATATATAGTTGCTGAGTGAATAGATTTTTGCTATATACCATCACCCTTATCTCAATCAGTGTGACAGTATCAAATTATCAAATTTAAACAGGGGCATTATACTAAATATAACAAAATCACTCTAATTTATTCTACAGTACAGGAAGTCAAATCAGTGAAGCATTTTGTGAATTGGTTCATAGGTCCATCCCTAAATTTAACCCTCAGTGTTGCATTGTACAAAACATAAAATACTTACAAATTGCCATGGCCACTGTTGGAAAGAACCAATTCATAGAATGAATCGAACTTTCTGCTATATGAATGAGAGGACCCCTTACAGAAATTAAGTGTAGCATCAGTTCTGGCAGGTCACGTTAGTCAAGCTCGCATCAGCTGATCCACGTCTACCTATATTAATACGAGGCCTATCACTGTATATATTTATAAGCTCCTTCAGTATTATCAGCAGCTATAGCGTTCCCAGGAGCTGATTACCCTCACCCATTCCCAGCTCCTCCTCTCGTCAGTCAGTATTTGGCATTCTGAATCCCCTTGTGAATCAGAATACATTCTCGAATTATTTTGTACTTTAAAATCTTGAATTAATGATATCTGCAATACATTCATGTTGGTCCTGTTCTGTTTACCCTAAGGGGGGTTATTGCTGCTCTCCCTGCTCTTATCCATGCTAGGCTGCATGGATGCGCCCAGAACAGAACCATACCACCAATCCTAACTGTATGCAATTGCCAATCGTTTTTGACGATAGTGGTCCTGACCGAACAAAAATATATGGAAATATAGGCCTACTGCAAAATATAATGCGATATATTACATAATACATTTTCATATATGGGAAACTAGTGCTTATATATGTATGGATATACATATGAAATATTTATAAATTACGACAAAAATAGCATTACATGTAATATTTACAAAGTGGTATCCCTTTATTGTGTACATATATTGCATGTACATGTTCCCATGTATGTGCATTGTGTATATAATTATATTTAGGCCTACATTCACGGAATGAGTTATAACAGATTTCTAGTTCCGATCATCATGACTATTAAAGGAGAGCAAAATTAAGTGTTATTTAATGTGTTTTGCTCAATATTAATATATGGGGAGATCTGTTAGTGTTTAATGTTCTATTATTTTGGAATTTAAAAGGTAAAATTCTGATATAAATCTGAGTTTTTGGGGTTACTGTTGTGCTGAAGAGCCTGAGGTTCGGTTGACGATTGGGCGAAAACCCATTAAGACTACTTTATTTTAAAAGTAATGGTTGTGCACCCCTCAGCACAGTTATGGTCCCATGGCTGAATACTTACAGTGCTATGCATAAGTTTAGACACCCATACTAAAGTTGACTAAAAAGAGGAATAAAAAATCATCTTTTGGAAATTGACCTTAATGCCTTAATTTAAAAAATTAGGAAAAATCCAACCTTTAAGGACACCAATTTTCTTTGTGAATGAATAATGTATCGTAAATAAATAAATGTTCTTCCTTAAAATACGGGGTGCATAAGTTTGGACACCCCTATGTTAAATTCCCATAGAGGCAGGCAGATTTTTTTTTTAAAGGCCAGTTACTTCATGGATCCAGGATTCTATGCATCCTGATAAAGTTCCCTTGGCCTTTGGAATTAAAATAGCCCCACATCATCACATAGCCTTCGCCATACCTAGAGATTGGCATGGTTTTATTTCAGTTAGCCTAATTGCTATAGCCAAATGCATTGAGAGATGATCTTATGGAAAGTACGCCATGCCAATCTCTAGGTATGGTGAAGGCTATGTGATGATGTGGGGCTATTTTAATTCCAAAGGCCAAGGGAACTTTATCAGGATGTATAGTATCCTGGATCCATGAAGTAACGGGCCTTTAAAAATTAAAATCTGCCTGCCTCTATGGGAATTTAACATAGGGGTGTCCAAACTTATGCACCCTGTATTTTAAGGAAGAACATTTATTTATTTACGATACATTATTCATTCACAAAGAAAATTGGTGTCCTTAAAGGTTGGATTTTTCCTAATTTTTTAAATTAAGGCATTAAGGTCAATTTCCAAAAGATGATTTTTTATTCCTCTTTTTAGTCAACTTTAGCATGGGTGTCTAAACTTATGCATAGCACTGTATATACTGAATGTTTTTGTTAACTGCTTTGAAATGGTAAATAATTAAAAAATATAAGAAATATATTACATTATTTATCTCTACAGTATGTGTGTTTATGCTGCATGAGTAAATATGTCTGCAATATATTACACATGCAGTACCATACCTGATCACATATATTATGAAGTGTATTACTCAATATAAAATTACATACATTATGATATATTAGTAAATATTTTGTCACATATTTTTCAATATATGAAATATATAGTGCAAATGCTCTATCAGATGCCAAAGGCAAACAAATATGCTTTTTAAAAATCATGATCCTAACTTTTATCTACATTCCGTATAATCTCAGATGGCCAGTCAGTGATTCATCTTTAATGAATCATTAAGATATTGCTGTCCGGGATGGTGTGAGCCCAGAGACTGCAGTGTAGTGAGTTTTTAAAAGCTTAGCTTAAATGTGTGATATAAATAAATAGTGTTCATAAACGGCTGTTGAGAGTGTATTCTCAATTGAAACGAGTAGAGGCTCGATTCCGGAAACAGTTGGCTATTCCTTATGTCACGACTTAACAAGCAGATACGGGACATTTGGTTATTAAGAGTATACAATAAAAACATGTTTTAGCATTTGGTTGCGCTAATGCTAGTCATTGTGTAAAGTAGCTTGCTACTGAAAAAGTTATATTATGAAAGACTATTGAAAAATGTAGCATCTCTACTTTTAGATTCTCCCCAACTCTGTATTCCACGATATACAGTCGCAACTGCCCGTTTCATATTGTTTTTAACCTTCATTAACCATTAATACATACAACAGATACGATTCCAAGTCATTTAACTAATATATGAACATATAGCACGGTTCAGCGGCATCAGTGCTCAGTGGGTTCTCAGACATTGCTCTGAACATTGTGTGTGTGTGTCAGTGTGTGTGGAGGTGGGGTTGCTAAAGCGATTTGATGAATCACATGTCATCATTTTCCATCTTGAATTTCAACCCATAAATCTTCTGATCTCTGTCGCCAGTAATTGTTGCTTCATACCAGTGTCCCAAACCTCAGCCCCTGAACTAAAAACCCAATTACTCTTGCATGAAAGCCAGAGTAATTAGCCTTGACTGATAGGTTACCATACCATTATGCTCCTAATTAGGTCCCTATCAGACCCAATAATATATAATATTGTACTTCAGCCTCTACATAATCAACACGGATGACATAACTCAGTGCATAATCATCTGTCTGCAGGAGAGATAAAGCTGTTAACTGATGCTAATGTCCTTTTTAGGCAGCTTGGCGTTGACAGGGATTTCCTGTACTGTAAATGGCAACAATTTACTAAGCATATATTTGACATGTGACTGACGTGCCAAAGCACCAAATTCGATGCAGATGGTTGTGTCTATATTGATGGGCAAAGAGGACACCGGTGCTACCTAGCTATAACAAAAATATGTTTTAAGTTTTGCAATGTTATGAAAAAAATATATATATTTCTGAATGTTAAAAATGTCCAGGTTTAAAATGTTTTAAAAACAAACTCTAAGGAAGCATTCAATGAGATAATTTTTTTAACATTATTAAACATTCTTCAACTCTTGGCGACTAGTAAAAAACTGCGAGCGAAATAAACTCTCAGCTGGCTGGCTTTTAAAAAAACGTGGCGCTCCCATTGAAAACAATTAGGGAAAAATACGCTAGCCTTTAGAAAATGCTTTGGAGGACACACAGCCTTATAGAGAATTCCTTGCCATGTTAGCCAAAGTTCTGAGAATGTTCCCTGTTTGCTGGGTAACAACCAGTTCTACGCTTACTAACAGCATTGTGTGCTTTGTGGGCACTTAGCAAAATGAGCCCAGGCTAATGTATCTCAAACGTACCCGCCTGGGACGCACAAAGTTACTGTCAGACAGATAGCTTTATTAGCACAAAATTGCAGAAAGGAGAAAATTGATTTAAATTAGGGTTAATAGAACTTGCAGAGAAATCTAAAGCAGCATCCATTAAGTGTCTTTAATTCTCCTTTCATTTTCTCTCTAATCCACCTCCTGGCCTCCAGCCTCTACCCACTGACATGGAGGATAATGAGTACTGGCAGGCGTTAATTGCACCGTCCATTTTACAAAGACCTCATCCTCCAGCCTTGACCATTAGCTCCTCTCTATGAGTGCGAGATAAGGCCTGACTGACTGCGTTTGGGGCTGACGACATGTTGGCCACAGAGAACACAGTATTCTGTCTTTCATGTATCCCTCAGGGTTTCTTTACATGGCAGATTTCAGGCTAATTAATATAATTACCGAGCCATTGACCATAAGTTAGACACAAGACTCCCCTCTGTTAATGAAATACACACGCTGTGTGGAAGCTGAAGAGTCGGACCGGGAACCGCGCTGCAGGAAGATGCCGCTGATGTGATTTTCTTTCTTTTTTTTCCCATATGGCACAACATTATGTTTGGAATCTTCTTAAACATCATCACCATCTGTTTTCAAAGAAGAAAAACAGTTGAGTTGCAATTTATACACTACCGTTCAAAAGTTAGAAGTCAGAAAAAAGGGAAAAAAAGAAATTAATAATTTTATTCGGAAAGTATGCATTTAGAAAAGAGTTATATTACAAATATATACTGTCCCACTGAACTCTCTATTCATCAAAGAATCCTGAAAAAAATGATCATGGTTTCCACAAAAGTATTAAGCAGCACAACTGTTTTCAATATTTATATTTAATAAGAAATGTTCCTTGATCAGCATATTAGAACGATTTCTGAAGGATCATGTGACATTGAAGACTGCAATGGCTGCTTAATTGATCTTTGCCATCATTAAACTGTTATAATATTTCACAATTTTACAGTTTTTACCGTTTTAGATTAAATAAATGAAGCCTTGGTGAGCGTAAGAGATTTTTAAAAACATGGAAAAATTCTTACTGACTCTTTTTATTTTATTTTTACTTTTTAATCTTAATAATCACAATGACAATTTATTTTTGTCAAAAAGTATAAAATTGTTAAAATAGTTTTGAAAAGGTTATGTGTATTTCCATTTGTAAGACGTGCCTTTATCATCGCAATATGTTCCTAGCAAAAAGTGTTCCCCCGAATCCAGTGTGCAGATCTTTGAGAGCAAATATGATTACTCTGGGATGTGAAGAGTAATGTGGGGGAACAATAACACAATTCTCTCAAAGGTCTTGAGAAAGCTCTCCACCATCTGCTTCAACCATATGGCTGTACTATATCAAATGAGATATTGCTTTTGAAACACAAATATCTCTACTGCTTCTTAACTAATTTTATTTGGCTTTGCAGCTCTATACCATTATCACCGAGTATTCACAGAGCAGGGCCGGAGTGGCTAATCAGAGAGGAGTGAAGACAATTCCCGATAGGTTGTGCCTCATTTGGGCGTGATGTAATGTAATGTGATAACCAGCTATGACGATAGAATAAAGACGATTCTCTACAGAAAGTACAATAAGAACATTTTGTGATTTTATTATTATATGATCATTGCCCAATGTGTCATAGTAGGCCATGCATTTGGCAAGCCATGCTTGCAAGCTGGCTTTAAGTTCCTTGAAAAATTCAAAAGTATTGTTTTAAAAGACATATAGGATTAATGTGTAGGAAATTGTTCTGTTTATATACACCAATGAGCCGAAACATTTTGACCACCTGCGTAATATATGCTGCCAAAACAGTGCCGACTTACCAATGCAATATACAAGAACCCCGAAGGTGTCCTGTGGTATCTGGCAACAAGATGTTATCAGATCCTTCAATTCCTGTAGGTTGCTAGGTGGAGCCATTGTGGACTGCACTCGTTGGTCCAGTAATACCACAGATGCTCAATTGGATTGAGATCTGGGGAATTCACATGTCAGGGCAACACCTTGAACTCTTCCTCAAATCATTCCTGACCAATGTGGCAGGGTGCACCAGGAAACACCATTGTCATGAAGGGGGTTTGCAACAACGTTTAGGTAGGTGGCATGTGTCAAATTTATGTCTGCATGAATAGCCGGACCCAGGGTTTATGCAGAACATTGCCCAGAGCATCACACTCCCACCTACAGCTTGTCGTCATCTCACAGGGCATCCTGGTGCCATCACTTCCCCAGGTATACGGCACACACGTACAAGGTCGTCCACAGGATGTAAAAGAAAACGGACTCATTGGACCAGGTGACCTTCTTCCCCTGCTGGACAGGGGTCATCATAGGCACTCTGGTAGGTCTGCCCCATAAAAGCAGCAGAGTGTGATGCGCTGTGTGACAACTCCTATAACCATCATTAAAATGTTGCTTGACTTGTGCCACAGTAGACCTTCTGTTGGCTCGGACTAGACATCAGTCTATGTGCCTTCATGAATTGATGATCCTTGGGTACCCAATACCCTGTTGCCGGTTTGTGGTTTGTGCCTGCTCAGATCATTGTTGGTAAATTCTCACCACTGCTGACCAGGAGCAACCAACACACCTTGCCGTTTAAGAGATACTCTGACCCAGTCGCCTTGCCACAACAATTTGGCCCTTATCAAAGTCACTCAGATCTTCTTGATTCCTGCCCATTTCTCCTGTATCCAACACAGTGATTATCAAAGAACAACCATCTTACAAAGAACATTAAGCACCTATGTTCTCTTGTTTAAGCTACAGCAGGAACAAGCATCTTCGGTCCTGGAGGGCCACTGTCCTGCAGAGTTTAGCTCCAACCCTGATAAAAACTCACTTGCCTGTAGCTTTCTAGAAATCCTGAAGACGTTAGGTGTGTTCGACTTGAAGCAGTGCTGCGGAGGCCAATCCGTGTATGATATTAAAATACAGCGAGAGCGATATTCGAAAGCATACGGAGCCGTCTGCTCTCTGATCGCTCTTGTGGGACTTTGATGTCATACACCGACAACCCTGCGCAGCGCCGCTTCAAGTTGAACTCACCTATTGATTAGCTTGTTCAGGTGTGTTTGAACATTGATGGGCCCCAATAGCCCCTGCTGGTAGGTACTCTAACTATACTTTGAAAATGGCAAAAACACTATGTATTTTCACAAATAAATATAAAGATAAAAACCCAAGCACCATATAAATGAACAAATAAATTGCTTATTTTATTTTATTTTATTGACATTGTTTTTTTGAAGGCTTGTAGTGTTGTAAGTCCAAGTGTGAAATGTACATACATATTTCCCTGTCCACTGTCATTTGTCATGTGATCAGTCACATGGCATATATTCCTGTATAATTCATTGCCATAAGCAAGATGGCATCCTCCATCCGGAGAACCTTGTGCCAACTGACTGCCATCGAGATGAATGACAATGCTTACAGATACGATTACATTTTCTCCAGATATTACAGACCTCCTTGGTAATATTTCACCAGGAATTCTGCACAATTTTGCACGTCAAATTTACTTGACTTCAAGTGTGATTACAGAAGCATAAGGTCATCTAAAAAATATTGGTAGGCCTTATAGGGCTGTCTTTAAGTTTACTTAATCACTAAATATTCTGGGGATTTATTAATACATTAATTGTCTGTGTATACAATACAATTTAATCTAAAAATTCTTTTATGTTTAGGGAATAAAATATTAAAAACTTTTGATTTGGATAATATTGCAGGCTGATATAAACAGGCAACAGCGATTCATGTTATGAAAACTACAGCCATGGGGTTGAGGGGATCTTAGATTTTGAAATGAGTCGCGTGAAATATGTCAGATAAGAATATTTAGCACATATCAGTGGTGTTGGACATCCTTCAAATGAGTTTTTTTATCACAATGAGCTTCCCACTCAACTTTCAGTCCTCTGCTCAGTCTGTTAGATTAAAATTCAGTTGCTGTAGTTCCTTTTGAAGCTCATCTCAATTTGAATTTCATTTTCATGTCTTAACCTTGCAGTCTTAATCAAAACTGTGCTTTATAAGACACATCAGTGAATGAGTGAGCAGGAATCAGTGGCCAGCAGTTAATGTTCAAGTCTCTTCTGATCCACTCAAAGGTCAGTCAAAATCACACCCCAGGCTTTCGAACCTCATAAAAGCAACCAGTTGTTAAAATATGAGATTATTAAGATGATAATGAGTACTGACATTTACTGACAGTGATTTTTAATAACCTCCCAGGATAAGTGATGGAAATTTTGGTTGCAAAAATTGGTTGTTTTGTGATTTTTTTTTGTGTGGATTACTAATACATTTTTATATATATTTTATAGTTAGTTTATATTATATATCTTTTCTCAATCATGGTCCATTTAGAACTAAACTAAGCTTAGAAATGACCTCATTAGTCATTCAGGGTCAAAAAAGATGATATCAAAACGAACGAGGGACATTTCCTATTACGAGTGCATCATCTTTGACAGTAATCTATTCCCTCTTCTTGGGTACTAAGAAACCAAGGCCTGCTGTGGCCTCATTGACAGTAGTGTAAATGAGTTATAGATCCATTTCCTCCCTCTACACAAGATCACTGCCAGGTAATTGGGAGGCCAGATCATGAAGAAAGAAAGAAAAATCATTGGCTCTCGCGAACCGGACAGCTCTGTCCCTTCCCCCCTCGTCTCTGAGAGTAATATAGATATTATTTCAGCCTCTGCCCCATTTTCCTTTCAATGAAATTATGATGTCCTCCACCCAGTGTTAAGGGGAGAATTGGATGCAATATGAAAGCTTTATTGATGTAGACAATTACTGTTTGGGCACTACATAGGTCAGGTGGGGAGGAGCTGGGGGGTGTCTTTGTAATTCAAAGCAACCTGGGACTAGTAGGGGAAAGATAAATAATCTGCTAAATAATTCTAGCATCTGACAGATACACAACAGAGATATGTAACAGTACACAGAGTGTGTTCAAATAATGATTGGGTGTTTCTGGTCGAGTATAAACTCACTCTTAGTTTATTTTGAACGTTTTTTTTTCTTTAAGTAGGGCTGGCGATAAGGCAAAAAAAAAATGTCACAATATTTTACAATATGTGACCCTGGATCACAAAACCAGTCTTAAGTAGCACGGGTATATGTGTGGGAATAGCCAACAAAACACTGGATGGGTCAAAATTATCGATTTTTCTTTTATGCCAAAAATCATTAGGATATTAAGTAAAGATCATAATCCACGAAGATATTTAGTAAATTTCCTACCTTAAATATATCAAAATTGTATTTTTGTAAGTGGATGCAGCACAATAACCAACAGAAATGGAAACCTTTAAAGGCGATTTTCTCAATATTTAGATTTTTTTGCACCCTCAGATTCCAGATTTCAAATAGTTGTATCTCGGCCAAATATTGTCCTATCCTAACATACCATACATCAGTGGAAAGCTTATTTATTCGGCCTTCAGATTATGTATAAATCTCAATTTTAAAAAATGGACACATAAGACTGCTTTTGTGGTCCAGGGTCACATATATCATATGATATCGTTATTTATCACGATATTAATTTACCATTAATGGGTAAGGAAATGCTTTCCACATATTTGTTAGACCTTGAGAATGAATGTAAACGTGGAAACTCCACAGACTATAGCTACCTTTTTTTCTTTCCTTTTAATTTCTTTAACTGAATAAAAGCTTAAATTATCAGTTCATTGTATAAAGCGATTTATAAACCGCTCAATTCATATGGATTAGTTTTACAATCCCTTTATGAACCTTTTGAAGCGTCAGAAGGGGTATTTGTGGACTGTCAATGGAGGGACAGAAATCGCTTAAATTTCATTAAAAATTTCTTCATTTGTGTTTCGTATGAAAGAAAGTCTTACAGGTTTGGAGCAACATGAAGGTGAGTAAATGATGACACAATTTTTATTTTTGGGTGAACTGTTCCTTTAAGATTTTTATGGTTTTAAACATGACATAATTCAAATTTGCATGAGATCTACACATTTTAAGACTGAACCGATAAAATCTATGCATAAAAGGATTTGAAAAGTAGAAAAAGTCAATTTTAATGTGATTTTCCAACATGATCTCATAGCAATTCGTAAATATTTTACGTTTTGGTGAATTGGTAGCTATTTGGTATCACTTTGTGTGCAATTTTTTTTTTAAGATCTGCTTTCGCCTCAGTGTCAGGTATATTTAGGGGTGGACATTCGTGCTTAATTTTTTTCCTAATAATTGTATATATCATTGATAAAAAATCAGGTTGGATTTTCATCGAAAAAAATAAAAAAAATAAAAAAAAAAAAAACTTTTTAATTCACACACAAAAAAATCAATACTTTGGACTCTTGCTCATTCCAATGGACATCTCACGTCTAATTGTAGCAGTTTTATTAGTTACTGGAAACAAACAAAACATATAATGATGTCATTACTCAAAACTCGCCCTACAGTGCACTAACCTTGAATATGTTTATTACAAGTACATTCACATAAAATGCATTTTATGGAGGGGTGGGAAATGAAAATGTATGCTGCAAGCCATCATTCTGTGTTTTCATCTTACATATTTCTCTGAAATGAGCTCCATGGCATTTGACTGTGAACGTGTTGAAGGACCCATGCTGCATTCTCTGATGGCTGATCTAATATTGTAGGAGGAAAGTGAGCCTGCAGGGCCAGAGCTAACAGACAGAGGTTCAGCTCCCACGTGTAATGAGAAGTGACCGTATGTGTGTGTGGGTATCTGTTACAAAGCTCTAATTGGATGTTTGATATACCCTGACCTCCTGACAAAGCACACCTCTTCAGGTGAAGAGCACAGGAGGTGCATGCAGCAACATGCTAGACTAAAGTTAAAGGTCTTGTTAAACAAAGGTGGGCATGTTTGGGCCGTTTTTTTCCCCAACTACCACATGAGGTAATGTTCTAATTGGATTTCTTCTGGAAAATTCCGCTCTCAGATTTCTGCCACAGACAGCGTGACCTTTTTGGTCTTAAAAATGTGCATTGTCCTTTCATTGAAGGAGGAAGGTGCTTAATTCACATACAGGCATGCGGAAAATTGCTCCTTTTGTTTGTTCCATGTCCACTTTTGAAGCTAGAGAATATTAGGTTTCAGATTTATGAGTTGTAATAAGGAATGGAGGGTTTCCTTTCAATATGAAGGGTCAGTATTGTCAGGTTTGTTGTTCAGGCAGACTACATTTAGAGTTAATTTTCATAGAAAGGCGATACTTCTTTCGTGAACTGACAATATAATAAGACTATTTAATTTGTGTAAATAGACAATTGTATTGATAAAGTATTACCACTATCAAATTTTAATAATACTTTTAAGTACAACAGTTAATTCCAGTCCACAAATGCAATGAGGACTTTTCGCTGGTTCTATCAGTCTGTGTTTGGTCGTTCTAGACAAATTGTCCATCTGTGTATTAACTGTGAGAATTTTTCGGTTACATTGTTACATCGACAAGTGATTTTTAATGGAATATTGCGATATTTGATTTCCCCTCCTTCTTGCTACCACATCTCTTATTCTCTGATGATGTGTTTACTGGCATGAGGACGAGACAACCTGTCACTTATGAGATCACCACAAAAGCAAGCCACAACAATCAAATCGAGTCCTGTGCCTAAATTTGTTCTTGTTCAAGAAGCTGTTTCAGTTGAATATATGTCACAATAGGGAAGAAAGGTCTATCACAACTTCTGTCTCATGCCGCTTTAAAAGCACTCAGAAATGGCCAATCGTCAACCGAACCACAGGCTCTACTCTTCAGCACAACGGTAACCCCAAAAACTCAGACATACCAGAAAACCTTTTAAATTCCATAATAATAGAACATTAAACACTAACAGATCTCCCACCCATATTAATAATGAGCAAAACACATTAAATAACACTTAATTTTAACATTTGCTCTCCTTTAATAGTCAGAGCAAAGCATGCTGGAAACTAGAAATCTGTTGTAACTCATTCAATGAATGTGTGTGTGTATGTATATATATCTGAACATTCACAGTTATATGAGAACGAGTATGTGCATGTACACAATAAAGAATAACACTTTGAGAATATTACATGTAATGCTATTTTTGTCTTCATTTATAAATATTTGATATGTATTAATATATAGCCACACATAGTCAATGCATATATTGCAGTATATTGAAAAATATAAGCACTATATGGAAATGTATTATGTAATATATCACATTATATTTTACAGTATATTCCCATATATTTTTGTTCCGTAAGGGATACCATGGATATTACTTATAGGCCTATCTATGATTGGAATATGTAAACTGTTCTCTTGAATGCCTTAGGAGACTGTGCTTATCAAACAAGAAAAAAATGTATGTCCCAGGACACAATTGATTGGATTGTTGTGGTTGATAAATACTGCAATATTACATAAAAAAAAAGAGTTGTCCATTTTTATTTTGTGGTGACAGTAAGTGTTAGCCTATACAATATTGTTTATGTGTGTCAGTCTTTTGTTCTATTTTGAGTGCATCATTCATCATGGTGTATGTAAACAATTCAAAATTGAAGGTCAAGATTTTATATTTCAAATGATTAAATAATATATTCATTAATTCTGCTCAACTGAATAAATAGATGAATCACCCTGTGTAAATGAGTGTAATCATAAAATCAGTGCTTAAAGGAATTGATTATGACAGCTATATACATATTGTTCAGACAAATTCTGATCATTTGGCCATTAAAAATCTATCTTCCAAAAGGCAGGTCTCCTAAAAGTTATCATCATGCTTTGTTTTTGAGAAAACTGCCACTTTTTAAAATAATAATTTACATGTACTTTCTGCTCTGGAAAAAAAGGATGGTGCGATTCCTTTTTTAGTTATTTTTTATGTTTACTTTATTTCACATTTATGTAATATTATATTTAATATTTATAATACCAAACTTTCTTTTAATACAAATGCCTTTTAAATCCTTATGTCAGCAGTGGCAAAGCTTGTTTCTACCACAGAACAGAATAAAAAAAGTAAAAAGGTAATTGCAACTTTTTATCTCACAATTCTAAGTTTATATCTGACAATTTGAGTTTTTTCTTAAAGAATTGTGAGTTCTATCTCGCAATTTGGACTTTATTTCTTGCAATTACAAGTTTATAACTCGCAATTCTGGGGCTGGTTGCATAAACCGCTAAGCTAGTCATCCACTTTTTTCTTTTTTATAAAGACTGTTCATAAATTCTTTAAGTCAGTTACATAAATGTAAATTAGTCTAATTTGATACTGAAACTGATTACTCCTAACTGCTAGGTCAAAGTTCATAAGACACAAACTTAACTTAATGGCTGTTTATGCACCTGGTATAGTATATATATTTTTGTGAGATATCAAAAAAGTTTTAAAAAAGTTCTTGATTTCTAAAGAATAAAATCGAAATGACCGAATATAAAACTCGCAATTGTGAGAAAAAAAAAGTCTGAATTGTGAGATATATACTCACAATTATGAGTTAGTATAAAGTCCACATTGTGATAAAACTTGCAATTGCAAGAAAAAAAGTCAGAATTGTGAGGCGCATTTACCTTTTCTATTTTTATTCCATGGTGGAAACAAGCTTCCATAGTAAAGGAAAAGGACACAACATGACATTAGATTTCTCGTGACATTTGATAAGGCAACTTGAGGACACAGAATCACAATCACTGTTCAATAAAGCTTTTGTGCTGTAAGAGACTAGCAAAGCTCCTGTTTACCCTCAGGGAAAGTCCCTCACACTTAAGCAGACAGGTCAGTCTACTTTACACTCGAGGAAAGCTCAACCTTCATGAAATCTAGCTCTGTCCTCCAATAGTCATGACACAGAACCTGCTTATATGTAGCATGCATTTCACATTCATACACATTGTCTCTTTGTAAGATAACAGATACGACACTCACGTTAGACCCACAAGCCCAATATAAGACCACACAGTGCCAGAATTAGCATTTTGTCTTCAGACTTCTATACAAGAGACTATTTTTAATCTGGTAATTGGCAAACGCACAAAACCACTTAAATATGTGTGAGAGTGAGACTATTAGGATCCGTTTAGAGTGGCTAGACCCTCAAAATGTCTAAGCAAGACATTTCACACCCATTTAAACAATGCTAACAACAGACTCACTGTATATAGAGAGAAATACACAGTTCTCATTTAGCAGCATATTTTTATGAGATGATGAAGTACATGCTGTGAAATATGTTAAGAACAATGCTAAAGCAAGGAAAAAGGTAATCAAGATCTGCCGAGCACAGCCGTTTTACTGTACGGCAGCTGCACGCTGAGGTGGCGAGTATTTCACTGGTTTTCTGTCGCTGTGTCTGCCACACTGTAATGTACTTCATGTAGTGATGTACTAAATAACTGAACTATGAGTCAAGATACCATGACCTGACAGCTCCCTTGGCCTAACTCAAGCAGAACAGCTCTGCCAATGCACTGTAATCTCATGTTTATGCAGGTGTTTGGATCCAGCCTCCTATAACAATACACCATGGTGACATTTTGCAGGGAGACAGCCCTGGTAATAAAGGTCTTAGCAAGCACTGCTACCTGCCACAGCCAAGTGTCTACTAACTTATAACTGCGAGAAGCTGCTAGAAGATAACCTGCCGAGTCAGCATTCATATAATTGCCATATAGGAGCTGTGAGGGGTACGATTGTAGAGAGAAGGAAACAGTCAAGACAGCAGAGAAAAAGTTTGCCTTTTCGAAGTGAAGGGGAAAACTTCATAAAGTAAATTATAATGGCTGTACATTAAAAGCCTGCCAAAACACCCATAAGACGAGTCTGACATGTCATCAAGGGCTTGAATAATGTTATATACACTATATATTTTAAATGAATTCCTCCTAGCTTTGACTTCAAGGATTGAGGAAATGACAGTAAAGAGAAAGGTATGTGTTTGAGCATTCAAGGCACAAATCTCACAGATTATCTGAATGTTATTTTAGTATTGTTTATGTAAAAAATATTTTTCATAGTTGTATATAAAACTAGAAAATACTATTTAAGTTTTTCTGCTTTAAAATTTCACATTTAATTCAATCTTACTGTTTCCTTGCAATTCTTTGTGAAGCTTAGCTATGAGTGAAAATTGTTTCTCCAATTTTTCAGTGTATTCCACTACATTTTTTTTATTTCAGTTAGTTGCCAAGGAAACATGTTATTTTTTCGTGTTTTTTTAAGTTATTTTTTTTAACCTAATATTCATATTTTATCTTAGCTTTATTTTAATTGACAAAAACAGTTTTTAGTTTTAGTTAACAATAACAAATCTGTATCCCTCCCTTAACAATGGTGATTTTAAAATATACAAAATCATCTTGCAAATATTCTTGTTTAATTTATGGGAAAAGTTCATTCATAACTACAAAACAATATTTGGTCCCAAACTGGCAATTAAGCAAAAGGTTTCACTTTATTTTGACAGTCCTTTTAAACACAGTTTAACAACAGTTCTTTAACCATCAATTCTGTTGACTATAAGTAACGCAACCACATGTCTACTAACATGTCTACTAGCTTAGAGTGTTAGAGTATTAGTAGAGTGGTAGGGTTAGTATAATGAGTTGGCATAGTTGCAAATAGTCAGCCCATTCTCACCCCAAGGCGTCATCTAACTGACGCCTTGGGAATCAGTTTGACCATGCTTCAATATTCGACGTTAAAGGTACCCTTTAGCGTCAGTTAGTTGACGCGATCCCAGGGCGTCATCTAACTGACGCGTTACCCTTAGCGTCAGTTAGATGACGCCCTTCTACCCAGACCTAAACCTACCCGCGTCATCTAACTGACGCGTTACCCTTAGCGTCAGTTAGATGACGCCCTGGGATCGCGTCAACTAACTGACGCTAAAGGCTAAAGCGTCGAATATTGAAGCATGGTCAAAATTGTCAGTTAAATGACGCCTTGGGGTGAGAATGCGTTGCAATAGTCAGTAGAATATCTGTTGCAGTGCCATCACAATAAAGAGATAGCAGCAGATATTAAGCAGACAGTCTATTAATACTCTAATAAGAGTTAGTAAACATGTAGTTGCAAAATTACTTATAGTCAACAGAATGTTCAAAAGGGACCATCAAAATAAAGTGTTAACAAGCAAAATGTCTAGCCCTGTTACTGTAATTACTTCTCTCTTTTTTTGATAGTTTCAAGCCCTGTTATTCATACGCACTTTCATGAGATCGGGCTGTCTATACTCAAGGAAGCAATCCTCCGATCAATGGTGATCATAACTGACTCATCACAAGGTTAAAATAGCAGACGGTGACGAATAAGAAGGTGGCCCACATGCTGCAGCCACATTCAGCACCCTAATCATCAGCACCCACACATCATATTCCGCCGAATAATACATATTAATCTTCAACAGAATGATTAGCTAAAGGTATAAGGCAGATCTCACCAGTCACCTAAGCACACGTTGCGCGATCCCTTTTCGCACAGTTAGAATTTGCTAATTGATGTAGTAATAACAACAACCCCTCTTCAAATTACCATGAGATATGCAAATTAACTTGATATTCTCGGCTGTACAGTCGGATTCATGAGTGAATAAGTCCTACATTTATTCAAATCATCCAGCTGAGTTCCTTCGCTTAGCGATGCTAGTCTGTGACAACAAACAAAGAATACTTGGCTGTCATTTTCAGTTGAATATATATTATATATATAGTACTTGAGCAAAATAACAAACAGTGTGGCACAGATGACTGTTATTTGGACAGGGCAAGGAGGTTGTTACTATAATCACTGCTGACCAGCCATCCTTAGGGATGCACATTAAAACCACACACTGGAATAAACACAAGCCTAACGAAATCATTTGAGCTAGAAAGCTTCACTGTCAAACCTCACACTCATTAAAACCATCCGCGCAGAGCTAATTATAGTTTTATATGAGGCCTGTAGTGCGCAACTTATTTCTCTGGTTCATCCACTCAAGACATAAACATTGCATGCTTTGGTTATGTGACCTCTCACTTCTCGACGCTTGCTTAAACAAACATATAGACGAAAGAGGTGTAGTTGCAAAATGTTGCTATAAATAAAAAAGGTGAAGACAGAAGGCAAACAGAGTGGGGGCAGCGTAAGCGTGCAGGGACAGGCAGATCTTTCATAATGTTTTGCTCTGGCTTATTTTAGTCTTGTGTGTTACCACATATCTACTGGCCCGAGAGTACAATCTCTTCATGAGTACACTGTTTACCTCTTCTGCTATCATAAAAATCATCCTATTTCTAGATATCATAAGACTCTGTTTGCTGACTGCATATGAAGGTTAAACAAAAATAACCCGTTTTACTTTAGAAAATGTCAAAATCTATTTTTCATCTTTATAATTGAAGAGTGCATCAATTGAGTATCAATCTGAAATTTAAATATCTTTTCTAAGTTGTGCTAACATTTTTTAAAAAGGCTGCTCAAGTGTAAAACCTAAGATGGTCCTTTTATATGCTGTTTATGCACAAAATAATGTTTTTAAATTGTCACGATTATGTTCATTTGGTTTCACTTTCATGAACTTTTAGTTCGTTTTTTGTCTGTTTCCTGTTTCCTTTTGTTTTAGTTTTCCCACCCTTCTTCTGTTACCATGGATATTAATTTAACTAGCTGATTATCATTAAGTTCATTATCATTGAGTATTTAAGTTCCTCATTTCCTTTCTGTCACGGTCAGGTATTTTTAGTGTTTGCTTTTGTTAATAAACCTTGTTGTTATTTTGAAACGTTAGCCTGCCTTCATCATCTTTGGACTTTAAATGCTACAGAAATATAGTTCTAATTCAGTTATCATGTTTTGGCTCTTTTAATTTATTTCAATTTTATTTACACAAACTAAATTTGCACGTTTGATTCTTAAATTCCACAGTGTTTCATTTACACATCCATGGTGTTCATTTCTTAGAAGACAAGTTTTAATTCACACCCTTAAATCTGTCTTTGTCGCAACCTTGGTGATAACATCTGAACTGCCTGTTTCTCCCTCTTTTAGGGCTTCAAAACCAATTTTTTATAGCATTAATTGTTATAAAATATGTATTTATTCAGTTTTATATTAATATAGGTATCAGACACTTTTTATCTGAATATTTTAAGTCATTATAAAATTGGTGTCTTTTTTACTTTTGTGATTTTCAGTGTATTTTTATCTGATGCATTTTCTGCATCAGTTCAGTCCTTGCTACCTCAGCATCATGGATTAACTACACTAAAAACAAAATGTGGCAATGTGCATAAATTATGTCCGTAAATTATACAGTCTCTTCAACAAAAAGCAGAAGTATAGCATTACTTAAATTGAAGTACTGTGATCATCTCATAAGTCATTATCAAGTTGTGTTTTTATGCATTTAAATATGCCTTTTGGAAGCATAATAAAGCAAGTCTCATAATATGAATCATAACTGAATGCAACAAAAACATTATTTTGGGGAGTTTGGGAATTGTAGGCCAAGTAAAAACATAAGCATTTTCCTGCCACTGAAATGTGTATTACTTTAATGCTAATTTTAAGATGAAATCAATCCCATTACACCTCCTCACTGTTCCCTTCTGATCATTGACTGAAGTTGAAGCATATTGACTATACTTTAAATTAATTTCAACTTCCATCAAACCCACGCTCCCACTCTCTATCGCTATCCGGGCAAATTGTAGCATAAATCTCTGACTAAATAATGAATAGACATGTCAGCCAATGCTTTCATGCCCTCGCCCTATCTATATCTGTATCTCTATCTTCAGTATAATCCCCTATCTCTGTCCACAGAACTGTATCTAATGGTCCACCCTGATACCTTGCAGAGACATACAGGAGTGGTCATAAATCTATTCAGCCTTATTTACAGCCTCTGCTGTAGTCAGCGCTTTGAAAGGAACAAATCCTCTGTGTTGCCTTTGCCATCTGTGGAGCTCTCAAGCCAGTGCCATTCTGCTGGCCTGCTCACTATGAGAGATGCAACGGAGGTGGACCGAGTGTTGACACAAGCTGCACATTCTGGTTTGAATGGCTTGTCTGTTGTCTCAGTCATTTTTGACATCCTTGCTTTTCATATGCCACATACTGTAGGCGAAGGACACGACTTAGTTAATGTTATGAGGGAGTTATAGTTGTGTTAAGCCAGACCCCACAGGAGGCTAACTGCTTATGGCTTCTAGTGCCACAAAAGTTCAAGCTCAGGTTCTTATCATAGAATCTTATCATAGGAATATGATCTTATCACAGGAAATGCAAAGAAAGAAAGAAGCTCTCTCATAGTGAAATCAAACCTTGTTTGAAATCAGTGATCCTTAATTAGCTCTTTCCTCAGGCAAGAAACAAACACTCGGTTTTGGGGTATTGCCACAAAATTCAGCAGGGAATTTGAGAAAAACGCCTTCCGCAGACAATCAGGCATTCATTGTCATCTCTACCGGTTCACTTGTCTGAAATGTGACATTTGACCTATTATATTATAATATAGTGATTAGTGCTGTCTACATGTCTCTGTCTTATACCTGCTTTTTGTATAGATGTTCATGTTCATTCATGTGAGATCAAAGTCAATTAATTACATATTTTATTTCATTATCTTTATTGTTCGGCCTTTATTGTTCCTGTTCATCTTTGCTGCTAATATTTTATGGTTTGTGTCAATCTTTATTAAAATTATTTAAATACCTATTTGGAGCTTTACAGCATATGTGGAATTGATGAAATGAAGACTGCATTTAGAGCAGTGCTTCTCAGCCAGGGGGTCACGACCCAATAGGGGGCCACAGCACTTCTGAAGGGGCCTAAAATTATTTCTAAACCTTTGAAAAAAAAAATATATATATATATATGGCATGAGCCAAGATATTTTTTTATATAACTCCGGCTGAAAGAAGAAAGTACGGTAATTTCACGAGTTCACATAATGAAATCAGATGTAGTAATTTATGCGTATCATGTACGTGCTGTCCGAGAGAGGGCTCTGAGCTCGAAATATGACCCGAACCCAGAGTACTCCCTCCTTTACTGGGATAGAAACCAGCCGAGAGTGAGGTGATGGGATGGTGGAGGGATGCTGTGAAACTATCATGGGACAGAGGTGAGGAAGGCTATTTTTATACCGGGCTTCATCTTGTGCTAATTGTTTGTTACCTGAACTTGCTCCTCCTGAACTTTGTTACATAAAACTTCATATACAGGATGGCATGAGGGTGAGTCAATTATGAGATAATTTTCATTTTTGAGTGAACTAACCTTTTAAATGGACCCCCCCCCCCCAAAAAAAGTCATAATTTACTCACCCTATATATAGTGTAGAAACCTTAAAAGTATCACAATACTTTATTATTCCACAATGTGTGATATATTCCACATCTTTTGAATTTCTTTGGATAAGAAAACAGTCACATTGTGAGTGATATACTAAAAATCTTGAAGTCATCTTAGCTTGTTGTGTTCATGAGAGAATAAGTGACGTGTGATTTATGAGCTAATCAATGAATCAGATGATCCAGTTCATAATGCCCTGTCTGAACAATTTCTTCACAAATGAGTCATCCTTCTCTATTTTTGTGTTTCACAGGAGGAGTAAAATCATATGTTAGGATCAACACAGTAAATATACAAATTTTCACTTTTAGGTAAACTCACTTTCTTCTAATCATATTATTTTACCTCATAATTTGCAGTAGGCCTTTGTCAACTGCTCCATGACATGCCACATGAAAAAAGAGTCCAGAAATTTTCCACTAATATAGGTGGTAGAGAGGGGCATGCGTGTTAAATACATCTTAAAAAGTCATTTCAGACAAAAATGGGTAGTAGTGTGTGTTCAGACGCCCTCTTCTTGCACAATTTGACGCTACAGGAAGCAAGCCTGGACTGTCTGTCTTCTGTTTTCAAGCTCAGCCAATCCTCTATGTGCGAGGGGCTTCAGCATCATGATATTTAACACACCCACCCTGAACTCCGACAGAGGTATTTCCTCAAGCGCCTGTCAATGGGCAGGCATCACCTTCACACCAGCTGGATGTTCAGGATGAACCGTTGAAACTTTCTCCACAGATCACATTTATCGACTGAAGGAGCTCGATGCGATGCCAGACTTTTTCGAAACCTGCCATGCGTTCATCGCTTTCAACGACCGAACAGCCTCGATTTGTACTGGATAAGAAAAGCGAATGAACTTGTGCAGCTGTGAAACAGATTTCGTGCACTGTAGCGTCAGTTGTGAAGTGGACCGCGGGATCGAGAACACGCACTTTTGTGGATAATTTATCTGATGAGGCTTGACTTATTATATTTCGCAAATACTTGCAGCATAACAGCTATTAAATGTTAAAATAGACTATGAGCGATTGTGTCGAGACTGTTCTCGCGTCTCGTCAACTGACTGCACGGGAGGAATTTAATCGCGAGCGCACGTAAATAACTGGATTATTGTTTCGCATGGATGTGGATGAGCGCTTTTTCTTAATAAAACCCCATTTCTGCCCTTAAACTGGAACATGAAAACGAAAACGTTCCATGTGTTCTTCTCACCAAATTGGAAGCCCGTGTTTTATGTACTGTTGGCGATGTAGTGCGCTTGCTCACTTTTATCCCTGCCATTCCAAACAAGTCATTTCTTGAACAAGAGACCCTGAAGATGATCCTCTTTAGAAAATTCCGCGTCTTGATTCTGATGGTGTTTCTCATAGCCTGCTCTATGCACATTATGATAGACTTGTTACCGAAGCTGGAGAGACGGAGCAGTAGCGCGTGCTCGTGCTCACACACACCCAGCGAAGAGCCGCAGAACTGGGCTAAGCATCGAGCCAAGCCGGGATCAGAGTCCGGCTGGCCTAATAAACACACACTCAGAATACTTCAAGACTTCAGCAACGAGCCGAACTCAAACCTGTCCTCTCACTCGCTGGAAAAGATCATTGTTGGGGAGAGACCTGAGGCTTTGAAAAGATTTGAGCAGTTGACAGGTGACGAGAAGAGGCACGCGACGCGGGACTCTACCCTGAAGAACGCAGTTGTGAAGGGTTCGAGGCTCTCTGCGCTATTTGACCATCCTTTGTACACCAGGCCATTGCCTAATTTAAATGATGAAGACACTTTATTCAATGTCAACACTGATATAAGATTTGACCCTAAAGCTGCAGAGAACCCAGAGTGGTAGGTTGAGAATCTCGGGTTTTTTCTGGTTTCCCCAATTAGTAATATTGATTTACTCAACAAAAATATTACAACAACAACAATAAGTGTAGTGATAATATTATCTATAATAAAATAATAGCTAACTGCATGATTTGTATTATCTTAGAACTTTAAACATTTTGGACACTGACACAGTCACCTCACCTCTGGTAACAGATTAGCCTATAATGTAAAGGAAACATGCACTTTTCTGTAAAGCTGCTTTGAAATGTATTTGTGAAAATCCCTATACAAATAAATATGAATTGAATTTAATTGAAATATTGTTATTATCATCACGCATTTGATCTTGATGATGTCATTAAACTCATGACGTTCATAACAACATATTATGATTGATCTCTGTAATGGCTTATGAAAAATGCCACATTGTTCATTGCATTTTGGACATGTTGTCTTTCCGTAGGAATGGGGAAAGTAAAGATGGGGATTATGCTCCTACCGGCGAGATGTCCTCAGACTCATACCCAAACTGGCTCCGCTTCCACATTGGGATCAACCGGTATGAGCTTTACTCCAGGCACAACCCGGTCATTGATGCAATGCTGAAGGATCTGGTGTCGCAAAGGATCACAAGTGTTGGTAAGACAATATTTGAGATGACACAATTAAGTAGCATTAGAGTTAAACAGTAAATGGGGAAGTGATTTTAGGATTGCAGTGGTTGTGATGCGTGATTTGAGTGCATCGTCATCTTTCAGTGCTGCTTCTCCTAACAGATTTAAATAGATACTTTGAATGAAGTTTCTCAAAGATAATGGCTAGAATTTTCCTGCACTCCAGATTCACTGGTAGTGGATTCCAGCAGGGTAAATGAATGAGAAGAGCATGCAATTTAGACTTAATCAAACACCATGCTGTGGAAAAGTATCTCCTGCCAAGCATTCACATTGTCAAGTAGACTTGTGCTTGATGGGCTGCATTTATGTGAAGCCCCAAGGTCAATTTCTCAACTTATTTCACGGCTCTCCTGAATACTCCATTCTGATTGGATAATTGCTGTATTCTGTGGTCAGAATATTTTTGTATAATAACCACTAAACTACATATTTGACCACTGTTCTTGGCAACCAATCTCACTCGTATCAACCCGCTCTCTTTCTTCTCGGATGATAAAATAATTCTTCAAATCAATATTTCATGTGCATTTATTTACTTATTTGCTAAGTAGTTGTGTAATAAGTTACAGAATGCACAGTGAACCAGTCATTATCACAAAATAAACCCATTTAGGATGATCCATTAAGGAACAAAGACCCCCTGGTTGGGATCCGTGTTTATTTAATTTAATATCTAAAGGAAGTTGAATGTTAATCTACCGTGATAGTGATCTTTAAAAAAACTGGTATGGGCACAGCAGCCTAATAAGTGACTTGAGGCGGTGTCCCTTTGTTTTCCTTCATCTGTTTGTGATTGCCTGCATATTCATTACAACAATTCATTACAGCTTTTAAAAAAGGTCTGATCATGTTCCCTAAAAGCACAGTGTGTATGGCCAAAATACACTCGTTGTCTTTCGGGGTTTTTTCAACCATGTATAATCAAAAACAAGACTACAGGACAAATTTTCACTATTGAATTTTCACATTGTTATTGCCACTTGCATAATGAGTCTTATCTTAAATGGTTCATTGTAAGAAAGCTCAAGTTGTTTTCCTGAGACGAGTGTTTAGCGCCACTCTTGTTCTCTCTGTAGCAATGAAATCTGGAGGCACGCAGCTGAAGCTCATCATGACTTTCCAGAACTATGGCCAGGCGCTCTTCAAGCCCATGAAGTAAGTGATGCAGTAATAGGAAAATGCTAATGAAATTACTAATTTACCCATGGTTAAATATTATAGTTGTGTGAACACTATAATCTCAGCAGCTTTGATTTTTATGGGAATATTTCCTGTGATATATAGTAGTCTATACTCTGTTATTAAATCTTCTGACGGACACCATTGTGTGGTACTTTTAGCTCATCTGCTCAATTCTATTTGGATATGTCTGTTATTATAATCGTGTGATAATATGCTGGGATCAGAGCTATAGAAACTGGATTTAGTAGTGATCCACAATGGACAGATCACATCCTATTTGAAATGTGGGTTACAAAGGGAGGGAGGTTGTTTTTACGGATTTGACAACCCCTCAGCACAAATAATAGTTGCCTCCCTGTAATTTTCCGGATCTATAAATGGCAGGAAGTAAATCTTTGGTGTCATTGTTAGATTCAGAGCAGCAGCCCCTCCATCTGCATGCGCCTTAACTATCTGTTTCACAGACACTGCTTATGCTTTCTCTGGCAGATTAGTATTTAATGTCTTAGTGGTCTCATTACTATAATCGAGATCCTCTCTGTTTCCTCAATGGTTTTTCATAGCACCACCAGTTAAATAGTAATGTATACAGGATGTGGGCCTTGGTGACTGAATCATTTCTAATGTGCTGGTCGACCGTATGTCCTGCCAGCTGAGTGCATTTATTGGCCATGAAGCTGGTGTTCAGACTGCAGACATCCTGTATTCATAAAGACACGCTTTTAGCATTGACAAACTTTAATATGTGATCTGTGAGGATGAAATCCAATATTCTTGTATTTTATATAGACGAATGTAAAATGTCCATGTTCTTTTCTGTATTCTTCGATAATGTTTTCAGAATTGAGGAAGCCAAATAGGAGGCAAATAGTGTCCCAGAGGATTCAGTCGCTCAGAGATGTTCTTGGTTTGTTCTTGGGGAGTATTTAAGGAGAGATGAGAACAATGGGTCTTTGGTGACAAGATGCTGACAAATGTTATTAGAGAGAGGAGGCCCGAGCCCAGGCTGTTCCTGCTATAATTAGCACAGACCAACAAAGACACACTTATTTCTTTTCCAGCCACAAACTAAACACTTCACCCCCATCTTGCTTTTGAGATCATCTTTTCTCTTGCGTTCTCCTTTTTCACTGATAGTTTGAAACCCAGGACTTGCTCGACCTTCTTTGAGGACACGATCTCAGATGTTTGCCAGCTAGCACATTGCTAATGTAATCAAAGTCAAGATGAAACTTCAAACGTCTTTACTCATCTCTGCCTTTGCTTGTAATTACATTTTGTAAATATTGTTTTCATGAACTGATTTGTCTACGTGCTTTCCATACCTTCTCTGACAAGTCAGGCAAGGACGTGTTCTTGCAACACTTGTGGTTGAGTAAGATAAGTTTCTTTCGTTTTGATTCATGCCCACATGTTCAAATACGCCAAGCACTCAGATCTTCCTGTATTAGTGTACAGACTGAGGAAATTGCCTAATCAGCTTTATTTCTCCTAATCATATTAGATGATAAATAATAGAAAACTCTGTCATCATTTGCTCACCTTCATGTTGTTCTAAACCTGTATATTTTTCTTTCTTCCCTGGAGCACAAAATAAGATGTTTAGCAGAATGTTCCTGCTGCTCTTTTCCTCCCAATGAAAGCAAATGGTGACCAGAGGCTGTCAAACTCTAAAAATAAGAGAAAGATCTTAAGTGAATAACGATTTAAGTCACATGGTTCTTTTTTAATAATTTTTTTGGCACTTAGTTGCCATTCGCTATCATGTATGGAAATGAGCAGCCTCAAAACCATAAATAACATCTCCATTTATGATCTAAAGAACAATGGAAACTATACAGGTGTGGAGCAGCATTAAATGTTTCATTCATTTATTCATTTATAGCTGTGTTTTTGGCAGAGGAACTAAGCTCCTGAAATAGAAAACTGGCTAGATTGTTAGCAAATTCCCTATGATCATTTGATAGAATAAAAGCAGCTTGATTGGTCTCAAAAGCAGGTAATTTGGTCTGGAATTCTTATGTGGTTTCTGCTTAGGCTAGTACTTAGGGTATTTAACAGAATTAATGAAACTCTGTGATGAATGGGTGCGGGAGTGGATTAGTGGGTGGACAGATCAGAGGGAATGATAGTTTTTAAGAACTTCCACAGTTGGGCTCCTCAAGGTTTAATAAAGAAAAGATACAAGAACTCAATGCAGAGGAGCTAGCTCCTCTGAATGCATCATTGCTCAAGCACTATTTCAAGATAAAGGAGATTTCAATAGCAAACAGACACGTCTTAAAGGCTGCTCTCTGAGGCATGAAATGCTTAAAAATGGATCTTCCTCTGTTCTGAGATAGAGGCGAATGGACAACAACACAATTGTTCTCATCTGCTTGCGTTGTTTGTCATATCCCTGTAAATATCACATGACAAGCACACAACACTGATTTTGAGCAGTGGTTCTCCACTGGGTTTGCTTTGGACTCAGTTTGTAAGAGTCAATGGAAATCAAATGTCAATTCAAATACTGAAATTGTTTATTTGACAAAAGTTTACTGAATCAATTTTTTTAATTAATATTATGAACTGTATTGGTCCAACAATAGTAGGGATGCACCGATATGACAATTTGGGCAATACTGATAACTGATAATTTTTAGTTGAAGGCCGATAACTGATAAATTGGCCGATAAATCTAAATCCAAATTTTTATATAATTTTAATGTTTTGATCTCAAAACAAAAGTATCACCATCAAAACCCATGTCCCAAGCACACAATTATAATGTTCTCATTATAATTTTATGTAGCTTATATGACAGACTTGTGCTGCACATGTTATTTCCTTTTTTTTGTGATTCCAATCATATTTCAAGCAATTAATAACCATCATGGTGAACAATGAGCATCTGAAGGAAATAATCCATTATTTATCGGCTTTAATATATCGGCCATATTTTCTTTTCAGGCCGATAACGATAACTTTAAAATTTAACAGCCGATACTGAATTGGTAGCCGATGTATCGTGCATCCCATAACAATTTGCAAAATGACTAAAATTATACACAGATTATTCTAATATAGCTTGAATGTGAACATTTTGTTTTCTCTCATATTTAGGTGTGTGAATAAATAAAAAATATTGTGTAGTGGGCACAAACCAAAAAAGTAAAGCATATTAAAAATTAGTTTTGTAGTTTTGTTCTTAGTCTCTGAGCATATTTGGCATATTTATTTTGTCATCTAACCATGGTTGATAATACAGTTAAGTGCATTTTATTATTCACATTTAGCATTGTTTTTTTTTTGTTGAGAACCAGTTGAGAACAACTAGATAGAGAACATCTTAGTATGTGTGCATGGGTTTCAGAGAGTTTGAATGAAATTAATCAGATGAATGAGTGTTTCCCTGTTATCTCTCACTCATGAAACCTCCATTAGTGTTGATCCACCATGAAGCTGACTGCAGCCCCACTTCCTCAGAAACACTGACATGCTTCATCCATAATGAGTTCCTCCCTGGTCACACTAGACAGGATTTTTGGACAAACATGCTGTCATTGATTAAGCTAATCTGATGAGTCATTCCGTTGCTGCCCGTTTAGCTGTTTGACTAATGAGAGATGCTAATGTAAAATGATTCTAGAGGTAAGAATTTTACCAAGGAGAAAGAGACAGACCACTTGTCAAAAAAAGAATAATTTGAGAATGGAAGTCCCACCCCTCCGTTAAGAGAACCAATCAGCTTTTTGTTAGTTGCTTACTGTTGAACATCTGTGTGATTTCGATGGATCAACATGAAATATAGATTTTGCTAGATTGCATGGAAATAATCAGTAATAAAAACACAATATTGCATAAAAAACAAGAATTGGTGACTTTAATATATTATACTATAATATTATTTTGACTATAGTTAATTATGTATAAAAGACAGAAAACAGTTAAATAATTTATTGTAAAATAATCCATTCGATTGAATCACATAAATTACAACCTATATTTTAAATTAAAAATGGAGAAATATTTTTTTTAAAAAAATGAGTAGTTTGCATCACTGGATATTATGTTGTTTAACATTTCTAAAACAGTTGTCCTATAATGTTTTGTCATAAAAACTAACTTAACTTTTTGTCATAAAAAAAACAAAGTGGTGTGTAATGAAGTCCATATGCTATTGAAAAGTGATCTTGACAAGCATTTTTTGAGATTTCATTATTGTCCCTTGCATTGCCTTGATTCCATTCAGGAGTAAAAAAAATATGGTAGGTCAGTGGACATTGGACCTAATCATCAAAATAAAAGCTTTTATTTCATAATGAAGTTTCAGCATTTGCAAACATGGATGTCAGAGTCATTCTTTCTTTTTATAAAACTGCAATAATCTAAAAAAGCTCCCAGCCACTACTTGACAACCCTTATGCTGTCCATACTTCTAGAATTGCTTTTGCTGTAACATTAACTAGGGCTGGACTGGGACCGAAAAATCACAAACCAAAGCAGATAATCTCCCACTAAATGTATCACTTATGCATATAATACAAACTACTGCCTGCTGTACTTTCTTGTTGATATTGATTTTGTATTGTGTGTGAAAAAGACATGTTCACATTGAAAAGGCATAGCAATTAAATTACACAACAAATGAAAAAATCTATAAAGCTGAAGTGTTCAATTTTTTTAATGTTCAAATACTTTCTTACATCCCAGATTTATATAAATAAGTCATTTTTTTGTAGGCTCACTTCCTGAGAAATGTTAACACTGTGGTTCTGTGCATCCCGAACATCACAAAACAACCACATTGGCTTGGGTTCGGGTGGAACTATGTTTGACTGACCAGTTGGGGAGACACTCGATCTGTCCATTTGGAAAAGCCCCGGTGCCATTAACTTGTCTTTATGCGTTATGTTTAGTAGCCACAGGATCTTGCTGAAAGCGTCTTAGTTATTTCATGTGGTTTATACTGATGCTTGATTCATAGTCTCAGAAGCATGTACTTCAGGGGTGTCTGTCATAAAGTATTACTGTCTGAATGCTCTGAGGTTTTGTGCATCCACAAGGTTAATGATATCTACCCTGGCAGTGCAGTTTCCACAGATCTGTTCCCATCCAAGATATGACTTTCATGACAGACATTAAGTCTTCCATAAGACAGCTCAGAGCTCACTCACAATTGTAGTGCTTTTGCTTAGTTCTTGTCCTGTCTTTATCAAGGCCTTTTTGCAGGTCTTTGACTAAAAACAAAAAGGGATTCATACCAGCTTAATGCCCCATGAAATTCCATGTCGCTTTAAATAATTAATTTTCTCAGTTTTGTTTGCAGTGTTAATTTATTAGAGATAGGTAATTGATTTGACCAATATTTTTTACTGATAAGTTTCTACAATACTGATAAATGGCATAATTTAGTGGATCTCTAAAGATTTGCACCCAACAATGCAACTGTGCGTGCGTTTAAAAGAAATAAGAAATATGTAACATTTTAAACTTAGCATTTTAAAAGGAAAAAGAAAAATAAAATATAATATTTAGACTTCTATACTACTACTAATTATTATTAATTTGTCCGTTTTGCCATTTTTTTCTTCCAGAAACAAACGTTTACAAAACCAATATCAGCCAATCTTTGTTATGTAGTGTCTGTCTGTTGGTGTAGTTTTAAAAGCAGATGGATATATAAGCCTCATCACAGAGCACAATAGCAGAAACGGATCTATTTTATAACCTGTAGTTACTGTCAGTCGAGCACCTCGGGGAATAATTAACTGATAATGAGGCACAAGGTAAAATACTGTTTTCACAGTTGTTAAAATTCTTGATTGTCACTCTTAATTATAACAGCACAGGCGTTACATGCACGATTTTATCTGTTCTCAGTAGGACAAATTCCCTAATTGGCCCAGAATGTTCCAGAGTATCTGAAACATAACCGATAATTGGGGGACAACAGAATGCACACACCTAGGGGACAAAAGAGTACACTAATACTGACTATGTGGAGCATTGTAGTTCTCTGCAGTGTACTGCAGCTTATGAGCAACACCGAAGCTTTGAAGACAGAAAGCTTCAGATAGAGCTGATCTGTGGAGGACGAGGACTGCTCGGCTGAATGGCCTTGACTTTCCTCTTTACTTTCCTCTCACTTGTGTTGGAGTAACGGCGAGGTTGGGTAGACAAAATAAATGATGTAACTGGCCTTGGATTCAAATGCCCACAACTAATCTGTGTTAGCAGGCGGACTCCCTCCCTCTTACCCTGTCTCTTTCGCGTCTTCCCTCACATTCTTTCTATTTCTCCTGCTTCTTCCAGGATTACTGCAGATACTTGTTTGTGTTGTGATAAGCGCCTCACTATATCCAGGAAAAGCACGGTGCATTGTACCTCTTAAGCCTCTGCATCGGGGCTCTTTGCTCCTCTCCATAGACTTTCATAGTGAAGGATCAAGAGAAAAGAGAATAACATCGCAGGGTCATTCCTACTGTGCCGTACATTTTTATGTCCCCATCATAAAATGCCCCCATGTCTTAATATATTGGAGCTCACAATGTTTGAGGATTGAATTCATATTAGTTAGATTTTTTTTTTATCATGGCATTACAGTTGTGTGAACAAATATATATATATATAACCCTTTTAAATAATTGTTTTCTTTTTTTTTAACCATTTTAAATAATTGTTTTCTATTTTAATAAATTGTAAAGTATAATTTATTCCTGTGATGGCAAAGCTGAATTTTCAGCATCATTACTCCAGTTTTCAGTGTCACATGATTTGGTGCTCAAGAAAAATGTCTCATTACTATCAATTTTGAAAACAGTACTTGCTGCTCAATATTTTTGTGGAAAACATGATTTCCCAGGATTCTTTGATGAATTGAAAGTTCAAAAGTATTTTTATTTATTTTCATTATTTTGAAATACAGTTTTTGTAACAATGTAAATGTCTTTACTGTCACTTTTGATCAATTTGTTGTGTACTTGCTGTATAAAAGTATAAGAAATATCTTTCTTAAAAATAAAAAAATAAAAAAAGCTCTTACTGATCCCATACTTTTGAATGTTAATGTGTATATATGTTCCTAATATTTTGTAATAACCCATTAGCTAATATAAATCAGGTCTTTAATACTCCAGGAAGGGACATCTTTTAAGTGGAAAAACTACAGCCAAAATTGTATTATTATGTTCTATGTGCTATTTAATGGTTTCTCATTGAATCTTGGTATGTCAAATTGGTATGATAATACCCTGTGTCTGGCAAATACATCTACTGATCCTATTGGACACATCTTCAGTGATGTTCCTGGAATCATTGGGTGTTTCAGATCTTTAAACATCATACACCCTCATCCAGGTGAACCAGCTGTGGCTGATCAGACCCCAGCTTGTATCCAGTTGGCAAATCTAGCTACTCTGACCCTATGGATCTCCTTTCTTGAGGCATAGCCATTTTGAGGCTTTCTCTGCCGATTCAGTGGTATTGCGGATGGTCTCTCCTCCTCACTCTATCATTACCTAACAGACTGAAGGCTCCGGACAGGGATCGGGCTACAAAGCCCCTGCATCCTACCTCTATTGGGAGACACCTTGCTCTCCATCCGGCTTGTCGACTCTCACTGACCAGTCCCTCGTACTTGGCGAGCTTCCTCTCAAAGGCCTCTTCCAGGCGGTCTTCCCAAGGGACTGTAAGCCCCAACAGAACCACTTGTTTGGTGGACTCAGACAAGAGAACGACATCTGGTCTTAAGGTGGTGGCCACAACGTGGTTGGGGAACTTGAGTTGCCGCTCCAAGTCCACCAACAGCTGCCAGTCCCTTGCAGTGGCCAGGATACCAATGGCTTGCATGGAGGGGCGGGAGCACTTGGCCCACTCGACTCCTATAGCAATGGCTTTAGGAATGGCCTTCAGCACCTGGTCTAGCCTCCACCTGTACCTTTCGTCTCCCAGTGCCTTTGAGCAGCAAATCAGAATGTGCTCTAGGGTTCCACATTTGTAGCACAGTGGGCATGCTGGTGACTCCACCTTGCCCCATATGGCGAGGTTTGATGGGCTGGTAAGCACATTGTTATACCGCCTGGATGAGAAACTTGATCCGCTGTGGCTCTGGCTTCCACAGCTCCGCCCATGTCACCTTCCTCTCGATCGTGTTCTCCCATCGTGTCCAGGCACCAGAATGTTGCCTCATTCATACTGTCCTGCAGGTTCTCTCCTCCTCGACCACTGCACTCGCCTCCTATGGACTAGGCAGCGCTTTTCCCTTTGATTGTGTCAATGTGGGGAGTTGAAAAGGAACCCAGTCCAGCCCTGCCTCTTGTTACTACCCCCACAAGCCTTTTGTATTGTAATCTTTCCTCTGCTTGTCGAACAGCCTCCTCAGCCTTCCACCTCTGATCAGTCCTCACTTCAATCCCAGCCGTTGCCACCTTTGGATCACTTGAGTCTCTGTATAGCAACACTTCCCTACCTCTAGTTACCTTGAACTCCTCTTCCATGGACTTGAGCGGCAGTTGCAGTTTGTTGCGGTGCCCGTAGAGTGCGATGCTACTTAGACTTTTCGGAAGCCCCAGCCATCTTCTGAGGTGGCTGCTGACCTTCCTCTCTAAGGTTTCCACAGTCGAGATTGGCACTTCATACAAGCAGCGGCGCCTCCGGTGCCACTCTCCCCAGCGGAGGATTCTGATGATCTTTCGTAGGATGCTCATCAGCTGTGCCAGGCCAATGTGCTCTTCCTTTCCTGTCTGCCTGTACTGTCGCTTCACCAACCTTTCAAAAGAGTTAAAAAAATATGTCAAAATGAACTTGAAACCGTCATATAACTATGACACATCTCATTCCTCACTGAGAAAGTCGTAATGAATAAAGTGTAAGTGCTTTAGATGAGCTTGACCAGAGCATATTTTTTTCATAGAAATACTACCTCAAATTACAACTCAAATGTATTACATTTTTAAAAGTCAAAAGGTACTGCATAACATGAATGACCCAACAATAGATTAGCATCTGTTAAAATTGAAAGAGTGACAATTGTCTGCATCTTAGACTATAGGCATAGTTATAATGTGCTGTAGACTGGGAGATGTACAGGTAGGTGAATAACTGAACAGCACTAGAGCAAAACAACTTGCAGAAACCCATTGATCTGTTTTACTCAGGATTGCAGAAATACTGTAGGCAATAGACCTGAGAAAACATGTGACCCCATTTGTGTTACAGCATATACAAATATGAGCTTTGGAGTTAAATTTTTAGTTGATGCACATGGTTTTGTGTCTAATCTCCAATCATGCAATGATGCAGCCATTATATTTTGGGCATTAGAATAATGCTGTTGCTCAGATTCAGAGGAAATGTGTTTTTTGTCATGCGCAGAATATTCACAGACACACCTTCACAATAGCCAACACCCAAAAAGCTCTTATTGAGAAACTGTCTCAAAGTTCTCCATAATCCTTGTCTCTACAAACACAGTACCTCCTAAAAGCAGCTTAACCAACACACATTATATAAGCCTAATGAGTCATTCCAAGAGTAAAATGTATGAAGTTTTTTTTTTGGGGTGGGGGGGGGCTGAGGTCAGAAAGTCAATGAAAACTTGCACAACCAGTATACCTAAAAACATTATGTATGCACATACTGTATATAGAGTGAGGGAACTGCAGGTTATTTCTCTATTGTCTACCCTTCCTCTATAATCTATATAGCCTGTAATCTACTCGCTCCTCAGAAAGGCAGTATGCCACGTACTTCACTCTACCATTGGGACTGCTAAGGCTTTCAGGGCTTGCAGCCTAGCAAATGTGTTTTTTTCCTTCTTTCCCCTGTCTTTTGTGTCTATGCTCTGGGAATTATGAAAGGAACTTCTATATTGCTGGAAAATGTGAACTCTTCAAACCAAGCCAGCATCAAAAGTGTAGTTAATCCAAGCTTTCTCTCACAAACTTGTTTTCCCCCCTCTAAAGCATCTCAGACTGTTTCTATAAATGTTTAATGATTTCGATTCTGGCACTGCTTTCCTCAGTGTGGCCGATATGTTTCCTATTATGCTACGGCCAGCTACTGGATTCCATGTTCTCACCACACGGTCAATAGCGTGTGATTTCAATTGCGTTTTAGAGTATTTTGACCCTTTGAACGAAGGTATATTTCATTGTGTTAGATCTCAGAAGTGCAGAAGCCTTTGTCTCTTTTAGTCCGTGTTGATTTAATTACAGTGCCTGTCTGTCAATTTTTTCACAACTATAAAAGTATCAGATAAACCTTTCCATATAAGTTATCAATCAACTGCATTTGTGGCAAAAACACAAAAATAATTTCGACTTGAGGCACTTGAGGCCAATCTATGAACTTCAAAAAGTGCTTTTCTTTGTGAAGTTAAAAAATGGCTAGCACAACTTTACAACTCTAAGAATAAAATCTTATTTTTAACAAATGCTGAAAACAGTTGCTTATTGTGGCCTAATATTGTTGTAAAAAACTTGATGAAAACTCCCAAATTTGGCCCCATTCACTTCCAACATTGAACGCATATAACACTGATTTATTTATTTATTTTTACAGAAAATGATGGCCGAATCATGTTATGTTAATCAGCATTATGAGACACATACTATCGATTGATCTTAACTTACAGTATATTGAACTTGGAATATTATTTTTGAAAACACTCCTGAAGGGTAAGCCCTCGCGCCTAAGTGAGTAGTGAAAGCTCAATGTCTGCGAACGCCAGTGTTTGTTTTACGTTAGACTGTTGTAACCAGGGCTGGGCCTTTTCTTTTATAGACCTCTGCTTATCAACTCTCGCTTTACTTTTCCACCCACTAATTTACCTAATTTCATGGTGGGATGCTTACCACAGACTCAGGGAGTTTTTTTCCCCTTGTTCATTGCTTACGGCTGCATTTTTACCTGGGCATGATGTTTGTTATGGGGGCTGGAAGGAATACTAAAATATTACTCTGGATTAAAGAACTGCAATTGTGATGTGTTGACTTTTTAAACAGAAAGTAATCTAACATGTATTTATGGAGAAGAGGTTTGCATTAGTCTCAGTAAGGGAGTCTGCAACTATACTGCAGGGGGTCTGGCAATTATTATTATTAGATCTTTGAGGAAAAAATGCTTTAAATAAAATACAATATTATGTTCAACCACTTCTACCAATTCACTATATTAAGAAGTTAACATTTAACTAAATGTGTAATTGTCCTTCAATTCAGTAATGGATATTTGAATTGCTTTGCAATGTGAGCATCATAGCAAAGAATGTATATGCATTAAGTTTACGCATCATATTATTGGCTAGGCTTAAAATGTGACACTCAATTTTATATGTTATGTAACTGGGGTCTCTGGCTGTCCACCAAAGGGGTCATTGGCCTCAGAAGGTTGAAGATACCTGGTCTAAACGATTTAAACATATACAACAAAGGGATGCTGCTTTTGCAATTAAGTATGAGAAAATAAGAAATCATTTTGGGCACAAGTCAGGCCTTGCCAGCACCGTTGCCACCAACAGTCAGACCAGACTCCAGCAGTATAATTACTCTAATTGTCTCTGCAATAAATCTGAAGCCAGACGTGAAAGAATTCAGGGAACATCTTTAATTATACTCAGTGGGGACCAAATAAGCACTTAGCAACTTAAAAGATGTTTTATATAGAATTTATCTGGGGAATGTTTGATTTTAAAAAATTTGGAGGAACGCTTCAAAAATGGTGTCTCTTTAGTTTGTTGATGTGCCAAAGCGTAAGCCTCTTTTCACTTCAGAAGACCTGTTAAAACGGTGGCAAACAAGGAGACTTGTTCTCACGTCTAAATCATTTCCAAGCACAGGAAAGCTGATTGATTTTGCATTTGAAGCACTTCCAGTGCAATATGTTGTTGCCATCAAGAATGTCAGTGCGCAACCAGTTGGGGCGTCAGGAAACTGATCTTGAGGGTCCACCCCCATCCCCCCCCACACACACACGCACACAAACACACACTCTGTGCCGGGACAGAAGAGCGTCTCTGGTGCAGGTGCAGTGTTCTGTTATTGTCCGTCTTCTGATTGTAGTCCTCATATAGTCGTAAGTGACTAATGTAGAACGCTTTACTTAAGGTGCTGCCACATTAGTTAAGTTTCAGTGAAATTTCATGTCAAAAAAGTTCCATTGTCTATTGTCAATAGTGTAGCTCACACACAATTCACTTTCAAACCAAGCAGCTTTCTGTTGGTTAATCAGGAAATTTGTGTGACCAACTTCTAAAATTCTGCCTGAGGGAAACATTCGAATCTCATGGATTCCTATTGTAATGACTAGATTTCATCTGTGAAAATTCACTTAGTAACGATAAATGTCACACACATTTATACAACCATTCAAGTTTGGGATTGTAAGATTTTGTTAATGCTGCTTTTATTTGATCAGAAATACAGTAATATCTAAATATTATTACAATTTTAAATGAATGTTTTCTATTTTAATATATTTAAAATTGTAATTTATTTCTGTGAGGCAAAGCTGAATTTTCAGCAGTTATTACTCTTCTGATTCTTCAGAAATCATTCTAATATTCTGAGTTGGTGCTCAAAGAACATCTAATTTTGGAGATTATTTGATGAATAGAAAGTTTAAAAGAAATGCATTTAATGAAATTATATATATAGGTGAGTCCGATTTCTCAAAAGACAGAGCTTTCCCTGTAGCTGATAGAGAGGAGTTAAACATGCAAAATATTTATTAATAATTTTCAGTATTTAGGGAAAAATATAATTATTTTTAATCTACATTTTCTCTTGCTTTGTTCATCGTTGGATCCTGCTTGGAGCACAGCTGTGGTTTAGGAGCATAACAAAACATGACATGTAATAGTATGATAATGTTATATTGAGAGCTAAGAAGTTTACTTGTCATAAAAAGTACAAGGCCTCTTGTATGAGTCTTTCTGAGCAGTGACATTTTTACTGCTGCTGTCAGAGCACCAAGGACAGGAAACAACAGAACACCCTTCTGCAGGCAGATGTTTCTTCCATTCTCAGCGTGGCCTCAGTAAATCCCTTTGGGCAAAGTAGCCAAGCTGTTTACAAGGAAAATAGAGACCAGCATCCCAGCAAAAGAGGAAATGCCTTTTAATCTCGGTCGCTCTTCTGAATTATCTGTGCAGCTGCAGCTGAGGTTGACACCATCCTGACCTGAGAAAAACTCTTAAAATGTCGATAAATGTCAAGTGCTTGATCCAAAGCCTGTTGACAGGGTATTATAGAAGGAAAAAGCGTTTAAACATCCTGCCGATTCCCTTTTGTTTTATCGCCGGCATATTTCTGTTTCTGCATGTGGACGGCAGTTTTGCAATCACTAAATGCTTTGCATGTAAGCACTATGTGACTATGCTTGTATGGCTTGCAGACATTCAGTTTCTGTGATGCATTAAATATTGTTTTTGTGAATTCTGTAAAGTAAATGAAAGGAAAAGTAACATAAGCAAAAATTAAATGTTAAAAGCCTCCCTATTTATTTCGACTTCTTTTGGGAGAGACTCAAAAACTTGTCTTAATTAGTATAATAGATAATGTCAGCCTTAGCAATAATAGGTTGGTAATTATAAAAAAAATCTGTAATGTTTTGCAGAATATGCCAACATTTTCCAGCTGAAGTGTTTAAAGCCATCACAATAATATTATAGGCATTATATGTAAACATTTCTAGAAGTATAATCATATTGTACTATAGGTGCATTGGCTTTTCAGTCATGTGAACTATTTCAGTCAAGAAAGGCGTCATCTATTATTGATTTGATTAAATTGTTTCAATCTTATTGTTTTGCACATTTAAAAAACATTTGACCCTTGTCCCCTTCATCTGTTGTAACACTTCTGTTTATCCTTCCTTCCTTCCTTCCTTCCTTCCTTCCTTTCCTCCTTCCTTCCTTCCTTCCTTCCTTCCTTCCTTCCTTCCTTCCTTCCTTCCTTCCTTCCTTCCTTCCTTCCTTCCTTCCTTCCTTCTCCTTCCTTCCTTCCTTCCTTCCTTCCTTCCTTCCTTCCTTCCTTCCTTCCTTCCTTCCTTCCTTCCTTCCTTCCTTCCTCTCCTTCCTTCCTTCCTTCCTTCCTTCCTTCCTTCCTTCCTTCCTTTCCCTGGGTTAAGCAGTAGTTCAAGTACAAGCAAAACTAAATAATTAGGGATATAATTCATTTAAAGTAATATTTGTCCCTTGATTTCTAGCCATTGGTGTTATCATTGTTAAAAACTTGTATTTTGAAAATACAATAAGTTGTGGATAAATACCTCCAGGTTAAAGGTCTGAGTAAGAGGAGGCTGTTTTTTATTATGTGATTATGTCAAGATCTTGAAATTTTTTTTTGATAATTACCCTTCACCCAGAACTTTTTCATTGTGTAACAGTTTCGTTCACGTCTTCCGTCTTTTTAGCGTCTTGCGCATGACACCACATTTTGTGACACTTAAGTAAAAAGTTCAACTTTCCACTCTCCTGTGTCTCACGTTTTTAACAGCAAAAGCGCGTTCTGTGTAAAGAAAACATTTAATGAATAATATAAATAAATTTGTCTTACATCTTAATTTATGATTTATAGTTCAAAAAAAATATTTAAACATATTTTGTCGTTGAGTCCTAATTCCCAGTGAGAGCGTTCTGGTGTATTATTTTCATGTTCCGTATCTGGTGCCAAATCTGCCTTTTAACAGCTTCTCTCTATTCTCCACACCCATTCTCTCTTCCCGCCCAGATGGATATCACTGCCTTCAGAATGACCATCCCCTCCGGAGAGTTTTTTTTCCTTCTCTTTCCCTCCCGTGTCCCACTCGTCCGCGTCTGTCTCGATCTCTCTCGCTGTCTTTCTGCCCTCACGCTGCGCTGTGGCCTCGGATCCTGTCCATTAAGCCGTTTCCAGCAGCTCTGTAATATGAAGGAATGGAGTGCCCTCGGCACCCTGACATTCTGGCTGTGTCATCATTAACCTGCCCGTCTGTGTATCTGCCCTCTTCGGGGCTTGCGTTTGCTGCATGGCTGAGGCGGGCGCTGGAATGGCACAAATTATGTGCTTTTTATTAGATGTTGGGGTTATCCTATTAAAGCGAAGGTAGAGTGGGGTGGATATGATATTGAGTGTAAAGCCCTAAAAAGCTCTCTGAATGCCGTCTAGAGATAATCCCTACCTTCACAACACAGACGTGCTCTTTTCTAAGCCTTTTTCCCATGCATTTATACACATTGATCCAAGAGCACTCCTAAACTGCTCACTGAATGCATGGTGATAGGAGAATAATTATTGCTATAATATCAGCTAAACATTGAGATTTATCAGCTCGCATATTTTAATAATCACCCAAGACTTAAATTATTATTTCCCCCCTATATAACGGTAAAGAAAACAATAAGTTATGTCACAACCATGAAAGATGCTTTGCTACTTGCTGGCCTTTTTTATTTTATTTTATTTTATTTATTTTAGTTATTTTAAATGTTTTTTGAGAACCTATTATGCTTTTTCAAATATAACCTTTCATGCCGTGTGTAATAACGCTGTTTTTTAATGTAAAATGTCTGAAAGTTTTAAAGGTCAAAGTGCACGACAAATGACAAATTCACATAAAATAAAGAATCTATTTTTACCTGCCAAAATGAGTCATCATCAGTTCCAGTCTCACTTGCTGTTACATAGCATTGAGTATTGAGGAAGCCTCTGGAGCTGAGATTCAGATACGGTAATGGTCATTTCGTTTCTGTCACACGCTGTAAGCGGTAGATCAATCACAACAGATTGGGCCGTCTGACCAATCAGAGCAGAGTTGACCATAAAGGAGGGGTTTAGAGAGACTGAAACCTGGAACAAACCTATTTTAGACTCTTTGAGAAAGGAGGTAATGTGCAATGTATATTACGGGAATATAAAAAAAAATTTTTTTTTACCTTGGATGTATGTAAACCTGTTGGAGGAGATCTCCGAAATAAAATTAGTAGGGCTGTTTTCGACTAAGGATTTTCATAGTCGAATCTGATTCGTTAGATTTTGCCGTAGTCGACTGATGGTCGAACCTTTTTTTTTTTTTTTAGATAGCAGCTAGATTTTTTCCATTTCAAACAAAAGAGCTAAAAAAAAATTAAAAGAAAAACATGGTGTGTAACAAATACCTTTTATTCATTTAAAGCCAGATGAACAAAACATATACGGGACAGTCCCGTATTCATTTTCAACTCTAATTTTAGTGTCCCGACTTATTATGAAAAAAATCATGTTTTGTCCCGTATTTCATCATTAATATATATATTTATATATTATAGGTTTCGTTGAATATGCGTACGACAGAGAGGGAGAGAGAGCGAGAGACCTTGCGTGTGTGTGCTAGAGTACGCATTAATTACACGCGCGCACGACGAGAGACCTTGCGTGTGTGTGCTGGAGTAGGCTACTCATTAATACGCACGCGTCTCCCCAACAATTATAATAATATAATATAGTGTTTATGTCTGTATTGACAAAAGAGTGGCAGAACTGTTTGTTTGTTTTTTGTTTGTAAAGTTAACAAGCCTTACCCGTTTCAAATGATACGCCATGTCGGTTGTCGTCTTGTGATATGAAAGAAGCTGCTGGCACAACTTGCACTTAACTTTCTTTGGGTCATCTTTAACCTTCTTCGACATACTCCCACACTTTTGATGATTTTTTAGAAGCCATTGTGAGCCAATAAATGCTAACAAATGTGGTCCAGACGTTACAGGCATGTAGTGTGCTGCTGCTCATTGGTTGCATACCGCGCGCCTATTTTGAAATAACGAACTTGAGCGCGCAAAAGACGAGATATGTGAACAGACCCTAACACTTCCCTACTATTCGACTATGAGGTTCATAGTCGAATCAGACCTCTCCGATCCGAATCGTCGAATCCTTGACTATTAGAAGTCAGCCCTAAAAATTAGGAACCTTTAAAATAATAGGAGCACTTTAATATTATTTGCTGAAAACATAATCAAAATAGCCATAATGTTAAATAAATAAACACAAATGTTGAGATTGTGTACTAATTTCCAGAGCTTTCTGCAGAACTCTTCAGGCACAGTTTCCGTGCGGGTCTAGTTATGGTAAAATGTCTATTGACTCATCCAGTGCTGTAAATAATCGACCTTTAAATGCACACATACACACAACACACTCACAGCAGCTTATGACCATTAGGCTGTTGGAATGCTAGACATTCCTGGTAATGCCCCTTAAGAGAGGAGGGGGAATATGGGATATAAATTATGTAAAGCCTTCTCCCAAGAGCTCTGTCATATCCTGCTGTTTCGCTTTTGACTGCGTTGCAGCAAACTCTGTGTTGTTTTCCAGTCAGAAGATAACACCTAATGCTGCGGACCGATATTCGCCTCAGTAAAAGGCTTTCCCACTGTAAGACAAAGGCTAATGTGGTAGCTTGTATTAAACAATAAAGCAAACGTCCCCTTGTACAGTCAAGAGTTGGTCATCCCCTGAGCAGTTATTCTGCTGTTCCCAGGGTTAGCATTAGCATTGTTTTCCTGCGGTTGAAGAATTGCCTTTGTGTTCTCAGCTGCAGGCTTTAGTCTGAGGAGAGACAATTAAGGTGTGCTACGTGCACTGAGAGCCAAATCCAAAATGGAGGACTCAGCCTGACTAATTAGTGCTAATTGCTGTATAGGCAAAGCAATTTGCTTGTTTTCTCTTCTGTACTGTAAGTCATACATCTTAAGACACCACTTTCCTTTTAGAGCTTTGCAGTGTACCATGAGCATGCTAACACTTATGATTGTTTCAGAGGCAACAATAATTCATGGGCTTTTTGAAAATGTGTTGCATTGTCTGATCCTTACATTTCTGTTTTATAAAGCCTTTTCACTTGACATTTTAGATAAAGCATGTAATCACTCGTTTTCAGTTCTGTGTTGTTGTTCCTTTTGAAAGAAGTCGATAAGATTAAGTTATGTTACAATCATGAAAGAGGATTTGCTACTTGCTGGTAATTTGTATTTATTTTTTATTGTATTTGTTTTGTTTTTCTTGGGTTTGTTTTATATATGCACAGTATTACAGTCATCCAATGTTGAGGTTGAGTGTGTTTCTATGATTGTCATTCTATACAGTTTTAATAAAGATAATAAAAATAAGTGGTCTTTGCATGGACGGGGGCATCTAATTTTTGAAACATTTAGTAGTACACAGAATATAGATGACATCAGAGCTAAAATCTAAAAGCCATAAAAACTCTTTAATTTTTTTATTTTATGTAGCCTGCAAAACTGTTTAGTGAAACTTAGGTTTAGATTGAGCTATAAAAGCCTGTAATGGATGCCACTATCAAAACACAAGACAATAAAGATCATGGAGGTTGCACCAGATACTGAAGTCAATCGTTAAAGTGCCTTGAAAAATGTTAAGTAGAACATTTTTTTTTTTTTTTTTTTGAGATCTTTGTTTGATGGGAATCACGATAACCTCATTATACTTGTTTTCAGCAGAAGGCAAAATCTTAGATGATGCATTTAACATTGACCTCGTCAGGGCTTTGTTCTATTTTTATAAGCAATGAAAAGGACATGTTTGCCTAGAAAAGCATAGCTGGGCACCGGAAATCAATGAGAAATACTCACCGATCCCATGGGTCAGTTGTAATTAAAAATAATAATGGCAGATGCTTTTTTGCTGCTGGAAAGCAGTGGTTGAGATGGACCAGTCGATTCCAGTTACTGTATATGGAGGTGCTTGGAACTCCAGTATTGCACAAACTTGACATGACCCATAAGCTAAGTCGGAAATTATAGCGGCTTGGGGCAAAAATGCCACCAAAATGTCCCTAAAATGTCTCTATTAGAGGTGTAAGAAAATATCGATACATTGGAATATTGCGATATTATATTTGGCGATACTGTATCGATTCTCAAAAACACAGTATCGATATTTATGTAACTTTAAATCCAAGATTCGTGTCAGTGGCTTTGTCTTAGGTTTAAACCCGACCGCCAGAGTGTTATTTGAGAACGCAAACTGTGAAGTGGAGATGCAAACATGTGTGAATCGCTAGCGTTAGCATTAGCAAATCCAGCTAACAAGATAAATACAATTATTCCGGCTCCCGCGCGGTAATAAGTGATATCAATGCAAATGCAGATCCCACAGTTTTTGATTTTGTTTTTGCTCAGGTTTTATGCATATGGTGGTATGTTCTTTATAACATTATTTTTTTTAATTACTGTCTTACAGTATCGGAATATATCGTATTGTACCTCTGTATCGTGATACGTATTGTATCGCCAGATTCTTGGCAATACAAAGCTCTAGTCCCTAAACAATTCATTTAAATCTATTATGACTTTTGCGAACCAATCACATGCATTTCTGTTGAACGTATGAATGTAATGAACCAATCAGAGTCATTTAGTTTAGACCGGTGATAAAAAGTTTTGTTTAGTGCTCACGCTCACTGAATTATGCTCTCTTGCGGATTCTCTCATCATAAACAACGAAGTTGATACAATGTAAACGAGATTCATTTTCAAATGTAGACAACTACACTTCAGTGATTATAATGGAAGTTTTTGCGAGAGTGCATAACTCATGCTTGACTGAAGTCATGGACCCTTCAGTGATGGGGAATAGTTTTGCTTGCTTTCTGTAGTACGAAAAACAAAACGGTTTTCGAACTAAGACAACCAATGTAAAGTCTTAATTTTCTAATGCATAAAAAGCAATAAACTGATTCATAAATACTTCTTAAAGGGTACCTATTATGGCATTTAAAATGTTCCTAATATTGTTCTGGGAGTCCCCAACAACAGTTTTACAAGCATGCAATGACAAAAAACACTTTTGTTGTCTTATAATATGCATTTATTTTTACCTGATTTGCTCACCGACTCCGGCTCACCGAATTTTTCCAAACCCCGCCTTTGCGTGACGCTAATCTGTGGTGATATGTTAGACACCCAGCCGACGGGGTGTCATTGGTTGTTGCGCTAGATCTTACCCAGATACAACAGTGCTATTTTCTGATTGGCTAACAACACCAGACGAACAACACCATAGGAGGCCAGGGTTGCCAGGTCTGCACAACAAAACCAGCCCAATTGCTCATCAAACTAACCCAATCACGGCCAAAAATATTCAAATAGCGTTCCCGGGTGTTTCCTCAATAACAATCATGTTCCAGTGGATAAAACAATCGCGTCAACCAGCGTGCACTACACAAACAACCCGCGGAAACAGTGCAGGCATACGGACCTGGCAACACTGGAGGAGACGCGCTTGAATCCTGCCGTTCCACAGTGAGTGAGTTTTGGGCACTGCGGCATATTAAATATATTACAAATAGTTTTTCAGCGTGAGAAATACAATGTGTGGCCGGAGAGCGTGACAAAAGACCGAAATGAGTGACTGTCACGCTCAATGCGTGATGCGTGACACTCGAGAGCCCTGTGACAACTCCATTAACAACGACAAACACTTCACATATTTCAATACAATTGACATTGAAGACCTAAGTTAGCTGCTAGAAGCTGCGCTGTGCCTGTGCGTACACAACACACAAAATAATTATAGAACATGATACAAACATAAAAGCAACAGCCTACTTACAGATTGTGATTCGGAGAAGGAAGCTGATCCAAATAAACTCGGTACTGAACCTCCCTCCTTCAGTATCAGCCGGCTCGCAAATTCATACTTTATAGCATTTAGGTTTGTGAAGCAATCATCTTCAAAATGACGCGAACACAGAACAAGTTCGGGCTATAATACTTCTGTGGTATAGTTATGAACTGTAGCCACTGTCTTCAAATGCTCCTCACTGGGCAGATGAAAAAAGTTTGCTTTTGCGTCGCACTTCAAAACACAGCAGCGTCTCGTCGACATGATGTTTTCCCTGGTGTCTCCTAATGCAATGAGTGGGTGTATCTTATTCAAATAACTTGTACAAGTGACGTACGAAAGTTAGAGAAAATGCATCGTTCGTCTATCGATTCATATCAGCGACTCAGAGTCGACTCTTACTTTTGAGAGATAATAACTTTGTATACGGTGAACTTTCATATTTAAAACTTTGCAGGATGTTTTCGTTCACTTAGATCTATGTTACACACTACATGAAAGGTAATTTTCAAAATTCCATGATAGGTACCCTTTAACTTGTTTTGTCTGTGTAGCCTACAAGGAAGAGCCAATTTATAATCAACATTAAAAATCATTATTACAATATCACGAACAATAATGATTAATAATAATGAATAATTCTGCCCTGTAATTAATTCCTGTTTTTTAATGTTTATAATTTATATAATTCATGTAGGCTATTTGCATGCAATTGTCATGTAAATAAACATGCCATGTCAGATGCAGATTCTGTTCCACCTTTGCACTGTTCTGATTTTTGTTGATGTTGATAAAATTGTATTGATAACAGTCTAAGTAATTAGTTACATTTATGCATTTGACGTAAAAGACAACAGATACATTAAATAAGGTGATCATAAAAATTGCACCTGGAAATCAATTCCAGTGGGCAATATTGCCCCTAAATGGAAAAGTTAATTTCTGGCCCGGCCCATAATTAGTATTAAATTTAGCATGAACTTGTTTCCTTACAGGTGAAAACAGTAGTATCACATCACTGTATGTTTTACAAAATATTATAATTTAATAAAATGTCTTAAAATAAGTAGCAACTGACATGTTTGATGTTGAAACTTTATTGGTCATTTTGACAGATACTGGCAGTGTGATTCATCGATTTGAATCACTTTTTGTAACCTAGTTTATGACTGTTATTCTTGGTTAACATTCAGTGTCACATTTGATTTTAGGTCATTACAAATCATGTGTCCCATCTCACCATTTCATCATTAACCCACCCTGGGTTTTTTTACGACCAGCAGAAAGTGATAAAGCTCGGTAATAGAGACTGACAGGGTCACAGCCTTGATCATGGATACAAGGCTCTATTTCACAGGGCACGCCACCAGAAACACCCCTCACATCAGAGGCACCTAGGTACGGTATTCATGGCTGAACGCCCCATAGACCTGCTATTAAACGATACACGTTTATGTTTGAATGACCAAAATAAATGAATAAAGGAGTGAGAGTTTTGATTCAATGAGGTCGGCCAGCCAATGAGAGAGGAGACGAGCAGACCTGCAGGGCAGAGATAGGAGCTATTTGTCTCTGGATGTTAGGCCTGTGTGGATCATGGAGTTTCAGTACGCTGTCTGTCAAGGATGATACTTAGGCAATGGATGAAATATGAAATCGTATTTTTAAGCCCATTTTATAAATCAAAGACTTTAATTAACTTCTTAAATTTGTGAAAATGAAATTCGAGTAAGATGAGAACATTCTGGGAGTTTCTGAGACCTCCAGTTAAACTTTCAGCGATTTCAGTGATCCAGTGAGGGTCTATGTGTTTAGCTGCAATATTTCTACAGAGCCTTATGATAATATAAATATATAATATTAAAAAAATAAATATAGAAAATGACAGAAAGAAAATTAACAGTAGTAATGTATTATCATGAATTATAATAATACTAGGGCTGTTAAAAGATTATTTAAAGATATATTTATATATAATTTATATTATATATAAATATAAATATTTTATATACAAATAACACATTTTTCTTAAATATATACATGCATGTGTGTGTATTTATATATATACAAAATAATTATACAGTGCACACACATATATTATGTAAACACAAACAACGCGATTAATCTTTTGACAGCCCTAAATAATACATTACAGTCTGTTTATTGTTTATATTATTTTATATTTTAACGCATTTAGTTTTTGGTTTTATATATATATATTGCTTTATTTTATGTAGTCTATATAACTTTTATTTTAACAATCCTCGGTTATAGTTAATAATAATAATAGTAATGAAGACAGTTTTTATTATTTAACTTGTATCTAGGTTCTCTTTTATTATTTTTTGTTTGTTTGTTTGTTTTGTGTTATTTTATTATTATTATTTTAATATTTTTTTAAACATGGATTTAATTCTTGGCTAATAGTACATGATGATGATGGTGATTATGATTATGCTAAGTATTCTGGCAACATTTTTACTTTCTATTTTTACTATTCTATTTTATATATGCATTTAGGTTTTCTTTGTGACCCATGGAATTATCATATGAAAGTCTTAGTGCAGTCAAATGAAACAATATATATCACAATGCATCAGAATACTTTTTGCGTCTCAAAACATCTCTAATCACTAAATGTATCGTATTGTTGCCCAAACCCAGGCGATTCCCACCTCTGCCATTCCTCCACTTTGAGATGTGTGACAGCAGCCCCTTCAACATTGGAGAGCCCAGATCAAACCACAAGACTGAAAGCACACCGTCCACACACTGCACACTTTAACCTGATAGCGCAGCCATCACCTCGACTTGTCAGGCAGGAGATGTGTTATGTGGCTCGTGTGTGTGTGTGTGTGTGTGTGCGCCCATGTGGGGGGTGTTATCCCAGACGTGCTATCATACAGGGAAGCCTGTCAGCCCAGGCCAGTAAATCTGTCAGAGATTATGTGCAGATGATGGATTCCTCTTTATGGCTTGTTGATCTGGCTGGAATATTTACACGATGCCATTACAGGGATGATGCGCATGAGAGGCTGATGCTGTGGTCTCACTTATTTAAGCACGCCTGTCTTTCAGCTCAGTGTGTGCTCTCTTTTATATTTTTCTCTCTTTTTCTCTCTCTTTATTAACCCCTAGCTCTTCCTCTCTGATTATCTCCATTTGTGTGTGTGTGTGTGTGTGTGTGTGTGTGTGTGTGTGTGTGTGTGTGTGTGTGTGTGTGTGTGTGTGTGTGTGTGTGTGTGTGTGTGTGTGTGTGTGTGTGTGTGTGTGTGTGTGTGTGTGTGTGTGTGTGTGTGTGTGTGTGTGTGTGTGTGCTGTTTCCTGTGAGTGCCTGGGTTTTCTTTGCAGTCAAGATCTACTAGTCCATTGTCATCTCAGAAGTCTCATGTTCAGTGATTGTGAGAGCATTCAATGCTTATCTCAGAAACACAATACATGTGCAAAGGATCTTTCATTATTTTGAGCCTAGCCAAGTTTCTCATAGCAAATTTTTTGCCTTGTACAAAAAGCAGCCTGTTCCTGAGGGGTGGGTTTTTTTTTTGTCTTGCGAGTATAGTCTCATATTCACATTCATTTTTCACGCTTGTACTGGACTTAAAGAAAACAGCTGGCTCATGGAGCTCCATCTCATACCCTTGAGCACATCTGTGAAAGTGTGAGAAAAGAGAGAGAGGTGAAATACAAACATTACACTTGATATTAACGGTGATGTGTATTTTTTCACTCTTAAGTTTGATTCTAGATCCTAGATTAACCCTGTAAAGACTGACAAATATAATAATATTAGTCAGAAAAATACAGTTTTTGAAATCGAACATTTTATTGAACCTTTAGAAAAATATTTTAAAATATCTTTAAAAAGTTTACATGTGTATTTTATGCTATATCGAAATTATCAAAATATCGCAAATGTACATCTTGAATTGCATATTAAAACGCCTTGTGATAACTGCAGGATTAAAAAAAAAAGCCAGCAGAGAGTTGACTGGATTCATGACTGTTCCATACGTTTGACATGCTTAATGTTATTAAATGCTATATACGAAGTACTTTATGTGCACATGCACAGAAAGCCGCCTCTCAGACAGTGCATGATCCCGAGTTTAGTTCTCTTCCACAGCTTATATGGCCAAATTCACACACAGTTATGTCAAAATGCCTCTCTTGGTGAGTATTCACGTAAACAATCAATTATGTCTTAAGTTGACTAAACAGCTGAGAAAGAAAGTACACGTGTAACAATATATTGGATCCGTGCAGCTCTTAAAGTGACAGCAGCCTAATAAACCTGTTTCTATCTGTGTGCTTAATGTTAATCAAATAACAAAAGACTGATGGTGCGTTCACACTGGACGTGAATAGAGCGTCTGGCGCGAGTGATTTCAATGTGAAGCCATGCAAAGATGCGTTACGCGCGTAAAAAATTCCTGCGGCGCGAATGAGGCGTAGAGCGCGGCGCGGTAGATGCGAATACCCGCGAATGGCGTGAATTGAGCGTCTGGCGCGTTACGCGCAAATGCTTTTATTGTGCTTTTTGTGCATTCACGCGTTTGACGTCTGCCGCCGAGTTGAAAAATCGGAACTTTGTCGTCAATTCACGCCGCGTTAACCAATCAGGACCCTAGCTGCTTGCTGCTGTCACGTGGTGAAGAGTCTGCTCTCCAGAGCAAATACAGAGCGGTGACTCTCTTGATGAATGCTCGATCAACATAAAAAAGATGTCTGCCAACGGGTTTCGATTCTGACGCGCGTAAATTTCTCTTCAAACTTTTGTTTTTACGCAAGTCAGTTTCACTCTTGACGCGCGAATTAACACAAAGAGGTCAAGCGTCAAACTAGACGCGGTAGACGTGAATTTGACGCGCTATTCGCATCCGGTGTGAACACACAGTGAGAAAATCACTCAATGCTCCTGACTAAAAAACGTTTGTAGCTTTAATGAGAATCAGAATATATTTAAATTCTCCACACCGGATTTACACAGATGTTAAAATGACCATTTTTATGCAATGCTATTAAACACTGCTGTTCACTTTCAAAATTTGTAAGGATACTTTCCTCTCATAAAAAGAAGATTTTGAAACATGTATGTTGGTTATATTATTTTCAGTTTTTAAATATATTTAAATATAATTGAAATTTATTTTACACATGTGGCGAGCAGGACGAGGCCGAGGGCCGTGAGAGAGCGGCATGAAGCCGATGGCGTGATTACTAATGAGCGCCACCTGCGCGACGCACCGGTCTCGTATCTCTCACGGAGGAGCGGAAGCATAAAAGGAGGAGCAATGACAGTAGAGATCGAGAGAGGAACTGGCCTGAACCTGTGTTTTGTTTATGTTTTGTGTGGCCAGCAGTCATCCGTGAGGGGCTGCTGGCTTACTTTTGTTTTTGTATTTGTTTAATTATTAAAGTCTTTAAATGTTTGCCGGTACCCCGCCTCCTTCTTCCCACAACTACGAAACTCGTTACAACACACTTAAAGCATTATCGAATATCGCATTATCGCATTTTATTTATATCAAATTTGATACAACATGCTTTTTTTGGCTCATATATTATGATATAGTGAAAATATGGAGTTCAAAACTCAGGGAATATGAAAAGAGACCTAAATTGAGCAAATCTACAATTTGGTGCTGATATTTATATGGCCAAAAAGTAAGAGGAAATTGATTAATCAGTGAGAATCAGAGTATAGCAGACCACTTGCGTAACATGCATATAAATATCAGTTGTCACTCTATTTACAATGATATACGATGAAATCTCTGTAGTTTTCATTATGGGGGCAAAACATAATTCAACGTGAGACTGTTTGTCCAGGCAATGGAAGACAGAAGGGGCAGAGTACTGCACCATTTAGAACTTTTTAAAAACCAGTTCAAATCATAATTTTGAAATGAATTTTGACCAAGGCAAGCCCATTTGAATGTGAGGATGAAGAAACAAAATTAATTGTTATGTACTAATTTTAGAACAGAAAGGTTTGTGAAAGGTTTACATATGTGATGAAGCGGAAGTAAAAACAGATATATTTAAGTGTAGCAATTTGTAAAAGAAAAAATGTTTGGTTCTATGGATTTTGAGAAGGCGAAAGTGAAGGCAGATAAAGTTGAGCTTGCAGGAGCCAGTTTCAGGAGTCTTAATGATTGGAGAAGTCCTGCATACGTTAAGAGGAAAGTCTCTTCCTCTGGAAGGTCCAATAATGACATTTGGATTAAAAATTACAAGTTATAAAAAATGTTTCAAAACACACATGGCTTAATCTTTCACACTAAGACCTCTACCGTGCATTTAAAAAGTAGATAAGGTGATTTTTTTATTTCATGCCAACTTTACAAAGCCTTGATGTTTGAATGTTTATAGCCCTGGACAGAGAGAATGGTAAATATTAATCTATTAGTTTTTGCAGATTAGGATGGAAGAACACAGCATTTCCCAGAAGGCATCACCTGTGTTGAATTTCTTTGAATTATTGTTCTGTAAATTCCTCTTCTTTTCATTCCAATTCATATTCCCATTCATTGTGCTTCTTGTGGTTTGTCGTAATTGAATTCAAATTCACAAAGCCAGATCTTTTGCCTAATTTTGCCTAATCCTACTGGCGTTGATGGATAGATTGTAAAAAATAATGACTGCTTTCACAAACACTCCCTGAAACCTCATCCATTATTTTTGCAATCTCATTAATGCCAAAACACGAGTTTCACCAAACAAACAAAAATATGTGTGGGAGTGACATGTAAGTGAGTAAATGATGACAAAACTTACATTTTGGGGTGAACTGGCCCTTTAACGCTCACAATTAAGCACATTAAATTCATAAAGCCTATATTCCAGAAAATATATGTTGGCCTTGTGCGTAAGCAAATATAGAAATGTACCTCAATAAACCTGTCAGAGCTTTAAAATAAAAAAGCCGCATCCAGAGACAGAGAGAAAAGCATTTCCCTGTGGAATTTTTACAGCAGTTCTGAATATCCCCTCACATAAAGTAGGCTCAAGGCCGACGTCAGTCTCTTCTCTCACGCTCATCAACAACTCGACTGCCACTGTCAGACGCAACACTAAATACCAAACATCCCCACTGACCTGCCAGTAGCACTTCTAAGCCAGAGAGGAGGAATGGTTTGGCCTTAACTCAGGAGAGTTCGCCCTTCAGAGATGGAAAAACATCAACCACTTACATTTTCAAACAAAGAAAAATTACACCGCCGTTTGCTTTGACAAGTTTCTTAAAACAATGATGCTTGTCACTGGTGCAGAACAAGTAGAAAAAGGTAGAAAAGAGGCCTGGCTAAATATATACCAGCGTTTCTGCACTTTTCTGTCTTTTTTAAACTCTGTTGTTATGCAGTGCTGTGAGAAACAGCGACTGCTGAAGTTTGTAATGTGAGCCGCCTCTTGACATTACCTGTTACCTGTTATCACAAACAAGCCACAGAATACAGCTTTATTCCCGTCCTGGTGCCTCATTCTCTAATATTTGCTCCCAACGCCATGACATTCGCTCCAAAGGTCGTTTCTGCATGCTTCTGCAGTTTAAACAATGCTCCGTTTGATCATCATTCACAGTCAGAAAGTCACAGGGTGGCTCTTGTGGAAAACAGCTTGGGAAGTGACCAAATTTAGTGCTCGCACCAACAGTTTTTCTTTTAAGTGAAAATTCACCTAGAAATGATAATTCTGTCATCATTTACTCACCCTCATGTCGCTCCAAACCTGTCTGACTTTTTTCTTCTGTGGAACAAATATATATATATATATTTTTTTTTTTTTGAAGAATGTCCAAGCTGTTCTTTTGTATATAATGAAAGTGAATGGGGACAGTGGCATGTATTGTATGAAAAAGAGCAGCTTGGCCAACACTACTAGATAACTAATTTTTTGTTCAAGTCATTCCGGTTTGAAAAGATGTGAGGATCAGTAAATAATGACTTATAATTTTTACATTTTTGGGTGAACTGTCCCTTTAAGGCTCCAGAAGTGTCTGCTTGAACATAGTTTTTTCTTGTTTCGTCATCGCAGTCTGACCAACACATCTCCTAAGAATGCTGGGATAAGCTTTTACAAGTGCTGCAGCCATCAGGCATTGTGAGATGAATTTGCTTTCATGGATGTTGTGTGAGCTTTTTTCGAGTTTGTCCAGTGTAAAGCCAACTAAGGGATTTGGCAGAATATAGTGTCCTAGATACCGTGTCCTGTTTGATTCATTTGTTTGCTCCTGTGTGTTTTCTTAACAGATCAGGGGTTTTTTGTGGTTGTCTGTACCTTTTGCACTTTGTCCATCAGGAATTTTCTCATCCGCTACTGTTTTATTGTTTGCAATGCCAGCTTTTACATGGCCTTGAAACCATACAGTATGTGTACAGTGAGAGACCGATATAGGCTATTTCATGCTGGATTTGGACTAAGTTCATAGCACCTGTTTAGTGTAAGCTCCAAAACATGGGATGTTAATTGATTGAAATCCATTAGAAACTGTTGTACAATGACTATAAATTCTATGTTACTCTATATTTCATGTTCTATATTTCTATATAGTTGCTTGCTTGACATCCTCAAACAGCCAACAATTAAATTAATGAACTGTTAATTAATTTTAATGAATAATAATAATTAGAGATGCACAATATATAAATACAGTATCGCTAATAGCCAGTGTTTGAGTTTTTTTTTTAAATCTTAAATATATATAAGCAGACACTGGATAAGTAATTGCGAGCTAATTAAAGTCAGCAAATCTCAAAATGAATATCCATTTTTAATATTATACATTATAATGTTCTATAATTCATTTCTTTTTATTTGAAATTTATTTACACAAAATAGTATTGAATTTCAATATCAGCCATTTATGGTAATTGGCCATAACATAAAATTTATTATTAGCTTATCAGAATCGTCCAGATTTTGTGCAATTTAGTGCATCCCTAAGCATAAATTGGTGCTGCTATTCCAATATTGCTGTTTATATTGCCATTATATAAGTCGACGACTAGCGTAGTGTCTTTGTGAGCCCCTTTGCATGAATCAATAATCTATTGGCTTGGCAGGAGTAAACAGTGTGTTTACCTTGAAGTGCAGGGTCATGGAGAGCTCTCTCAGCGTATTTTGATCACTAGAGACATTCTGCACTCAGCTGAGTTGGTTTTAATATCCCAGAGGCCCATCTTGAGGCTCATTTAAGTGTAAGAGTGGCGACCATTCCCATGGCGTCTTTTATGGTGAACCACATCCACAGATCGCGCATTTGAAGAAAATAGAAGGAAAAAATCACCTTGAGCTTTCAATCTATATCCCAAAAAAAACCCGCGCACACAGATTGCACCTGTTTTTTCCTTTTGTTTTTATATTCAGTGCCTCATAAACTTGTCTTTGTTGGTTTGTTAACTGAATGAAATCCATTAGAAACTGTTGTTACTCTAATGCTATGTTCTATATTTTGATGTAGTTGCCTTTAAATTTCTATATGTTGTCTTTAAAGAGGGATTTTTTTTCTCTCTCCGAGGTGTCGTTGATGTCGAATGTAGGAAAATGAGCTTTACAGAATTCTTCGGAGGGATTGTTTTGACCCTTTGACAGGCTTGCCTGTGTCTGGTTTCTTTTGTTATAATTTTCTGGTCCAGCAGCCAGTCGAAAGTTGTTTTCCTCATGTCTCTCTGGGGTTTTACGGGAATAAATGAGAGCTCTCAAGCTCCAGCTTAACAAGGTTGTCTGGAGTGCCAGCGTGAGTGGAGGGAGTTTCGAGTTCTCCACCCACAGAACACTCCTCAGAGGGTTTTGCCATCAGCTGCGGTCTATGAGCTTTTTAAAAAGCCTGTGTATTATTATTTTGTATTTTTTTTCCTGTTGGGACCATTTGTGTTACGGAGTTGATGTCAATCACTAATTTTACCTTGATGGAATCCTATTTTATGAAAAGCAATAGAGGCAAATGTGTGCAGATGCTAAGTGCTGTCACCGCAGCCGAGGGCTCGGCTTGGGTCAAGTCCTTGGGCACAGTGGTGCTCAATAAGTGCTTAGAGACTTAATATTACTTTACAGTGTGCGTTTGACAGTGAGCTATCATAATACCTGTGAAAACAGCCTGATGCGGTTCCCAGAGTACTGAAATTATGAGCTAAAGCAAGTGGAATTGTGGTACACTGTCACACAAGTGAACAAGTGTTTCCTTCAGAGACTTTAATGTCCAATTGATTTTTATTAAAACAGCTTTTTCTTGTGTTTTGGAAGATGTTTTTTTTTCTTTGTTTGTTTTTTGGTTCTTTAAAAATGTTTAAATGTATAAATATACATATCCTTCATAAGTTTGGGGTCGGTAAGATTGAAATGTTTAATGTGTTTTCTATTTTGATATATTTTAAAATGTCATTTATTTCTGTGTTTAGTGTCACATGATCCTTCAGAAATCATACTAATATGCTGATTTGGTGCTTGAGAAACTTATCACTTCTGAAAACAGGTGTGCTGATTTTTGTGAAAACCATGATACAATATTTTTTGGATTTTTTGCTGAATATTAAGTTCAAAAGAACAGCTTTTAATTGAAGTAGAAATATTTTGCAACATTATAAATGTCTTTCACTTTTAAAAGTTTAATGCATTATGCTGAATAACAGTGTTAATTTCTTTGAAAAAAATCTAACTTTTTTACAATAGTCTATTTTTTTAAATCTTAAAATTGCATAAACATAAACAGTATTAAATGTAATTTATTACACAAATTACAACAAAAAAATGTACGCCTAAATTACAGAATTTAAAAAAAAACAGTGGTGTTGGCGAAGAGCTTGTGTGTGAATGAATATCTCCTTTTGAGATTTATATTGCGCATCATTTCTAGACAAGCTGTAATTTTGTTACACAATGTATATAAATATTTAATATGTTTTTAATCGTAAATAGACTGTCAGATGTTGCTAGTGGACAAATGAAGAAAAAATTGTGCGAGTGAAAAGTCCTTTAGGGGAGTTTACTTTTCACAACAAAAAAAACACCTTTACACACTTCTCTGCCAATTAAACATCTGAGCGTCTGAGGGCAAGCGTCCAATGGGTTCATCACCAGGACGCTTCTAGGTTTGTTGCAGTAGTAGGCCTGTTTCTTCCGGCAGAAACACAAATCCATTTTAATTCTCTTCATGCCTGAAAAGAGGTTCACAGTTGGCGAGTGGAGCGATATTATCCGGGCTCTGAGGAGCGAATTGCAGAAGAATGTGAAGTTGGAGACTCTCGTTTGGCAGGTCTCATGCTGTGTTATTTAACGATCGGTGAGCGTGTCAGTCTCACAGCTGCGCCTTGAACGACTGCCGCCAGCTGAGGACGATACTGAATGCCTGATTTCGCCAAGATAAGGATCTGTTTCCATTACAGAGCTGGCACTCCTCCCGCCAGCTACCTTGCCTTCGGTTTGCCACAAAGATGTTGGGATGTGACGAGATTCAGCTCCCAGAGAAGTCATTGTTTTGAACCGTCCTTACATGATTAAGGCTAAGAAAGGCGAGAAACCCAGCTGGATTTAATTGTTCTGACATTCGGACAGCAGTCAGTGAGAGAGAGAAGGGAAGAGCAAAGAGAGAAATCTCAAGTATGTTTGAAATGGAGTCTGCTGAAAACATTTCAGCAGGACTGTATGAAGTCGGCCCAGGTTAAAAATAGTTTCTCTGGCTCTTGTCTGTGGAGAAATAGTTGCCTGGAACTTGATATGTCCTCCATTGACCTACAAGTATTGATTAAATGCTATTGTTTTCGTATTGTTTGGCCTGTTATTAACTGCTCATGTACAATATCATAATTTTGGATGTTTCAGTGAAATAAAAATGGTTCTGTGGCTTTAAAGGAGTAGTTCACTTTTAAAAAAACTTTTGCTGATAATTTACTCACCCCCATGTCATCCAAGATGTCCACGTCTTTCTTTCTTCAGTCGAAAAGAAATTAAGGTTTTTGATGAAAACATTCCAGGATTTTCTCCATATAATGGACTTCATTGGGAGCCAAACGGTTCAAGGTCCAAAAGACAGTTTCAGTGCAGCTTCAAATGGCTTTAAACGATATCAGACGATGAATAAGGGTCTTATCTAGAAACGATCGGTCATTTAAAAAATAAATAACAAAGTTTAAGTTTTATAAGCACAAATGCTCACCTTGCTCTGTTCTGTGATGAGCGTTTGTGACTCTCCTGTTCGAACTCGTTCATCAAAATTAACAAATCTTTTTTCGAGTCATGACCTAGGGTCCTAGAATAAGGGTCCTAGCCCTTCCCTGCCCCTAAAACGCCCTGCAAATTCTAACAATAGCAACTATAGCAGATCATGGCCCTTTGTTTACTATTAAAAAAAAGAAGGACAAGCCATCTGAAATGTCCCATCCAAACATACTCTTTCCAGAGGAAATAAGGGGCTGTTTACACGACACTGTTTTCAACTAAAATCGTAAACCTTTGTATGCGTTTTGACCGTTCGTTTACACGTCAACCACATTTTGGGTGCCTGAAAATGCAAACTTTTGAAAATGGGGTTTAAAGTGCAAGTTTTTGAAAATGGTAAACAAACTAAAACCGGAATCGCACATGCGTATTACGTGTTCAGTCTATAGTGTTTCATTGCCGCCTGGCAGCAGAATACAGCGTTTTAGTCGTTTTCGTGGATCCGTGTGTATGGGAATCGTTTTGACAATGGTGTCGTCTGTACGTGGAAAACTCAAAGGAAAAACTTCTCCGTTTAAAGCAAATCATTGTCGTGTAAACGTACCCTAAGTCAAAACAGGAAGGAAATCTGTGTTCTTCAAGCAATTTCGTGATCTTTAATAGACAAGCTTTAAGGTATTAGCATGAAGACAGTTCATATTTGGATGTCACTTAAAATTAGACTTAAAAAAGAAAAGGCATTTTCTTCCAGACATCAATCCAGAAATAATGGAGGGGCGTCTCTTAAAGTTTTCTTGACAGGGTGGCTTTATTTTCAAGGGCTAGGGCTGTGATTATGGCTTTGTTGATGAAACGGGCTCACAGCAGATTAACCTTTGCCTTTCAGGCAAACACGGGAGCAGGAGACACCCCCAGACTTCTTCTACTTCTCAGATTTCGAGAGGCACAATGCCGAGATCGCAGCATATCATCTAGACAGGTAAAGTGCCATAAATGTCAGCCTCTGGCATGAATAGAGTGTGTGTCAGATGTTTGTCTTCCTCTGAATGTATGGTTATGGATACATGCACCACATGCTACTTATAAGTATGTTGCCCTTGTGTATACGAGCATGTGGGGCAGCATTTGTTTGTACAAGAATGTTTTGTGTGCGTGTGAATGTATAACGCTTGTGGTATCCTGCATGTTTTCAGCACGTTTGAACTTGTGTTTGTATGTATGTGTGAAAGGACAGTATGTGAGCATATCTCGGGGCAGTAAGCAGTCTGAAACCTGCAGTTTAACACTCATAAACACCAAATCCAGAGAGAATATAATGACTCACTCTGAATGAACGCAAACACATCCGTCAGTATCTGATCACAGATCGAGCTCCATCCAACAAAGTCTGCTTATTGGTGATTACCCTTCTGATGAATGTCATTTAGTGATTGAGAGGCTTTCATTTGTGTCAGCCGCAACAACCCATGTACATCTGTCCTTGTCAGCTCATTTCAGCCCAGCTTATTGGTTGTTTGCTATATGAGTCAGAGTTTCCTCGATTGTGATCTGAGACTCTGGATGTATTCACATAATAGTTTATTTCCATTCTCATCTCGTTTTCTCCTCATCATTGTGATGGGTGTGAACATCTGGAAACATTGTCCCAGGCCTGTCGAAGAGGAGACCCAATTGACAAAAAACATTTGAGAAAAAAGTATAATATAATAGTAAAGTATAAAGTTTGGGGTCAGTAATTATTTTTAAAGAAATAAGTAATTTAAGCAAGGACTCGCACTACTTTGGTGTTTATACAAACCAGGTGTTAGGCAATAGAAAATGTATCATGTAAATACATATTCATTTTATACAGCATATTAAGTATATACAATATATACATTCCATCAACTTCATATAGATGTACATACCTTTTTTTAATGTATATTACTTTACGTTTTATTTAATTCTACTTATTTAATTATGTCTCTCTATTTACTTGTGTATATTTGTATGCAAGTATCTAGAGCTTCTGGAAACCAGACTAAATTCCTTGTGTGTTTTTGCACACCTGCAGAATAAAACACACATTCTGATTCTGAATTTGATCAAAAGTGACAGTAAATAGATTTATAATTTTACTTTGGAATTTTCTAAAGAAGGCTGAATGCTATATTTATTAGTGCTGTCAAATTGATGAATCAAGTTTTTTTTATATAAATTATGTAGGCCTACATGTATTTTATATTATAGTGTCTGTGTGGGTGTATATATACGTATATATTAGCATTTTAGAATTCCTGAAGAGATTTCTGAAGGATCATGTGACACTGAAGACTGAAGTAATGACTGCTGACAATTAAGCTTTTCTATCAGAGGAATACATTTTAATAATTTAAATACATTTTAAAATATAATATATTGGTATATTATATATTATATACCAAATAAAAGTTATTTTAAATTGTAATAAATTTTCTCAATATTATTGTTTTACTGTATTTTTGCTCAAATAAGAAAAATTAAGAATAAGATGTTAGTATAATAAGAGATTATTGGGGTCCTCTCCTTGGGAGAGGATGCCCAACCATACAAATCTGAAGGTCCCTCACATGAGCGCCGTGTTGTCTTGTCCTGTGCTGTTCTCTAGCCGGCACTGGATCCTCCTCTTCGGCAGTGCGAGCGTGAGTCAGACTGAACCCAGCATGAGTCTTGGGCACAATATAATCATTCAGCAGGCCCAGACCGGCCTGGTCCGCCTCGCTTCTGCACATCTGGCCGGGAGTAAAATCCAGTCAGAACACACAGGCATGTGTGTGGGTAGAAAACGCAAACCAAGAACATGAAAAAAACACCAGCTTTTCTAAATAAAGTATATCTGGGTTAGACAAAAGTGCAGGTTGTTATTTCTATTTTAAAGCAGCATCACCCAGTGGGCCTCTCTGTCCTCGCAAGCCCACCACGGCTATATCTGACAACGTACCATTAATTATCTGATTTTAGTTGATGGGAAACGCTTATTGTAGCGTGGCTTTGGGGAGGAAGACGGGATTGAGGGAGAAGAGAGTTTTGAAAGGACAACTTTTCATTTGCCCCACAGTTCCCACTGAGTTATGCATCGGACAGTGAAAACGCTCCCGCACACAAACTCTCTCTGTCATCTCTGTCAGCATGACTGGGCAATTAGTAGCTTCTAGTGCTTTTATCCCTTAGGCCCCGTCCATTAGTTGTTTTCAGGGTGGGTTTTTTCAAGTTGCCCTGTCAGCAGAGTCTACACTTGCACGCAGGGTGAATATGTTTTAAAACATGGATGAGCAGACCACGCTCACAAATAACCAGGAAGAAAGCCAACACATTTATGTTACATTCAGCAATAAATTCAGCTTTGTGCAAGGTCAGTTCCATCAAAAGATACAGTAAATTCTGCAAAAATGTATTATTTCCTCAGTATGAAATATGAAATATACAGTAAGTAAAAGGGTTTTGATATGAAACAAATGTTTCATCCCTTGACAGGCTAGTTTGTGGTTTATTATTCACAATATGTGAAGTGTATTTTATGTAGTGTACTTGGAGCACCCTCTACTGGTGAAAGTTATTACCAATTTTACCTCGCATAGTTTCTTCCCACAATTCTCTATGAATTTGGTTTGAGTGTTTCAATTTAGTTGAGCAAATCTGTACATAACTTTTTGGGCGGCAACATTTTTATTGAGCTTCAACAATCTGTATGTGGTATCCATGTAAAAACTAACTTATGTCTCCTTTGATTGATGATCAGGATCCTGGATTTCCGCCGAGTGCCGCCTGTGACTGGGCGACTGGTGAATATGACCAAAGAGATCAGAGATGTGACACGTGACAAAAAACTGTGGAGAACCTTTTTCATTTCACCAGGTACTCAACATCCAGCAGTCATTCTCTTATCACTTCTATCTTTATTTATCAATTTACTGACTAAAGGGGACTTATCAAAATCAATAGTTTTGGCCCAAATAGCCCTAACTGAGGCAATATAATTTCTTATCACCAATTCAAACTATGCTTTTTCTGATCTCTCTGATCTCTGTTGTGCTTATTTTTAAACATTTTTAAGTGGGATTTTCTACTACAGGTAACCAGTAGATGGCGGTATTGGTCAATTAATTGTCAAGTGAGAACTCATTTGACGCCATCTTCATATTTATGCCAAATAATCCCCTTGATAGGCTGAAATGAAAATATGTACAATAACTTTATTGTGAAATAGGCCTATTATTACAAGTAAAAAAAAATATCTGTTTTCTATTTTAAAATGTTTTTTTTTTCCTGTGATGGCAAAGCTGTATTTTTCAGCAGCCATTACTCCAGTCTTCAGTGTCACATGATCCTTCACAAATCATTCTGATATGCTGATTTGCTGCTTAAGAAACATTTCTTATTATCAATGTTTGAAACAGTTGTGCTGCTTGATATTTTTGTGGTAAATGTGATAAATGTTTTCAAGATTCTTTAATGAATACAAAGTTTAAAAGAACAACATTCATTCGAAATAGAAATCTTTTGTAACTTTATAAATGTCTTTACTGTCATTAAATGCAACATTGTTGAATGAAAGTATTAATTCCTTAAGTTCTTTTACTAAACAAAATCTTTCCGCAAACTGTAGTGTATATAAACTTCACTACAATAGTTTTTGATTAACTTATTATGCTGCCACAGAATTTTAAAACAAAAATAATTAATTAGTTTATTTAAATTCAAACATAATTTAAAGTCAATGTGAAATGCTATTTACAACCAATACAATAATGTGATAGTTTTTCGTGAAACATTCCACAAAAACTGTTTGATCTCAATATTTATTTGCCCTTAAAGTCCCCATGAAATCAAAATTGACCATACTTACTTTGTTTGCCTAAATTGATCGTTTTGTGGTGAACAATTCATCCATGCAAGTCAATCCACACAAAAAATTTTTTTGGCTTTGTAATCTTTAATAAAATTCTGAAAATGCCCCTCCCCTCTGCATTGGAGGACCTTGCCCGATGACGTAGGCTTGACGGTTCGGGTGTCTGCTTAACATCTGTAATCTCGCCCCTCCAACTGACATTAGACAGGCACACAGCCTGTGAAAGGAGAGATGGCAAGGAGGTGCATTTTTCTAGATCCAATCAGGGGCTAGTTGGAAAAAAAAGCCACGCTCACTATTTTGCCTCATTTAGTATTCCGTTTCTCTTGGAAATACGTCACAGCACTGGAGAAAAGTCGTTTGCAACTTCCGGTTCACGGGGACTTTAAACTGCATGTGATTTTTCCTTTCAGTTAGAGGGACCAAACAGCCAGTATTGTAAAGTAGACTTATGGCGCTTTTCCACTGCATGGTACGGTACGGTTCGGTTCGGTACGGCTCACTTGTGGTGCTTTTCCACTGCATGGTACGGTACGGTACGGCGCGCTTCGGCGCGCTTTAAATGGTACCTGGTCTGTTGAGGTTCCAAGCGTACCGTACCGGTACTAAAATGTGACGTGAAGCACTGCAGATCACTGATTGGTCAGACAGACAGAATCGTCACTACCAGCGTCATTGGATTTGCGACACGAGACACTAAACCCGCTATACAGAGTCATATAACCAGTAGACAACAGCCAACACGGTAGCACCTGTGTTTTACTTACTTGAAAAAAAACAAGAGATCAACACGTTAAAAAGGAAAAGGCTGAATCGTGGTCGAGGTGCAGACGTTCCTCTCGTTGGTTGCCTAGGAGCGGGTCCAGCGAGAGCTGGATGGGGCAAAACAGAATGAAAAAGTGTTCCAAGAAGTAGCAGTTAGCTCAGCTCTTAGCCGCACACGGCTATCACCGGACCTACAAACAGTGTAACGATCAGTCCCACCCACTTTGAATGGGTACTAACTGCAGTGGAAAAGCAACCGAGCTAGCGAACCGAACCGTGCCGTACCGAGCCGAGTCGTACCACGCAGTGGAAAAGCGAAGCCGAACCGAACCGTTCCGCGCCGAATCGAACCGAACCGAGCGTACCATGCAGTGGAAAAGCGCCATTAAACAACACATTAAATGCTCATAAAATTCATAGTAATCTAGGCATATTTTTTTCACTAAATTAAGGAGGATGCATGATAATTACTCATTTTCATCTATTTGAAATAATATACAGAGTAATACAGAGTAAATAAACAGCAATACTGGGCTAAATATATATTTTTAATTTTTAACATTTAATTTCTGGAAATTGGGCTTAATAATGCCAGGAACATGCATTTGGATTTCATGTTGACTTTAAAATCACCATTTTAAATACATTGAACTGTCTGTCTGTTGTTTATCCCTGCAGCCAATAATATATGTTTCTACGGTGAATGTTCGTACTACTGTTCCACTGAGCATGCTTTGTGTGGGAAGCCTGACCAGATCGAGGGCTCTTTAGCAGCTTTTCTGCCCGACCTGGCCTTGGCCAAGCGCAGGACCTGGAGAAACCCCTGGAGACGATCCTATCACAAACGCAAGAAAGCAGAGTGAGGAATACACAGCACACCTCATTTAGAGAAATACAACCCAAGAAACGTTCATATGTCTACATATTACTGATGGGGTGCTTTCACACTAACCCTAACTCCTTTCAAACCGCCGTGCGTGCTTAAAAACTTCGCCCCATACTATAGCCTAGGACCAACTGCCCGAGGCTCATTGAAGAGTAAAGTTTTGAGTCCTAATATGGCCAGATCAGTAATGAGCCTTATATAGGAAAAGAATAGGAATGGGCCTTATAAGGGTATATAGAACCGCAGTTTATGTATACCAAGGACCAGACAGACGTCGGGCCTTATAATTGTGAAAATGTGCTTAACACTTTATTCATACAGAAAGAACCCTTGCTTGCAAAGGGGGAACTTCTATATTATAAAACCTCATAAATGTGGACGGTAAGGCCCAGCCTGCTGCCGCACAAATATCTTCAATTGGTATTCCACTCGGCCATGTCCACGACGAGGCCATGCCTCTCGTGGAATGAGCTTTGATGCCTATGGAACCCTTAGACTCAGCCAGCAAGATAGCATCAACTTTCCAGCTTTTCAGTCTCTGCTTTGTGACTGCACAACCTCTGGTGCGGCCTCCGAAGCACACAAAAAGTTGTTCTGACTGCCTGAAGGGGGCAGAACGCTCCAAATAGACTCTGAGTAGGTTCGCATCTCTTTCGTCTTCTGACGAAGGAAGAGCTGACAGCGAAATAACCTGCGCTCTGAGCAGAGTCCAGAGCACTGTAGGAACATACCCGTGCCTTGGCTTAAGGACGACTCTGGAGTCGTTGGGCCCGAATTCAAGGTAGGAAGCGCTCACTGAGAGTGCTTGCAAATCACCCTCTCACTTGACTGATACTAGTGCTAGCAAGAGGGCAGTTTTGAGTGAAAGCGGCTTCAGGTCAGCAGAGAAGTGGTTCAAAAGGCCTCAACAAAATGGTGGAAAGGTCACAAATAGGTATAGAGGGGGGTCAAGGCGGGTTTCGCCTTCTGGCTCCCTTGAGGAAGCACACGACTAGATCGTTTCTTACCAGTGATTGCCCAGCCATGTGAGCCTGAAATGCTGCTATGGCTGCCAAATATACTTTGAACATGGAGGGGGTGCGACCCGTGTCCAAAAGCTCTTGTAGAAAGGAAAGTACCCTTGTTACTCCACATGAGTAGGGGTCCAGGTTCTGCACTGTGCACCAGCTGGACAACACTGACACTTTTAGAGCATAAATTTTATGTGTAGACACCTCTCCGGGTTAGACCAAAGGCCAGAGATGGGCCTGCCCTGATATAGTGCTAGCCAAACACTGTTGGAAGCATCTGTCAAGATCACTTTCCTCCTCGAAATACTCACGCCGGACTGATACCAATCGGCTGCTTTCTAAGGAGCCAGGGCTCTGACACAGCCGTGGTTCACTTTGATGCGTAAGTGGACAGATTGCAACACGTGAGCTGGTACAAGGGGTTTCAACCAGCAATGGAGGGGACGCATATACAGTAGACCCAACTGGAGTACTGAATCCTAACATCCTCTGAAATCTCTTGAGAGGAGCACAAGCGCCTGCTCTGAATAATGCCACTAGACGCTGAATGGCGAGCACACTCTGACGTCAGCCGCGCTCTCGTCTGTAAAGAATTTATGACTGTTCCCAGAAAAGGTATACACTGCCTGGGAGACAGTGCACTTTTTAAAGCATTGATCCTGAGACCTAGGCATTCTAGATTACTGAGGAGCCAGGATCTGTGAGTTAATAACTGCGCCTCCGATTGGGCTATAGCCAGCCAATCGTTGAGGTAGTTCAACAATCACACTCCCCGTTGTCTCAGGTGGGCGAGAGCTGCGTCCATGCACTTTGTAAACGTACAAGGTGCTAGGGATAACCCGAATGGTAGGACTGTGTACTGATAAGCCTGCCCCTTGAAGGCGAATCTCAAGAATGGCCTGTGATGATGGGGTGCTATCTGAATGTGAAAGTAAGCATCTTTCAGATCCACTAAGAAAAACCAATCCCCCGGGCGAATCTGCGCAAGGATTTGTTTTGGTTGTCGGCATTATGAACAGGCATAACAGGCGCTTTGTTCAGGTGTCTGCGATCTAAGATGGGCCTGCGGCCACCATCTCTCTTTGGCTCTACAGCCCCTTTCACTAACAGTTTTGACATTTCGGTGCGAAGGACGTAAGCTGCGTCGCTTCTCACCGATGTCTCGACCAGAGCTAGAAAGCGCGGGGGTGTGTACTTCATAGTGGACACACAACCTACATTCATTACATTTCCAGCGTGAGCTGGGGGGAAAACTGGCACTGTGGGAACAGTGTTTATGTGTAGGGGAGCATACTTCATAGTGGGCACACAATCTACGTTTATTATCTCCAGCGTGAGCCGGAGGGAAAACTGATACTTGATGGATCGTTTAGGGAGGAAGTGACGTATAGCCTGCAACGCTTTCTAAGCCTCTGTGCAACCTTCCGCGAAACCTTTGACTGCTGGGCCGAACAGACCAGTGGTAGAGATAGGGGAGTCGAGAAAAGCTGCCCTATCTGCATCATTCATCTCTGTTAAGTTCAACCAAAGATGACGATCAAGTACCATCAAGTTCGCCATGCATCTACCAATCGCCTGGGCAGTTGATTTGGTGGCTCGCAGAGCCAGGTCTGTGGCGCTACGTGGGTTTCTGAAAGCTTCATGTGCGGCCACCGCCTCTTCGAGGGTAGGAATCGCTTCGTACCCTTTTTTCACAGTGCCGTCGACGCTCGAGAGCGTTGAGGAGAAGGAAGGCTTTAGACGAGCTGAATGCAGCACTTTCCACGTTAGCTCGTCGTGCACTTCTAGAAAGAAGGGAGGTTCCTGTTGGCGCCATTCGTCCAGCCTACTGCGCGTGGGCTCCTCGGGCGAAGACCACTCGAACCCGAGGTCTTCAACAGCCTTAGTTAGCACGCGGAGAAGCTCTACGTCAAAGCTGGTTCTTATGCGCTGGCTTGTGTTGAGGGCGCGGGGTCAGTCATGGAGCCTGCCCATTTCTCGCATTCGGATGCAGCGAGGGAAACGCTGTCATCCTTCTCATCTTCCTCGTCTGATCCACCAAAAGAGACACTTGCTGAGTGGGGCGCCTGTCCACCTGAGTAAAAAGGACCGATGAGGGTGTTTCTCTGGGAGAGAGTGAGGCACGCGGGGACTGGGCCGGTGTGTGCTCGCTTGTGTTCATCCGCTCTGGCATCCTCTGTGCACGGCGCTTTTTCTTGCATGGCTCGATCAGAGGAAAAGGTGGAGCGGGAGGTGCAGGGTCGTGCTAGTGCTAGTGTAAAAAGCACCTTTAAAGGGATAGTTCACCCAAAAATTTAAGTTATACCATGATTTACTCACCCTCAAGGCATCCAAGGTGTATATGACTATCTTACGAACACAATCAGAGTTATATTTAAAAATATCCTGGCTCTTCCAAACTTTATAATAGGAGTAAATGGGGACGAGATTTTGAAGCCCTAAAAAATGCATCCATCCATCATAAAAAATCTATACGGCTGTAGGGGGTCAATAAAGACCTTCTGATGCGAAGCAATAGGTTTTTGTAATGAAAATATCCATATTTAAAACTTTTTTAAAAAATGGTTTAATAACTAGTTTCCGGCAGACGGCTGTATGCAGCGAAAGACTATGACCTGAACTGAAGCACAATGACAAACGCGGAAGCGCAGAAGATAGAGCAAAACAAAACATAGGTCACAAATTAGAAGTCTAAAACAAGAAGTTTTAAAGAGAAATGTCGGAGGATTTCGTTATAAGAGTGTCAGGGTTCTCAGATTATTTCTTGGTTTTGTGACTGAGCTCTGACACTCCTGTTTTGTCATGTCTTTTGAGTGGGCATTCTCGAGCCTTGCGCTCTCTTGTCTGTATGCCGTGCGCTGGGCGGGGGGGGGTAGGTGTTTGGATCTTGTCCCTCATTACCTACCTTGTTTGCTCCCTATTTATTTTCCTTGTGTTTGCAGTCCTGTGCTGGTTCGTCTTTGAATGTTTACCCTTGTGTGTTCCACCTGGGGTTTTGTCAAGTCGAGTCGAGTCGAGTCGAGTTAAGGGTCCCTTGGGGTAGTTTTTGTTTGTTTTATTTTTATTTTTAATAAAAGTCAAGTCAAGTCACCTTTATTTATATAGCGCTTTTTACAATACAAATTGTTTCAAAGCAGCTTTACAGAGATAACAGGAAAACAATGTTGTAATAGTATTGTTCAATTGAAAATTAAATGTCCCCAACTAAGCAAGCCAAAAGGCAAAGGCAACAGTGGCAAGGAACCAAAACTCCATCAGGTGACAGAATGGAGAAAAAACCTTGGGAGAACCCAGGCTCAGTCGGGGGGCCAGTCCTCCTTTGGCCAACGAATGAACAGTGTATGATTATGAGTTAGGCAGCATAATGTCAGGAAAAAGCCTTCAATCATTTGCGATTGAGTCCTTGCCTCATCTCCTCAAACCCAAAACCTGACAAAGAGAAGAGCTTGAGTTTGTTGCACAACCCTATTTGTTTAAACCGCGAGAGGCGTCAAAGTTACTACACTCTTACATCCTGCGTCATACATCGCGTCAGGGGTTACTCTTGTGGCGCAAGTCGACATGCGTAGTATGTGTACATACGGTCATCTGCTGGAACTTAGTTATAGCTAATAAATTTTTAAATATGTAGTTTTTCTTACACAAACGCATCGCTTTGCTTCAGAAGACCTTTATTAACCCCCTGGAGCCATATGGATTATTTTTTTATGATGGATGGATGCGCTTTTTTGGGCTTCAAAATCTTGAATTCACACCTGTTATAAAGCTTGGAAATTGTGTTCGTCTGAAAGAAGAAAGTCACATACACCTAGGATGGTTTGAGGGTGAGTCATTTTGGGGTGAGCTATCCCTTTAAAGATCAGCTGTCATCACATGAAGCACTTTCATTGGAACAGTGCTGCAATAATTGATTCAGATGCAAAATGTAGGACACATTCATTATAAAACCCCTAATAGTAGTGTAGTTGCTCACTTCTAATCGTCCAGTTTCTCCTCAGATTATCATGATAGCCCTCCAGTGTCTCATCACATTGAGTTTCAGCATGTTTTTCTTTGTAAAGTGTGTGTTAACATGACACTAATGTGTTTGTAGATGGGAGGTAGATCCAGATTATTGTGAAGAGGTGAAGCAGACGCCACCCTATGACAGCGGCACACGCCTGCTGGACATCATGGACATGACCATTTTTGATTTCCTCATGGGTAAGAGTAAGACGATTTCACAGAAGTGCATCATTTGTACCTGAACACAAAACTAAAGCTGATATTTAGTCAAGGTATTTGTATAATAAATGTTAATATTTATATGTATTCAAAGGAAATATGGATCGTCATCATTATGAGACTTTTGAAAAATTTGGAAATGAAACTTTCATTATTCACCTTGATAATGGAAGAGGGTAAGACATTATCTCTCTTTTTTTTAAACTGTCAATGAAAAAAAGCTTTAAATTCATTACTATTAATGTGCTGTGTGTGTGTGTGTGTGCGTGCCTGCATGTGTGTGTGTTTTCTGAAGCATTGTCATACAAATGTCATTTCTATCTGATTTGTCTCTTAATCTTCAGCTTTGGTAAACATTCTCATGATGAGCTCTCCATACTGGTGCCTTTGAGTCAGTGCTGCAGGTCAGTATTAGCATTATTATTTATTTATTTATTTATTATTCAGTATTTGTCATATCACTGCAAGAATCTCCAAAAGTTGTTTAGCTTTTTGGCTGTCAAACTTAACGTGTAAATATGATTGTGGCGTTTAACAAAAGCCATTTCACTTTGTATGGAAGAAATGAATTAACAGTTCACTAGTAGTTTGCCTGCACATTAATAGGTAATGGTAAACGAACGTGGCTTGCTGTCCTTGAAGGAGGCTCGAACCCAAGAAAATGAACATGAAAAGAATAAGAAAAGTTATATTATTATTAGGGCTGTCAACTGATTAATCGTGATTAATCACATCCAAAATAAAAGTCTTTGTTTACATAATATATGTGTCAGGGTTGGTGTGCAGGTGACCGAAGACGAGGACACGGAAGCTTCAATGTAAGAGTTTTAATAACAAAAATGAAACTTTTCCAAAAATGAAACAAGAACAAAACTCCAGGGCTTCAGGGTTTACACACAACCACACATGGACGACGACCAACAAACACTGAGGGAAAACACAGGGCTTAAATGAACAGGGACTAATGGGATGATTAACAGAAAACAGGTGCAGGGAATTTCTAATCAGACATGGCGGGAAAACTAACAGGACTGAACCAAAAGTCACAAAAGACGGGGGAAACAAGATCTCAAAACAGAACTAAACACATTGAAAATATGACAATCGTGACAGTACCCCCCCCTCTCCGAAGGCGCGACCTCGCGCCGTACAACATCCAAAGGGGTGGGAGGGTGGGCGCCCTGGAGGCTGACGAGGGCATGGTGATGCAGGGACGGGAAGCCTCCAGGGCGGAGCTGGTAGCCTGGGGAACCGGGGTGGAACCAGCTGTGGATGTGGCCATGGCGGAGCTGGACGTGGGCGTGGCCAGGGCTGAGCAGACGGACCCTCGGGCGTCCAGGGCGGAGCTGTGGGACCCTCGGGTGTCCAGGGCGGAGCTGTGGGACCCTTGGGCGTCCAAGGCGGTGCAGGCTCTTCAGGTGGCCACGGCGGTGAAGACTCTTCAGGTGGCCATGGCGGTGCAGACCCCTCAGGTGGCCATGGCGGTGCAGACCCTTCAGGTGGCCATGGCGGTGCAGACCCTTCAGGTGGCCATGGCGGTGCAGACCCTTCGGGTGGCCATGGCGGTGCAGACCCTTCAGGTGGCCATGGCGGTGCAGACCCTTCGGGTGGCCATGGCGGTGCAGACCCTTCAGGTGGCCATGGCGGTGCAGACCCCTCAGGTGGCCATGGCGGTGCAGACCCTTCAGGTGGCCATGGCGGTGCAGACCCTTCAGGTGGCCACGGCGGTGAAGATCCATCAGGTGGCCACGGCGGTGTAATTTTTCCAGGCCTCCGTGGATCTTTGGCCGGCCACGGCGAAGGCGTATAGCGCCCCCCAAAATTTTCTTGGGGAGGACAGGCTCATGATCGGGAACTGACTTGACATCAACGGGCGCTGGGTCAACGGGTTCTTCTGGGTCAACGGGCCGTCTGGCGCTGGGTCAACGGGCTCTGGCTCTGGCGCTGGGTCAACGGGCTCTGGCTCTGGCGCTGGGTCAACGGGCTCTGGCTCTGGCGCTGGGTCAACGGGCTCTGGCTCTGGCTCTGGCTCTGGGTCAACGGGCTCTGGCTCTGGGTCAACGGGCTCTGGCTCTGGGTCTGGGTCAACGGGCTCTGGCTCTGGGTCAACGGGCTCTGGCTCTGGCTCTGGGTCTGGGTCAACGGGCTCTGGCTCTGGCTCTGGGTCAACGGGCTCTGGCTCTGGGTCAACGGGCTCTGGCTCTGGCTCTGGGTCAACGGGCTCTGGCTCTGGGTCAACGGGCTCCGTGCTGGATTGGACCAGCATATCAGGAAACTCTGGGCTGGATGGGACCAGCATATCATGAAACTCGGGGCTGGATGGGACCAGCATATCAGGAAACTCGGGGCTGGACGGGACCAGCATATCAGGAAACTCGGGGCTGGGATCAGGCTCTGGCGGGCAGGTGACAGGCTCAGGCTCTGGCGGGCAGGTGACAGGCTCAGGCTCTGGCGGGCAGGCGACGGGCTCAGGCTCTGGCTGGATGTGGCTGACTTGAACCCCAGCCTCGGCCGCCTTCTTTTGGGCCAGTCGCACCGATATCAGTGGGGGATCAGTCATACCGGATATCAGCCGGGGAAGTCCAGGGACCGATCTGGCGGCAGGGCTGATGCGGTGTGCAGGCTCTGGTGGGCAGACGATGGGCTCTGGTGTGAGCGTGCAGGTGATGGGCTCTGATTCTGGACTGGGAGCTGGCTGGAGTGGGAGATCTTCTATGAGGTAGTTGGATCCACACGCCCACAGCGTGTGATCCACGAACTCCAGGAAGGATAGATGGAGGTCCTTCACCAAAATTATCTGGGACAACGGGTCCCTCAGACCACCCCAGAAACTCTGTTTCAGTTCCTCCTCCTCCAAAGTCACATCATCATAGAAGGCTAGGTAACGCCCCGCATACTCCTCAAGAGAGAGTTCCTTCTGGAAGAGGATTGGTATTTCCATGGGGCTCACCTCTTTCTTCCCTCTTCTCACCTTGCTCATTTTCAGTTTACGGTCGATCGTTCTGTCAGGGTTGGTGTGCAGGTGACCGAAGACGAGGACACGGAAGCTTCAATGTAAGAGTTTTAATAACAAAAATGAAACTTTTCCAAAAATGAAACAAGAACAAAACTCCAGGGCTTCAGGGTTTACACACAACCACACATGGACGACGACCAACAAACACTGAGGGAAAACACAGGGCTTAAATGAACAGGGACTAATGGGATGATTAACAGAAAACAGGTGCAGGGAATTTCTAATCAGACATGGCGGGAAAACTAACAGGACTGAACCAAAAGTCACAAAAGATGGGGGAAACAAGATCTCAAAACAGAACTAAACACATTGAAAATATGACAATCGTGACAATATGTGGGTGCACTGTGTATAATTATTTTATATATATAAATACACACACATGCTTGTATATATTTAAGAAATATTTTCATGTATATACTGTATATAGATTTATTTATAATTTATTTTATATATAAATATAAATATTTTATATATAAATATTTTTTTTTCTTAAATATACATGCATGTGTGTGTATTTATATATATATACTAAATAATTATACATCATGAATCATGTTATTATTATACTATCCTATATATATAGACTGTCTTATGTCTGATTTAAAGCGGGCAGAATGCTAGTACCGTAACTGACAAAAGAACCCCGTAGAACTGTAACTAACGAAAATAATCGCCTATTTTACCCTTCCGGTCAAATATTGTGCTGCAAACATCAATAACCGCTTAACTTGTCAGTGCTTTCAAATGACCATGCTATAAGTGGAATAATCCACGGCTAACTGTGCATTAAACAATTTTTCCGCTTAATTCACCCGTGGATTCTCCCTTACTTATGTTTTGAAATAGTTGTTTATAAATATTATGTCTGAACTGTTATTACAAATAGTTTGTGGTTCATTGAAATTAAAAATATTTTATTAGTCCTAATTTTGAAATCCACAAAGAATGTTCTGATTACATTGTAGTTGTTGGTTAGTAATTTTGTCTGATCTGTTTGACTCAGGATGAAGAAGTCCACTCATTTACGGCTTCAGCTGTTGGCTAAGGAGGAGTTCAAACTGAGTGTTCTGATGGAGGAAAGTCTACAGACGGACACGCTGACGCCCATCCTCATTAAACCTCATCTGGAGGCCATGGACCGTCGGCTACGCCTGGTGCTTCAAGTACTTACCGACTGCATTGAGAAGGAGGGCTACAGTAACGTAGTAGAGGACGACCTGGGCACAGAGGGCCTGAACACGGGCACAGTCCCACAGAGGTAGTGGGCACAGACTGATCAGATGCTCCCTGCGGGTCCTTTAAAGTCCCGCCACAGCTCTATAGACCATGAACGTCTTGCAAGAGATGACTTTTCTGAATTCAGTGAATTCCAAAGACTCATTCCTCAAACCAATGGACCATGTGTTCAAATAAGGACACACCGTAGACAGAGAAAGCAGTCCAGCATTTATTTGATCCAAAATGTAAGATGATCTTCACATTTAACAGCCGGTGTTATAAAGCAGTGGTTCTCAACTGGTGCAACGTCACCTAAAATGGGGTCACAGACTTGTTCTGATATTATATAATATTATTTATATACTTTATAAAAATAAAACAAATGTTTTAAATGGCCATTTTTCCTATTCAGCCTATATCAGTTTAAAAATGTGGCATATTATTGGTCCTATGCAGTTCTTATTAGGCCTAATTATAATTTTCAGTGTAAAAAGGATATTTTTGGTTTTATTTTTTGATGGTGAATAACTTTGTTCCTGTGTTGAGTTGCCACTTAATGTCTTGTGTGAGATGTAAAGCAAAACCAGTTTAGAACCACTGTTATGACGGATAAATACATATCAAAAACACTTATATTTCCATGTCTTTGCAGAACATCATTTAACCAGTATTTGCTGTCCCTTTGGGAAAGTATTTGAACTTTAGCGATATATCAACTTTTTTTTTTTTTTTAAGAAAGGAGCAAATGCTGTGCAGGACAGATCAACTGCTACAGTGAATGTTTGGCTGAAGTATTTGCAGCTAAAGAAGGTTCAAACTACAGCTTCACAAACTCTTTCGCCGCTGTACATGACATGTGCATCTGTCTGAATATATGTGGACTTTCATGTCTTCAAATAAAATTCTTTATACTCTCTCCATACAAGGAGGAATAAGAGGGACTGTGTATTCATATAGCACTGTATTTTTCTTGACCTTATTTCGGACAAAAAGCTTTGAGTGAAATACTAGTTTTCTCCCAAAACTGTCCCGTCTGTCATGTAATGTTATACCTGATCAGAGGTTATTTATTGAGTTTCATATTTATTGTTCCAAACATGCCACTCATACATTCTGTTTCATGAAGTCAAAGAGGTAAATTTATCTGGTACATTAAACCAGTTGCAGTATTTGTGCTATAGCGAGTAGATAAGTAACAATGTGCAGTATATGTTTGAAAAAAGTTGATGGTTTACTGCATTTCAGAGAAATGTCCTTAACATTTAACAACTCGCATCATTCTGGCTTTGCCTACTCTACCTGCACATCAAGATCTGTTTTCATTTAAATTGAAGGCGATATAAAAAATTCTACATTCAAATATCAATAATCAACATTGTCAGTGACTGCTGCATTTTCACCCACATGTGACCTGTAAATGGAGCCCTTAAATTGCACAAGGACGCTAATGTCAGATTAATGACTAGAATTTTCATGCTATTAAACAAAAATTGTGAAAACAATGTGAAATTATGTGAATGATGTTCTTTAGATCTAATGGATGATATCTTTTTAGTCCTCTGACTTTTTGACCACGCTGAAAAAAAAATTAAAAATCTTCAATTCGTGTTTTTTTCTCATTTAGAATCAGAAAAGTGACACGGCTCTTAAAGAAACAGTACATGAGAGTTAACTGATGCATGAATAACACTTGGTTTAGTCGTTGGCAGTAGCACAGAGGTCATGTTAGTTTTGCTGATTGAGCTTTTTTCTTAGTATAATTTTGTATATGATATGCTGCAGCGTATGTATAGACATGCATGTACATTGTAACATTCGTTGTCTTTTAGGTTCAGGGTGGGAAGGATGCGGGTGTTTATGTCCAGCTCTCTACAGCCTTTGTTGTACTACAAAACACATTTCTACTAACACTGCTGAAAACGTTCTGTAAATAACGTGTGAATCCAGTGCCTGTGCAATTAGAGAAATACTTGAATACTCGGTTGTGGACATGTGAGAGTAATCAGCAGAATAAATGTGGTTTATAATATTATGGCTATATTGCAATTTCATACCTTTTTGTTGTTTTCTTCATACCTACAGTTAGTATTTTCAGTTTCAAAGGATTACAGTATGTTTAGCTGTTGCTGTCATATTTTGTCTCTTAATGGGACCTTTTGTTTCAGTTATGGTGCAATAAACAGAGAATAAGCAAATGATGGAATTCAGATAATATTTTTTTAAATAACCGTTTCAGTGTAGTAATCATAGACTTAAATACAGACTGCTTTGCACTTTTTTCCATAAGAAATGTGACAGATCATTAGGTAACGCTTTACAATAAATCTCATTTGTTATGCATTAACTAACATGAATTAACAATGAACACTTTGTTCTTAGCATTTATTAAAAATGTTCATGTTCATGTTAGTTCATAGTAACAAATGTTTAACAGAAAACCGTTGATCATAAAAATGTATTAGTAAATGTTGAGATTAACATTAGATTAATAAATGCTGTAGAAGTAAAGTTCATTGTTAGTTCATGATAACTAATGTAATTAACAAATGAAACCTTATTGTAAAGTGTTATTGGTTAAACTTAATTTTAAGGTGTCCGTTTTACTGTATATTTATGTACTGAGTAATATGCATTAACATGTTCTTACTATATGGTTAGGGTTATGAATGGGGTTTGATTTAGGGTTAATTGCATGTAATTATAGTACTACAGTTACTACATGTAACATGTGTAAGGGCACTGTAAAACAAAATGTTACCGTGTTATCTTTATCACCAAAAATATTTTCAGAAAACGTGGTTCAATTTAATTGCTACAAAATCACCTTTAGAGCAATTGTTTGTTCTATAGCAATCGCATATAGAAATTTGTTGAAATAGGTCCATCAAGATCAGCTAATGGCCATAAATGACCAGCTTGGTCCAGCTGGCCTGTAAAAAAATCGGTAAAGTAATTAGACAAATTCTGGGCTGTTAATATGACATGGTTATACATTAGCTAATAATGGTATTAATATGATCCATCTGAACAATTTTAAATGTCCAACTGTACCTGAAGCCCACTGTTTCATTTTAACATGATAAATTAAATGGGACTTAAAATGGAGCCTCAGAAATCTCAGTAAGATTTAGGAACATTTATGTAAGCACTGCAGATGTTAATAAAGTTTATTTTATGAAGTGTTACTGGGCACAGGAATTTGTTTTATTATCTTGGAGATCAATGAGTTTGCTGAGTGTCTAAGAGGTTCCTGTAAAGGTTGAAAACCTCTACACTACGATGTCAAATAATATTAAAGAAACATCGAGGTATTCTTTCAAATACAAATACATTTTTATTCATAACAAGTATGATTTAATTATAGAATAAAACTTTAATTAAACGAATAAAGGAGCTAAAAAGGAGCTGATAATGATATAGTAATGCAATAAATACATTTATATTACTGTATTTTATGCAGATTGTGTCATTTAAAGGGTTATAATGTTGTCATTATTTACTCACCCTCAAGTTGTTTCAAACCTGAATGAGTTTCATTCTTCTGTTGGACACAAAATAAGATGTTTTAAAGAATGTTGATAACAAGACAACATTAAATGTTGTAATCAAATAGTTGACTAGCTATTGACTTCCATAGTACAAAAATAAATTAAAAATACTATGGAAGTCAATGTGTGCCATTTCATTCTTTAAAATATATATTTTGTTGTGTGTGTTCAGCAGAAAAAAGAAACTCATACAGATATGGGAAAACTTGGGGTAAGTGATGAACTATCCATTTTAGATATAAAAGCATAAACTTGTTAAAAGTCGAATCTGACACCTGGTCAGATATTCAGAGGCATAAATCCATAGGTTTGTAAATGAAATATATCGAATGTTATTCGCCAATAACATTTGATACAATTTAAATATATGGGGCAGTTTTGCCTCAAGCCCTGGCTAATGTCTGTCCCTGACGCACAGTGTTGTTGTGCTGGTGCAGAAATGGTCTGGTCTGGTCTGGTCTGGGGGGACAGGGACTGCGGTAATCAGAGCAGCCGCAGACGGGCCAACAGAGGAAACGGCGTCATGGGAACGGACCAGGATTCCGCAGGGAACGTTATCAGATCGCACTCTCCGTGCACTCAGAGTCAGACAGGAAACGCCACATGAGCGCAAATATCTGTGTGATCATTACTCGCGTTTGTCAACGTTACCGAAACAACGTAAAACAATTGACTGTTTAATTATCACCTGCTAAAATATCAAATCAAGGCCAACTTTTGACAATGCGTAGACTATAACAACAACAACAACAAAAAACGATTTTTGTCCGAGCTGTGCTCAAGCATGGCAGCGAGATCGATCTCAGGCCACACGCAGACATCTCGCGCCGCGGGCTGTTTGCTCGTGTTTCTCAGTCCCTTATGCCACTTAATGTTCTTTTGAACACACTTCCCCTTTTTAGTCACGGAAATACAATTTATGGCTATTATGTCGCATTATAGATTGCATCTACAGAAGCCAAGAGTTGTTGCCGAGAGATGTGATTCAAGGGGCCACAACTTTTTGAGAGGAACACAAACAACCTGAAAGAGTTAAGACTAAAGACACGAGAAACATGTTTGTTAATGTTTCATTCGTCGTTCAATTATAGTTAAGAGGGTCAGACTATAAAAAGAAAACACAACAAAACAAAACAAAAACATCCAATCCGAGTAGGACTGGACCACCCAGATTCAAAGAGTGAATGAGTGACTGGAGTTTGTTGATCACGCCCCGGGTTCAGACGTTTACAGTAGTTCCAGTCATGTACGCCCATTACATGAGCATCTGAGCAGCAGCCGGTCACTTACACTACACACACACACACACACACACACACACTTCTCATGAGAGCTGCTTCATTTATCTTGGCCAGCTAGAGCCTGTTTTATTATTATAAATCACAAAGACTTGCCACCCTGGACGTCTGATGATGTTTGACAGCTCGCAATATCCTTATAACTGTTTTAACTATGATGGAGAAGGATATCCCTCTTGTGCCACAGATGAAGAGAAGAAAGTGTGTCGTCCGGCTTACAGGTATTTTATTATTTATTATTAATAATATATTGTTTTGTTATATGATATATTGAATAAAAGGTAGTAAAATGTTATTTTAGCACTTTTACAATCATTTTGTAAATTAAGTTAAATACATTGTTGTAAAAGTTGTTGATGATATTTTAAATTATTTTTTGTCTTGTATTGTTTATTATTTTATATTTCAAATTATATTTCTTAATCTGGCTAATTAATGCTGTTGTGCATTACGGAGGATAATAATATTTATAGTAACGAATGAAAGTTTATTATATTATATTATTAATATGAAACTTTTTTTAAGTTATAATGTATCATATAGGCTATATACTATGTAAAATGAAACCAATATGTATTATGTAGTAATTATAATGACAGTATTTTTTTATGAAATTATGACAATACGTTTATGCTGTTGTCTAGATCAGTGAATATTTGCAATAAAGCTTTTGCAATGTTAGCCAGATTAATAAGCGTTTCAGAACATTTAAAGCATATTATATTCATACTATATTTTTTATTAATTATTTGTGAATGATTACAAATGAGCATGTATCCCTTAAATTAGGGCATACAAGCCTCTTTGAAAGGACGAATTTTCTCTAACATGCGTTTTCTGTCTCTCTATTAGTTACATTGCACTAATAGCGATGGCTATACAGCAGAGTCCAGAGAACAAAGTTACCCTATCTGGAATTTACGAGTTCATCATGAAGAGATTTCCTTATTACAGATCCAACCAGAGGGCTTGGCAAAACTCAATTCGGCATAACCTCTCTCTAAACAGCTGCTTCATAAAGGTAGGAGGATGGAGGCTGGATGTGTATGCTAAACTGTAAACGTAAAGGACCTAGATTAAAAAAATAATAATAATTATGAACAATTTTCTTTATACAAATATAACCAGATTGTTTTGTTATGCTGTGCAACCATGGCTGGAAGTTCTGAAATCAACAAACGTTTTAAGAAAAAGTAAAGAAACCCCATAGTTATAGTTGTAAGGGCATTATTAATAATGGCTTTCTTAACTTTATGGGTTTGCTGTACTGGCTGCTGATTATTTGTTTTCCTTAGGTGCCCCGTACGGAAGGTAACGAGAAAGGAAAAGGTAATTACTGGACGTTCGCCACGGGCTGCGAGTCCATGCTGGACCTCTTTGAAAATGGCAACTTTCGTCGCCGGCGCCGCAGACGCAACTTAAAAATGGGCCTGAAGGAGCCAGCCGAGACCTTTGTTGCCACAGACACTCATCAGGGCGTCGCAGTAAGATCCACAGATTCAGATTCGTTCTGCCCCGTGAACACCAGTCACAGACCGGCCCAAAACAACCCAACCCTCAGCAAACCTGAGCCTGAGATCAAATTCAGCATTGACTACATTCTGTCCACGCCGGACCCTCTGCCAGGGTTCAGAGCCCCTAACAGTATAGCTGGAGCTGTGATCCACCACCTGGAGCCACAACATCTCAATCTACACTTCTGGACCATGTAACCTAAACCATAGAAGGCAGAACAGATTCAGTAAATATACCTGAAAAAAGACTAATTAAGCTTCAATAGCGTGCAAAAAGTCCTTCCCATAATGCAAATTGGCTTGTCTGTATGGCACATGCAGTTTATTGTGTGCTAGTGCTCTCGTCAGTAGTCTGCTGTCGCTCATGTTAGCAAAGCTGTTAAATAAGAATATAACTTATGAATATATAATTATTTAAAGATTAATAATAGGAGTTTGAGTATACAGTATGCTCATTTTGAAAAGGGTCACTTTGTATATCACCATGAATTTTTTACGGCATAGACGGTTAATTTTTATTAATCAATTAGACTGTTCATGTCGAACAGATAACACTTTACAATTAGGTTATATTTGAAGAGTTCAGATGCAAAAGCCTCTAAATGCCATCTGAAATTTTCTTCTAAAATGATCATTTTTATCAAGCTCGTATATTTAAGTTCAATAATTTTCACTTAAATGGCAAGAAAAATTACCCATTAATTGTCATTTAAGTGAAATTACTGAATTTAAATATACGAGTTTGATAAAAATGATCATTTTAGAAGAAATTTTCAGATGGCATTTAGAGGATTTTGCATCTGAACTCTTCATTTGTCAACATTAGTTAACATAAAATGTTTTAATAACATGGAAAATACATCTAAAGCTTTCATTAATCCCAGTTAATGTTAATTTTAACATTTACTAATGCATTATTGGTTATACTTTATTTTAAGGTGTCCTTGTTACTGTGTAATTTAAGTATGAGTAATGTTACTTAGGGTTTAGAGGTCATTGCATGTGATTATGCCTAAATTATAGTTACTTGTGTAACAGGTTACGTTACGCGTACTTACTGTAACTTTAACCCTATATATATAGTACATGTTGTTCATATTACTCAGTACTTAAACCTAAAGTGTTACCGCATTACTAAAAACAAAAAACATTATTTAATGGACATGCACAGCCACAGTTGTATTTTTATTGTTTGTTAATGCATTAACTAACGTTAACTGATGCGACTTATTGTAATGTGTTACCAATACATAACTCACAATTTCATTTTCCCCCAGTAAAAACTACAAATCTCATGCTCACCTGAGGTGTGTTGGTGTTGCGGACACGGGTTTGCTGTTAGTGAAGTGTTTGGTTAGGTTAGTGAGGTTAGTGTAATCAGCATTCCCTGCTCACTGCACAACTGCTGAATGACTCTATTGTTTACATATGTTGTTTATAATGTGTATCATTGGCCCTTGACAGTCTGTGATCCGTATCAATCACTGATAGACTGAGAATATGCTCCCCTGGGCAAAACCAGAGCCCTCCATATCTAAAGCCCTCCCCGGGGTGTTTTTTTTGCTTTTGATGTTTTATTTGGGAATCTTAGTTTATTTTTAAAGTTTATTTTTAAAGCATCTTTAAACTTTGTACAAAGATGATATAAGAAGGAGAGGTTTTCAAAGGAAAGTGTGATGTGCTACACTATTCTCAGTCCTTATTGCCTGTCTGGCTGATTCAATTGCAATAGCACATAATAGTTTGGTTTTGGTAACTAGTTTTTAGTTTTTTTAGTTCAAATCAAACCTGCTTGTGCATATATACAGTATATGTGTGTGTATATATATATATATATATATATATATATATATATATATATATATATATAATATATATATATAGCCTACAGTATATTATACCATAGCATCTGTTAAATTAGTAGGTTTATAGGAGCAATGCTAAGATCTGAAATATAGTTCAAATGCCAATATAAGGCAATAAAGCAGTTATTATTGAATATAAGGAAAATATTATATACTGTATTATGTTGTATTCTAAACAGTTATTCTGACATTAAAATAGTTTTAAAAAATTGTGAATTGATAAAGCACCCATTAAACCAAAACAGGTTACAAATAAATAACTCTACATCTCAGCCAGCTTTAATAATAGTGATTCCTTTTATGATATATATATATATATATATATTATATATATAAACACATTTCTATTTTCTATATATATGTATATGTAGGCCTATGTAGAAATTTCATATGCCATGAAAATGTTCCTTAATGGTATAGACATGCATTTGGCATATTTGAATAGACATAACTGAATATTAGCAAACTGTCAAACAAGTGCAGTCTAACCTTCTCCAAATCTCCCTAATCTCTCTGACTGACCTTTTCCATTAATATGAAGTCCGACTAAATGCGATCCAAACACTCTATTAGAATAGATATCACTCATAAAGCTGGGATTTTAGAACGGGAAGCCTGTTAACATTTATTTTCCTTCTAAGGTGTATCAATCATGGCTTGCATTGTGCTCAGGAGGGGACATTTTTCAATTTAACCTTTATATTACGGAGTGACTGCATCAGAAAGGTTTCAACACACTTAACATGAGTGGCATTTAATATAGCATTACACTTGCAAGGTTAGCCAGAGATGTGACCTTATTCAAATCCTGCTGCCACTACAACACCTATCCTGATGCAATTATAATTAAACGCCTTATGCCGGCTTGCAAATCCTCTGATCGATCACTGATATTAAGGTAAATATTGCACTGCCCCCAGTGAACATCTAACTCTAAAAGTGTTATGGATCAGCAGGTTTCTATTAACAGCATTGTTGATGTTGTGTGCTCTGGTGTGGATATATTTGGGTAAATTAACTTAGCATAAAGTGCTTCAAGGCTTGATCTTAAAAGGCCCAAGATACCCCCCCCCCCCCCCTCCCAAAAAACCCTCAAAGCTCTGGTTGCATTCCTTTACCCTGTCATGGCGTACGGATTAATGTTAGTTTAAGGAGTAAACGTTCATTTTTGCTTTGCTTTTTAATTAAAACCAGTTTACACTTCATAGATTAATGTGTCTCTGGAAAATTGTGACAGTGTTGTTCACTTGCCTTGTCTGTTGTTGTACAGATCTTAAGATAAAAAATTGTATCTTACCCCCTCATATTTGTAAATAAACCCTCTTTTTGTGCAGATATTTATTGCGTTATACTGAAGCATTGTCAGCGAGGTGAAATGAAAGGCTTAGGGCTAGGTAAACAGCACTGAACGAGGAAATTGGGAAATCAGTGATGTGCAACGATAATAGCACCCATATAATAAACATAAACAGCTAATTTGCTCAAAATGTTTAGCTTTCATTGCCTTTTCCCCTGTTTTAAAATTGGATTTTGACCAGGAAATTATTACAAAAACAAGATAACGATGAAACCTTTAAGAAATACTTATAATGCAATAATAAGTCCCTGATTAACAATCATGATTTCCTTAAGGTGTGATTTTTAGTGCACGCTAAGGATGTAGCGTTCATTGAATAACTCCCAATCTAATGAATCAGGCTGGATGTGCACATGCTTCTGAATAACCTGGAAGCTAAAGAGAGCTCTTTAAATAACTACGGGTTATGAGGTTTGCTACTGTATGTTTTTGACTGACACCAATTAAAGTAAGATTTTTTTATTTATATATATTATCATGCTTACAAATTTAGTGATCAAAATATTTTGTGGTAATCAACATCATCTCTAAATACCTAAAAATTCTATCACACGACCAATTCGTACAAATTCTTAAGAGTGAGTAAAACCTGGCAGATTCGTATGAATTTGTACGACCTCACTCGTATGAATTCGGACGATTTGTCTAAACCCCAGTGGCGGTTAGGTTTAGGGGCAGGGTCAGAGGTAGGTCATTTGTATGAATTCATACGAATTGGGCAACTCGTAAAATATGTACTTGTACGAATTAGCCACATTGTAAAATTCGTACGAATTGCCGTGAGATCGGGTTGAAAAATTCACAGGAGACCATAAACTGAACAGGCCATTTCATAAAAATTTACAGTCGTCATACCTGCATTTCTATCAATGCAAAGCCATGACAGTCAAGCCATGTTTTTTATGCAATACTTAGTCATTTGAGGCATTGAAGTTATCACATTATTACAGAGCTTAAAAAGCGAACATGTTAATGGCCGTTGCACTATGATCAGGAAATAATTAATTTCCATTGCCCTTGATGAAAGTGTTTATGCACTTGTTGTAAGTGTTTACTACAGCCTTTCTAACACAAGAGGTTTTCATTTTAATCCTTAGTCAGGAATGTGCCACGCGAGCCTGATTCTCATTGGTGCTTGCATCATTTCCTCTAAATTGCTGTCAAATTTGTCCACATGCACAGAGGATTCTTGTCTTGAAGGGTTTACGAGAAACAACGCAACCCCTTAACTGGCAGTCACGTAATTTATACTCATAAAATAATGTGGTTATGATAAAGACACTTTTAGATCTTGAACTGCTCTTCACTCACTTCTGTTTGAGATAATTTCCTGCTGAAAGTTGTACTTTCATTCAAACTAGATGTTTTAGTAGTCTGAAACAAGTTCCCTTTAAGTCAGTCACTACGATTATGTCAGTGACTGACGAAATGGGGTTTTCGCTTAGAAGCCTATTACCTTTGAGTTCTACAAAACGAGCCAATGGCAAAACAATGCCATGGGTCTGCGGAATTTGCGTAGCGCAACTCCGCCCCACCTTGTGGATATAAAAGGAGTTGCGCGTGCAATCTCACATATTGTTTCTGCTTCAGAGCCGAGTGTACTTCACTTCTCTCCACTGCAAATGGTCAATGAGTTCTGTAAAAGACGAGACGAGGGACTCTTCAGCTGTGTTGGTGTAACAGTGGATTCCAGCGAGATCACATTCCTGCTGCTGGTCTGTGCAGTGATCTGCCAACAGTTTGTGTGTTTTTTCCTGGGCGCTTAAGCACTGCTGTTGAGTTTATCCTCTCCATAAGAACTGCACGCGCCACATCTTATTTAAAGATGTCTCGCCCGTGTATTTCTGGGTGCGGTAGACGGATTGATTCCACTGATGGGCATGAACGCTGCCTGGCGTGTTTGGGCTTAAATCACACTCAGGTAGCATTCGTGGATACATAATAATAATAATAATAATAATACATTTAATTTTTATAGTGCTTTGTATAGCGCTATCATGTTCTCATTGCAGGAACATGACCATGGCAATGCTGCGATTGAGACTCCATGACCTCCGTAGAGGTAGAGTCCCCTCCGCCACACCCCAATCTATTCCCTCCAGGAGAGGGGATACTTTGGCTGGTGGCCAGGGTGATTTGAGGGTGACGGTGTGGAACAACCTGACAAATCTTCCTCGGGCCACACCCCCCTCTGGCACATTGCAACCCATGAGGTTGTTGGATGAGGTCACTGGCCAGTCTTGTGACGGGCCCAGCGTTTCATTCGGCGCCCCAGCAGATGACGTCATGTCTATCGCCGCATCACAAGGGGGGCTTCAGTGGCTAATCTAATCAGGTCGTCTACGAGTCATTTAGCACCGGGTTCTCCACAAACTTGAGGTGCGATAAGGGGGAGAGTGGCAACGCTCTTTCGGCCGCCCCTCGGTTCCGGTCACGGACGGCCTTCCTCGCCGGCCCGCAGGCCGGCTATCCGGGGCCAATCAAAGTCCCGCGGCGCTGTGGTATCGTTCCTTCTAGGCGGGATTCTGACTTAGAGGCGTTCAGTCATAATCCCGCAGATGGTAGCTTCGCACCAGTGGCTCCTCAGCCAAGCACACGTACAAAACGTCTGAACCTGCGGTTCCTCTTGTACTGAGCAGGATTACTATTGCAATGACATGGACATCAGTAGGGTAAAACTAACCTGTCTCACGACGGTCTGACATCCGCTGGCCTGTAGGTTTTATTCCACTCTCGTGGCTAAAGCCTATAGAGCTGCAGGGCAGGCATCATCCTCTTTGCATGCTATGGCCATTCTGCAAGTATATCAGGCACGGATGCTCAGAGACATGCACAAGGGCAGGGCCACCGACCTCGCTCTACGGGCGACAATTGTGACGGCGCGCTCCCTGGGTCAGGTGATGTCCACATGTGTGGTCCAGGAACGGCATCTGTGGCTCAACCTGGCAGATATGCGGGAGGCTGAGTGAACACGTTTCCTCAACCCATATCCCAGGCTGGGCTCTTTGTGGCGCGGTTGAGGACTTCGCCCAACAGTTCTTGGCCGCCCAGAAGCAGACTGAGGCCATAAAACATATTCTGCCCCGGCGACCAGCTGCTGCCTCCACCAAGCCGCCAGCTCAGATACCTCAGTCTGCTCGCTACCGAGGGCACAGAAACATGACCGAGCCCCCACTTTTAGGACGCTCTGCCTCCCATGTCTGGGCCGGTCATTCCGCTTCGCTTCCCCATCGTGGGTACACCTGTAGTTCACATGACCCCGTTGGTTCAGTTTTTGGGAGCCTGGCTAGAGCTTCCCAATCTGTCCCGCTGGCTTGCACGAATGATCAGGCTTGGCTATGCGATTCAGAGTTTGCACCGTCTCCTCCCCGCTTCAGGGGAGTCCCCTATACCAATGGGACCAGTGGGTAGCAATGCCCCTGTCATACGTGCGGAGGTTGCCACCCTACTGGCGAAGAGTGCGATTGAGGCCGTCCCTCCAGCGAAGTCCGGCTTCGACAGCCCCTACTTCATTGTACCCAAGAAGAGCGGTGGATTATGACCAATCCTGGACCTGCGCGTTATGAACCGAACCCTCCACAGGCTTCCATTCAAGATGTTGACAGCCAAACGCGTACTAGTCCGCTCAGACAACACGGCGACAGTAGCGTACATCAACCGTCAGAGTGGTCTACGCTCCCGCCGTATGTCGCAACTCGACCGCTAGGGCTGCACGATATTGGTAAAAAATTACATTGCGATGTTTTATTTTTCTGCGATATATATTGCGATATAAAAACAATTTCACCAGATGACTTGAATAGCTCTATTTGGAAAGAATGAATCATTCTAGAATGACTAGGGTGGTTTTGTCATGAAGTAAATCCGCATAGAAACTAATATTAATAGAATGTTAACTAATGTAGTTAACTGGACTTTAATAAATGGAACCTTATTGTAAAGTGTTTCCGATTTATATCTCTTGAGTTCAGTGTTGAACAGATCAGTTGTTTTAACCATTCCTTAAAGTGAATCGGTTCAAAGGAGTCATTAGTTCGCGAATCGGATGTGTCATTAACGGACCACGGCACACGTTGTGTGATTATCCAGGCAGTTTAGGACATCGCACACGATTTGTCAAAACAGAAAACATTTCATCACTGGATAGATTTTTATTTTTATTGAAAGTGTGGTTTATGTCATCTGAATGTGTAAAAATGCTTTTCAGAGAAGATAAGGCAGCGTTATTTTAGCACAATTCACAACAAGCGGTAGTTCAAAAAAAAAAACTTTGGTCTTCTGACCTTTTACCATCATGTATTCTCAAAGATATTCAGTCAACTCAATTCATTAATATGTGCAAGGGAGGGAGGGAGAGAGAGCAAGACAGTTTGAAGACGGCGAGAGTGCGCGTGCACGACCGGGGCTTTCACTCTCTCTGTTCACTCGCTCAGTTAAACAAGCGCAGAAAACAGCGCGCAAGTTCCAGTCTTCTTGCGCTTGATGTTTAAAGGTGCTATGTGTAATAATTGAGGTAAAAATATCCAAAAAATGAGCTACACGCATCAAAAGAATGAGAAGAAATAAGGGCGATGATGTCATTAAAAAAATGAAAAGTTATAGTGTTGCAGAGATATCAACCTAAATTAGCATTAGCATTACTAGCCCCGGCCCGACAGGTGTTGCAATACCAGTTTCGGCCATGGGAGGCGGTATGCGGGCAACATACATAACCACCAGCCAAACTGCAACACACGAATAACTCGCACTGCTTGTATCTCTTTAATCTCTAAAAATCTCCAAATGCTCCACGTGAAACTGCGGTCTTACTATCGTGTCAATTGATTTGATTAATATGAGCGAGGGAGAGAGAGCAGGACCGCTCTCGTGTTGTTTGAAGACGTGAGAGTGCGCGCGCGCGTGGCCGGGGCTCGCTCTCTCTGTCTCTCTCTCTGCTCGTAACGCGTCCTGTCAAGCGCAGTCATTCTAGTCTACATCCCTCACCGATCAAAATAGGCTTTGGCGGGACAAATCGGACTACCGTAATTCCTCAAATAAAAACCGGTATTCAAATAAACGCCGGGCCTCTGATAGTGGCCGGGTGCGTGGTCAACGCGGACAAATAAAGGCCGGTCTCAAATTAAGGCCGGGGAAAAATTAGTGTACACTCAAAGACGGACGCGTGCTGTGCTTGTCATATATCACAACTACTATTCAGTGTTTTCAACCACATGTTTATTTTAGGTTTCAGACATTTAACTAGATAAGATTTATAGCAAAACAATACATTTATAGTTTGTAAAATACACATTGGTGTCTATGGAAGCAGCAATAACAATCCATTCAAATATATTTGGCGACGTGTTTTATTCATATCAGATACACAGTGTATCACAAGTATAAAGTTTACTCTATTCTTCTCCCAGTTCACCGGCCACTTACTTTCATGCATTTCAGGAGAAACTGAAGAATTCACGCGCTGTGTAACGTACAAATCCAACAGACAGGAATCTCTGAACTGCGGTGCCCATCTCACGTTACAGATCAGGATCAATTATAAAGGGTTTTAAACGACAAAACAAACTCACTTACACTAATTTGAGAGTCAGAATAGAAGATAGTTGATGACATGGTAAGCAAGTTTGTTAATATTTAGAAATAAAAGCGCTACATCTGTCATACAGCGCTATTTTGGCTGTGGGGAACAGTGCCAAGCATGACGCGTCACCATGGAAACTTGGCTGGGGGACGGGCGGGGATCGAATTAGAAATAAAGGCCTGCCTCTAATAAAAGCCTGCTTCAAATAAAAGCCGGCTACCATCTGCAGTTCAGGTAAATAAAGGCCCCGGTCTTTATTTGAGGAATTACGGTATTTGACGGTTTAAGAAGATTAACAACCTGAAACTAAAAAACAGACTAGAGTAGGCCAATTTTCTGGAGGTAAACTGCCCCCATCTGGTATGGAATATATGGAGTATGAATAGATTTTTTGACATATGGCACCTTTAAACTGACAGGACTTGCAAATTGATAAACTCTCACACTATGATGGTTAAACTTTGCAATTAATCCACGAATCACAAGCGTTACGGGCCGGGGAGCTGCTGGCACGTTTACTGATCATGAATCACGGATCAACTACGATCCCATACTTGACATCGCACATATCTGCGATGTGAAATATCGTGGATGCGCACATCGCGATATCGATGCTAAAATGATGCATCGTGCAGCCCTATCGACCGCCATCTCTTGTTATGGAGTCACAAGCATCTTAGGTCACTTCGTGCCATTCACATTCCGGGCGAGCTCAATCGTGCAGCTGACGAGCTCTCACGACAATGCTCATGTCCCGGGGAATGGAGACTCCATCCCCAGACGGTTCAGCTGATTTGGGAACAGTTCGGCAATGCACAGTTATATCTATTTGCCTCCGCAGAGACTTCCCACTGGTTTTACTCCCTGACAATCGGCACGGATGCAGAGTACTCCGCAAATATGCGTTTCCCCCAGTGAGCCTTCTCGCACAGGTTATGTGCAAGATCAGGGAGGACGAGGAGCAGGTCCTTTTGTTTGCGCCTCATTGGCCCACCCAGACTTGGTTCTCCAAACTGGTGCTCCTCGTGACAGCCTCTCCCTGGCCAATCCCTCTGAGGAAAGAACTCCTTTCTCAGGGACGGGGCACCCTTTGGCACCCGCATCCTGATCTCTGGAGCCTGTACGTGTGGGTCCTGGATGGGACATGGAAGGTTTGAGTACCCTATCACCTCAGGTGGTGGCTACCATCCCTTCAGATAGAGCCTTGTCCAAGAGACACACCTATTCTCTGAAGTGGAACCTCTTCGTCACCTGGTGTTCTTCTCGCCCAGAAAATCCCAGAAAATGCCTGATCGGGTCTGTGCTCTCCTTCAGGGATCAGGTGGTGAACCTGCACTCGCTGCCCTCGGAGGAGGCAGACCCAGCCTTGGCACTGCTCTGTCCAGTACGCGCCCTTCATGCTTACGTGGACAGAATGCAGTGTTTCAGGACCTCAGACCAGCTCTTTGTCTGTTTCGGTGGGAAGCTGAAGGGAAAAGCTCTCTCCAAGCAGAGGTTGTCTAACTGGATAGTGGACGCTATTGTATTGATATACCAGGTTCAAGGCCTGCCATGCCCCTAGGGGTGAAGGCACACTCCACCAGGAGTGTGGCTTCCTCCGGGGCTCTAGCGCATGGTGCCTCGCTAACAGACATTTGTAGAGCTGCAGGCTGGGCGACAACTAACACATTCGCAAGATTCTACATTCTCTGAGTTGAGCCAGTGTCCGCCCATGTACTCGCTTCCAGTAGCCAGTAAGTAGGACCTGCTCGGTGTCATCGCTTGCTTCGCCATTCCACTCCACGGACTGGATACGTTATTTTACTCAGGTGAGTTTCTCTGCGAAGCCCTGGGCTCCTCCAGCACTTTTGATGTCGACACCAGAGTGCATGCCAGCAGCAGCCCTCGTGTCAGGCTAGGTGCCTCCGTGTTCATGGTTCCCCCGTTGGGCAACCTCCACATGTGTATTTACATGGTAAGTCCCTTTGAGCATGTGTCTTTCCCTTGGCAAGACCACCTTGCCACCCTGGGGTTGAAACTTCCACCCTGCGGGCTGGATACCTCAGTATTTTCCATATGCATCCCGTTTGCAAGTCATATGTGTATTCTGTAAGACCTCCATGTGGGGAGGCATTGTGTAGCATATTTCCATGGGGATATGCTTCCCAGTGTACCTTGGTATTCCTGCGTTAAGCCTAGCCCTTCGTCAGTGCTAGTCTCCCGATAGGGAGCTCAGGCTTGCGCAGGGCACTAAAAGACGGCTGCTGTGGCGTGATTAAATAGGGACTCCCATTTCGTCAGTCACTGACGTTACTCGTAGTGACTTACAGAAAGGGAACGTTACGTCCACCTGTCACAACCGCTGGAACAGCCGGGCGTTCAGTCTTGGCTCCTCAGCAGGTAACATAATGCGAGATTGCATGTGCAGCTCCTTTTATACCCACGAGGTGGGGCAGAGTTGCGCTATGCAAATTCCGCAGACCCATGGCATTGTTTTGCCATTGTCTCTTTTTGTAGAACTCGAAGGTGATAGGCTTCTAAGCAAAACCCCCCTTTCGTCAGTCACTGACGTAACGTCTCTGTTCCCTCCTTCAGGGAACGAGGGTTAGATACGTAAACGCGATGTTCTCTCTTCTTCCTTTTCCTTCTCCAGCCTTTTCTAGGCTGTCTGTGTGTTTTGAAGTGTTCAAATGTTTGGAGTCTAACCAAGATTGTATTTATTTGATAAAAAAAATAGTAAAATAATAGAGTGAAATATTATTATGATTTTTTCGATTGTAATATATATATATATATATATATATATATATATATATATATATATATATATATATATATATATATTATATATATATATATACACACACAGTAGTGGCCAAAAGTGATGTTTGGTTTGGTTTTTAATGACCCAAGTTCAATATTAAACCATCAAAATATGAGGAAAATATTAGATGTTTATATATATATTAAATATGAGGGAAGAACACCCAATTTGGTTAAAGCATTTATCTGACAAAATTATTTGCACAAAAAAAAAAGGCAAATTACAGCTACAGGTGTTATTTTACTATAAAAATAAATAAATAAAAAGCTCACAAGAAAAAAACATACATTTACTACAAAAGTAATTAATATTTCGTTGGAATTTTTGCACATCCGCACAATTTGGCATTTTTCATTGTGTTATCACAAATAAAAAATTTACTCCAAGCACAACTACACAATATGCTTACAAAATCTTAAATAAATGTTTAAAAAAAAGCTCAACAACCTTTTGGACGGTCTTAAAACACAGACAAAGGCACCCTTGGTAAAAATGAACAAAACTGACTGTAAAAGTGTGTCGTCCATTCAAATTATTCATAAAAATCTAACCTTTAATTGAAGTCAAATAATTTAAAGAAAAAAATATAAAAATAAATTTTCCCCTCTGAAATGTATTCCACATTTCATTGTATTGGCAACCCTTCATTTAATAATTTGTGCAACCTCCCAGCTCTAGATCTACTCCTATAATGCATAATAATCTGAGAACATCATTCTTCCATACAGAATCTCTTCACATCCTTCAGATTCAGAAGTCCATGCTCATGGACTCTTTTCTTCAGCTCATCCCACAGGCTTTTTATGGGGTTTGGGTCAGGGGACTGCTATGTCCATCTGCAATTCTCCAACTGTGATCTTTACAGTTTGTTTGGATCCTCCTCAGTGCATGTTACCATCTCCAGTTGATGGCTTCCTAATTAATGCCCAGATAGTGGAAATGAGTAGCCTGGATGCCAGCCCGAACCCCGCCCACAACATTTTTTGGTCGGGAAGTTCGGTCTGAACTTGATCCATTGAGGAGTAATTATGGTCGGTTCAGAAATCGTCGGGCCAATCAAATTGCCAGGGCGGGCTTTATACGATGATAGACAGATGGACAGATGCTTCAGAGCCCTGGTCGTCTTGGAAGGGGTAGGCTCCCGAAGTCCCGATCTCTTCTCTCTGAAGACTCAGATGAACGCGCTTCTCCAGCCTGGTCTCTTTTGTCGTCTCTCCATTTGTTAAAATCAGTCAAGTCGTGCTCCAACCGTGTTATTAAGTTGAGACAGGGCTGACAAATGCGAGCAGATTTGTTGGCTTTGTTGTCGAGATCTAACGTTAATCCTAAACAGAGAACTTGTTCGTATATACATTCACCTTTTCTATTTCTTTCAAAAATGCTTTTTGTGTTTGCAAGTACTCAGCGAATCCTTAAATTATTTTTGCAACAACGGCAAAGATCGTTAACACTCGTTATTTTTTTAATACTTTTTCCAGAGTGCGTGCAGTTGAGTTCTGTTGACAAATATACGTCACTTACTGCGTTGCTCTGATTGGTTGTAGGTCTATCCAATTAAGTGCAGATTTTGTTTTTTCCTGGCTCGGTTAAGACACGCCTCATAATCAAAGCCCTATGGAGCAGTATCAGACTCACATTCTGACTAGAATATGAGTATGACGAAGTCAGGCTAGGAAATGAGTATTCCAATCATTAAACTGTTGTAGCTATTTCATGATTTGTGCAGTTCAACAACCTTTTGTCACATTATACTCAAGTCTTTCCCATAGTGATGGATAGGCAGAAAGGAGAAAATAGGATAGGAGAAAACCATATTTATTTAATTTATTCCACATTTATATTTTGTTTAAATTAACTTCAATTAAAGGTTGTGAATATTTTAAAACAAATCAAAACCCATTTCAGTCAGTCACAGTCAATATTTACCAAGGGAGCCAATATTTGTTGAGTTCACTCTATATAAACACAACGTGCGTGTTGTGTGATACCTGTGATTTGTCAGAGACGCGGCACTTTTAGTCTGGTGTGAATGGAGCTCTAGAAGATAAGGCCACTTTTCCAACCTGTTCTCATAGGATTTTTTTAATGGATGTCAATGGAGGAGAGGCTTCAATACAGCGAATTCAGTATGTAGACTTTTGTGAGGAAACAGCAATGAATTGACAACCTGTCCACGAATCTTCAACATGTTTACAATTAAAAATACATTTTGGAATGAGCTATATTTGGAAATTACAATAAAAAAGGCTGTTGTATAAGAGAAGTCACTGATTTTTTTTTGTACTTTATTTTTATATTATCCACAAACAATTATTTACTGTTGTAAAACTGATTAAGTCATTAAGATTCGGAAAGATTTTATAATAAATATATCCAAGAAAGACCTTAAAGCTACACTGTGTAACTTTTTTAGTTTATTCTTAGCTAAAACACTTAGTTCTTTCAAAAATATATGTGCTCATTAATGTATATTTACTTCGTTCAAGAAATAAAGTATTCTCGTGAGTGTATAATATGCCATTGAAAATACATACGGGTAAGGGGTTCTAATGTCGGTCCCCATGTTGCTCCTCCATCTTGAAAGTACATTAGCCAAAGAGGGACATAGGCCGTTAAATCAAGCTTTACCTTTCGCATTTTAACACTCGATGGCACCGTGTCGAATGTGGACGAGGTCGAACTGGAAGCCATGTTAATCTTGGACTACATTGGCCACCATAGGAGTTAAAACGAAATCAGAATTGAGAAGAACAGAAACTAATATTCACTGGATGGTCATATACCTTCTCACCGCTAGATGGGGGTAAAAATCACACAGTGTAGCTTTAATAATCTGGTTAATTTCAACAATGGGCTCCTTGCACGTAACTTCTTCCTTACCAGAAATGCGGCCTCGTCTTTTCCGGCGCTATTCTACACTATGAGATGAGATGTTTACAAGAGTTGCCGAAACTTACAATAACGGACGTATATCGCCTTTGTAAGTCCTCCTCCAAATCACCTACCAGCAAATTAGAGAGAATGGCTTTAAAATGTATGCCTCTTCATATATCCACGGATATGAAGGTAAGTCTATATATCTCAAACTTTATGGCTTACGTTAGTTTGCTAGCTTACATTAGGCTAATAAACAACCCCGGGCTGACAGAATATGCGTGTTATAATGTTGTACTGTTTTCTAGTATTAGGCGGAAAATGTCTACGTTGTGTATGTACGCCTTCAAAACGGAAGAGTGCCAGCCGTATTTACCCGTTGCGGACATGACGTCAGGTTGCTATGTGCAAGTAGCCCATTAGGCTCAAATTAAATAAATGTCAGCAATACTTAGCTTAGCAATACAATTTTAAAATGGCTAGTTTAAAATAAAAGTATAACAGCACTTTACAAAATAAAATAATAACAGTGAACTACATTTTAACGTTAAATCTATAGTGCTGGGTGGTGTACTGGTTCAACTGGTCAATTGTAGCCTATTCAATATTTTAAATGGTATAACAAATGTCTTATCTTAAGAGGTTTTCAATTTGGTTACGGAAAAACATATATGATAATTGAACTTTAAAAAGGTGATTATTTCATTAAATAGGTAGCCTACCACAGATGATGAGCAGCATGGCAGGAGTGTGAAGGAGACGCGCTGAATGAAAATGCAGATTCGTCTTTGACAGCAGGTGGAAATCCAGCCGTTACCTCGGTATCTACGTAAACAAAGCAGCTGTGCTACTTTATGACTCATTTGACAGCGAGGTATTTGAGTTTTGTTTACGAGGGAAATGGAGTTGGCATTATTTAAAGGTGCATGTTGAAGACATGTACACTCTATTTGGTCAAACACAAATTTGATTACTTTAAAAAACTTAGAAGTCTGATGCAGTTTTTTTTAGTTTTTTTTTTGTAAAACCAAGGCGATATTTTTTTAAAGTGTACATTATTAAAATCAAAAGTTGTATCTGCTAATAATAATGGACTTGAGCTAAAATGAACTGCATTTAGTCAACAAAGAATAACAACTACTATTTTATATGTAGCTATTGCTAATTGTTAGGCTACTTAATGCTTTAACTAACATTAACTAACCTTACTGTTACCTATATTGTTCTTAGTTCTGTTGCAACTTTAATCTTTTTGAAACACTGTTTGCTTTATACATTTGTGTGTGTGTGTTGTTTTATTGTATATTTAAATGTTTAGAGTTATTTTTATTGTAAGAAAAAAAGTTATTAAACCTGTTAGGACAACACTTTATTCTAACCTAATTAGGTTGATAAAAGCTTCAGCAATTATCATTAAATGAAAAAATTATACCGCCACATATACAGTTTAAAGTGGGACTATAAGTTACAAGTCACTGTCTATTATTGGATCATTATTGCAGTGATTAATATGTTTAGAACATGTTATATGTTTTTGTTCTTATTACCCTAATTGATGGAGTGTGTAGGCTTTTAATTTCTTAAACAGCTATGTACACATGGCCATATTCCAGAATGACAATGTCAAATTGGCTCAAATTGTGAAAGATGGTTGAGAGTGAGCATGAAGAATCATTTTCACACATGAATTGGCACCTCTGAGTGAGTCCAGACCTTAAATTCATTGAAAGTCTTTGGGGATGTACTGAAGTAGATTTTACAGAGTGCTTGAATTTCTTTTGAATTTCCCAGTGAGTTCTGTTCCGATCGACCTCCATTAACCTTGTTTGACAGCTGCTCAAAATTTATAGGCTGCCCCCGACCGCGTTTTTTCCGGATACGCGAAAGTTTGATGAAAATATCTCGTTCTGTTCACGAGTTATAGCTTTTTTAGTAAAAGTGTCTCCGCCCACTTAGAACGGTTTGGTGGCCCTTAGAGACTATGAATCAAAAGTTCAACTTTTTTTGATAAATTATGACAATCAGATTCCAGAGAATCTAGCAGCACTGGTTTGGCTCCGATCGGGCCAGAAACCTAGAACAAGACTGCAAAAGTAGTTTAATAAAATACCCGAAACTTTTGACTGGACGACGATCAAATTCGAGGCATGCATTTTGTCACAGTTTCCAACGATATAAGACACTTGACTTGAGCCTACGCCTAACGGTTTAGGAGTCATGAACGCTTTCGTACTTTTGACCGCTGTAGCACACCCGTCTGGCCAATCGGGGCGAGCCTTTGTGACGGTGTAGATTGTGTGAGTACTACCAGCCCTCAAAGTTTCAAGTCTCTAAAACGTGCGGTTTGGGTCTTCCCGATCACTTTTAGGGGAGAATGCTGATTCTTGGAAATTTTAAAGGTACAATATGTAGGATTTTTGCAGTAAAATATCCAAAAACCACTAGGCCAATATTATATTTTGTTTAGTTCATTACTTACAAAATCCCAAATGTTTCCAACTATTTGTAAATCGTGAGAAAATTGCGATTTTAACCAAGGAAACAGGGCATGTGAGCAGGGGTGAGGGAGTCGAGTCGCCAGTCAATGGCATCATATCCGCGTTACCCTCGGTGTCCGCCAGGTTTGCGCTCGTACTGCCATAGTAAATATGGCGACAGACGTTGACAACTGGGTTATGCCTAGCAGGACGCTCACGCTGTTGTTGTTTTGTTCAAATATTATGGACTATGACAAGCAGACTTTGAGACAAAAAGAGGACTAAAACGAAGATCAACATTTTTCGAGATGCCGAGAGCTCCACATCTGCGACTAACTTCGACTTGACAGAGACGCAAGTGTTGCATGTTACTTTATTAGACAGGTGAGCAAATGTACATAAAACTAATCAATGTTATTTAGTTCAACATGATGAAATGTTAGAATATGATCTGTATGTTATTCGGATGTTGATCTAGCTTACTTAGCCAACAAACAACCTAACTAACAACATTCAACACACTCAAATGCCGTTTAGTGTGATAGTGTAACGGTTAGAGCAAGTGAAACAGCGCTGCGTTACCTCAAGTTTAATTTGTTTAATAAACTGACGTGAGTATTAATTCAGCACTTGCGTGTAGTTCGGTAGAATGAAATGTCCTTATTCCTTTATATCCGCGGGACTCGCTTTGCTTGTGGCGCTGGCATACGTCTAGCAATCGCGCCGTGCTTCACACCACAGTCATGTTAAAAACATCAATGTATTCACTCATCCATAAAAAATCCATCAGCTTGACAAGATTCATAATTCCGCTTAATGCTTTGCATTATCATTATACGCCTTTGTTATTGTAAGAGGTTAGGTGGTGGCGAAAAATCCTACATATTGTACCTTTAACCATTACAATAATGTTTCTGTCAGGACCACTATCATCGAATACGATTGACAATTAAGCATACAGTTTTGGATTGGCGGTATGGTTCCGCTCTGGGCGAGAACTCCCTGCGCATCCATGCAGCCTAGCATGGATAAGAGCAGGGAGAGCAGCAAAAAAAAAAAACCTTGGGGTTAACAGAACAGAACCAACATGAATGTATGCAAAAATATTTAATTCAAGATTTTAAAAGTACAACATAATTTGAGAATTTATTCGGATTCAGAATGCCAAATCCTGACTGGGTGAGAGGAGGAGCTGGGGATGGAGGAGGGTAATAATCTCCTGAGAAACGAGATAGCTGCTGGTAATACTGAAAGAGTATACGGTGATAGGCGTCGTATTCCTATAGGTAGATGTGGATCAGCTGATGCGAGCTTGACTAACGTGACCTGCCAGAACTAACGCTACGCTTGATTTTTGTCAGTGCTACGCACTTGAACCCCTAAAACATTTTTAAGAAATAGAACAACTTTTCATTTGTTATTACATTTTAAAATGATATTTTTTATACCACTTTTATAGTAATTTTATAAATTGATTTGATTACCTCCATTTTTAAAGTAAATTTGTTTTTGACATTGCACTGTTTTCATATTCGATGTACCCCTGACAGTAAAATAAACCACTGTAAGCTTATATAAAGGTCCAGCCATGAAGAAAAAAAAAAAGATAAAAAAAACTGATATACCATGAAAACACCAGAATCTTAAATAAAAAAAAAATGTAAAAAAGCATACATTGATAAGGATTTTTGGTCATCCGCCCCGCACTAGTTAGATCTGTAAATCAGTTAGAATAGAAAATACATTTTATATGACATACAATTTTACAATAGACAGAGTAACAGATCACCATCTTGGTATGTTTTATTGGAGTTCAACACATGCATGAATCAAACAGTACAGAGAGCAGCTTGAGGTATAACAACAGATAAGCACACAGACCGACACCAGTACAATCTGTAAAACCAAGATTGACCAGAGAAATGATCACCGGTTAGAGAGTACAGCTTACGCCAGCCCTTCACACTCACACACACACACACACACGCGCTGCAGTTTCACTCCCTTTATAGAGATGTGTCATGTTGGAAAGCTAGATTCTCTCCATCCTGTCCCTTGGTAAGCACAGGATAAACACGGTGTCTGCAGCAGATATCAGGAGCGGTTGTTCACACACACATATAGATAGACACACATAACTCCAAATACATATCAAAGAGAAGAAAAGTGCTGTACCTATAAAGAAATGCTCTCAAAGGTACAAACGGGTTTTTTTACTGAAGACATTGGCAAAACCTGACCACATGCTGGGGAAAATTTTTGTCTGCCTAAAATAAGTCAGTGAAACAGTTTCACTCCAAACTGCAACAAGAAACAAGAGCGGAAACTCCAAACCTATGATTCTGAGCAGTTACAGTTCCTTCATACTAATATAAAGTTAAAGTAACCAATACTGACTTCTGAAATAAAAGATGCAAAATAAATTTCTTTTACATTCTCAAACTGTACATTTCTGAGACAAATTTACAGCCAAAACCATTTCAAATGAAATCAAACTGTAGTGCAGCATTGATAGATGAAATTGCACATTTGCTGAGAAATTGAAGGTAGTTGCTAATAAAGTGATAAATAAATCAAACGTTACATCCATCCATGGATGTATAACATTATCCATGTCAAGATGAATCATATCAGCGATAGTGTCAAAAACAATAACAACAGCATTTAAATGAGATGGTTAACATCCATGGGAGGTAAAATCTGTATTTTTTTAAATACATTGAATTTAGTGTACATATTAATGTGTAGGGGGATATATAAATCTCTTAAAACTAACAAGTCCCCACAATTATGTCGTGTCCCTCAAGTCTCCTGATATCAACAGAACAAAGACACAATATTTTAGTATTAATTCTTGTGCATTATCAGACTGCATCCCTGCTACAGCCAACCTTTATTTAGCTCTTCTAACAAACCAGACATTATTGCTGCATGTACAACAGCTTCAGATTTTCATAGCTCCTTAAACCGTTTCCCTTAAAATTGCTTTAACAGATCTACCAGTTTTGAGGTAACTAACATTTACAAACACAGCATAATGAACTCAAAAGATCTGGGGTTGTTTTCATTTGTAATGCATATTTTGTGTAGTGTGACAAATCATATAAAATTATTAGCCATGCAAAAGTGCACCGTCCCTTTGATTTGTGCTCACCTATATCAACAAATAAAATCTTGCACAAATACAAACACAACTAAAACCCATCTGGATGTTAAAAGCAACATGTCTTAAGTTAGTTGACTTTACACTTAAATTATTTGCTAAGGTTAAACATTTGGTCCGTCAAAACAGTATGTACAGAACAGCCAGTCACAGCACTCGAACTAAAGATATTACGTCAGCACATTCACCTCACTAGATCAAATGTCTGGTGTGCAAACACAAGAGTACCAGACGGTAGCGGACTACATCTTAAACTAGCCACAATCTGTTCTTTAAGGCAGATTCATTTCATTCCTTAATAACAACGCTAAGCTTGACACCCTTTCTGCAGCAGTTGTGAACGTAAAATCCAATTTAAACTGCCTTGCAGTCACCATCAGTTCTCTAGAAACTCCATTTGTTTTTCTGTTCGTAATAGACAGCGTTGAAATGAAGGACAGCTTAAAATTTGTATTTGAACAAAAGCTCTGTTAACACAGCCGAAAGGCGAATGATTCTATCAGTGCAAATTAAATTGAAATACATACTTTTTGTTCCTATTAATGCTTTCTAATAGGCAATGCTTTTGCCAAGTAAAACAATAACATTAAAATAATCCAGTGAAATAATCATAATATAATTTTCCCTTTGATGTGACCTATGTAGTGAAGTCCTTCTGCCTTTTAAATATTCAGTTTTAATTTGAATAAATTATAAATATGTTTAAAAAATTATGTCTTATTCAATAACTGATTCAAATATCCGGTAATATGACAAAATTCTCAATTCTGAAAGCTGAACTGCTACCATCATCTTTCTGCTATGGTATGTCTTGTCAGAGGTATTAATCGGAAATTTTATAATAAATAATCCTATATATAACATCCCTTTAAAGCAAATCTTCCGGTAGATAAAGTTGAAAAAAAAGAAGAAGAAAAACGAACAATTATTAGCTCCCTTTACAGATTATCCTTGAGGAAAGAGAAATAGGATTATTCAGCTGTTGCATGCAGGACCACAGTGAACACAAAAATTAGACATGGCCGGATCTGGTAATAGACTTCTACATACATTTTCTTGCTTTATACCACAAATATCAATTAAAAAAATAGACATTGACCTCTCGAACTCACACGGAACGGTATGCTTTAGGCAGGGAGTTCTCGGTGGAGCATTTTCAATGGAATGAAAACTTGGTAAAGTAAGAAAATGTCCATTATGAAAATGTCTAGATCATGAAACAGTTCTGATCACTTCAGCTGTGATAGTGTTGATTGTGCTGGAGAAGCAGGAGAGAAAGATGGGATGCTGATGGATCTGCAAAGGGACTAGACCCACCACTGCCACATGAGCAGAGCTGGGCCGCCCCTGAGGATCTGACACTTATCTACAAGGCAAAGAGGGCGTCCTCGGACCTGCCTGGCTTTTTACTTGCACTGGCAGAAGCACCGGGAGCGGCAGGAAGCTCGTCACTCGGGGGGGTCGGCAGTGTGGGCACCATCTCTGCTGCTTTGGCTCTCTCCTCTAGAAACTTGTCAAACTCTGGAAGAAAGTTTTCATAAAGCGTTAAAGTCAAAAACTGCCTTTAACTACAGATGGCAAAAAACAGTCATATTGTGAAATATTACTATTTCAAATAGTTGTTTACTGGCATAGCATCATGCAAAATTACATGGCAGATACAAACTAAACATTTAACAACATAATATCATGAGTACAATATAATGAAAACAAATTTAGACAAAAAAAGAAATTCTATAAACGATTCTTTAAATGTACTTGTGCTAAAAATTGTATAAAAAAATAATAATCTTGATCCATAAATGAGTCCATAAAGGTTTGTCCTGATAAAAAGCGCTGTCTCCAGACTCTCATAACATTAAAGATTGGGCAGTCCACATTTTGGTGCTTCTTCACCCTTAAATAAATGCCCATGATTCAGTCAAGTATGGCCTATCCGACACCTTGTGAACACAACTCTCGTGTCTTGATCTAAATGGATAGAAATCTTTTCCCAACCACAGAATTTATTTTAAAAAATATGCTATTTTGATATTCTATGTTAAAAACAGTTCTGCTGCCTTTGTTTGAAATTGTTAATTTCTTTCTTTTTTTAAGAATAACCTTTTGAACAGTAGTATAAATAAAGTAATTTTTCATACCTTCACTTGTCACACCCTCCTCTCCTTCATCTCCTTTCTGAAGGGAAGTAGAAAAAAAGGGTAAAATATTTCAGCCCATGAAGGCTTTTTTTTTTTAAAGGAGCACTTGTTTGCAGCCACATCAAACATTCTAATTTCTTCCCTTCAAAATACCAATAGAAGTTCTTGAATTAGATTATCTAAATTATATTACCCAAAATATCCAAAGGCATTAGTATAGAAAATAAAAGTGTTAAAAGCATGTCAAGCAAGGGTCTGTTCACTACACACTCAGTGTATATTAAAATAACTGACAGAATATCCCAGAAAAGTAAGGAACGCAGCAAAACCATTCAAGGAGAGTTGTTAGTGACCCCAAAAAGAGGGTACAAGGTAGTCAGCCAGGAATAAAAAGGCAAACAAAAAGAAATATGCAGGGCATATTTCTTTTCAAATAGGTGAGTTATGTCCTGAAGAAGACGGGGAAAAAAATTAAATAAAAATAAACAAAAGGAAATCTCACCACATCAGTACAGAGCCACTCCTCAATGTCATCCATGACAGAGGACTGGTCAAGAGCTGCCTATGGGCCCAAACCATGGGCCGGAGCCAAGCAAATAAAAAATACAAATAATAATCCCAAGAAAACATGACAAAACAAACAAACATACAAAAAAAACAATAAGACTTCAACATAAAAAGTCTTAATCCAATATTAGTAAACTACCCCCATATGGACAAGTGAAACCATGCACAGCGCGTCACCGCAGAAAACAGCAGTTCAACACTCTATTGAGCTGCACTGACTGAATATATTAGGGCAAGAATTACTAAGTAAAAATAAAAGTATATTCTGAACTCCTGCTTCCAGAAAGAATTTCTTGTCACTCAAAAGTTTACGTTCATCAACTAGTATCATCCTATGAGCCAGGAGTATGGTACACTACATACATTACTGTGTACTACGTACTTAACATAACAGTAATATTCATCTTAATAAACCACTCCAAAATAAGTATCTCAACATCCAGTTATTTCCTTCCTTGACATGAAAACAATGAGTCCATACGTACATATGCTGATGGAGAAGGCAAGAAACTGTCCTAAAATAAAAAACACACACACACACACACACAGTCAGTCACAGAAACTCACCCCAGTGTTTTGCTGTCTGACATCCAAAGTCGGGGCCACTCCACTTGAAGCCTTTGTGTCTTCGAATGGTGCACTGGGAGTTCAAAACCAGGAATGTGTGAGCAATGTGTGATTGTTAAATGCTTACAGTATAATATAATATAAAACATTTTATTATTTTATAGTATTTCAATTCTAACATGCTATAGGGATGATGCCCCTCCCCCCATATCTATTGTAATTGAATTAGTGATCTGTGAATATATTAATTGTTTTAAACTATTTGGTTTAGTATTTAACATGAAATGAGACATTATTCAAAATAAACAAATACTTGTTTTAATTATTTAAAAAAAACTATAAAATAATTAGGGATAAGTTAACACTGTGGGATATTACAACTAATTGGCTTAATGTTTATATTATTTCATATTAATAACATATTGAATGATGTATCATCATAAAGTCATCTTTAAATAGGATACAATTGACATAGCACATCAAATATTTTTAGCGCGATACAAACACAACGCAGACACAAGCTTCCATGTTTACCATAAGTTATGAGCTCCATGTATGCGTGTTTATTAAATTAAATCTGTTCATCATAAAATGTGATAGTATCTCTTCACAAGATGCTTGATACATAAGGATTCATTCATATGTTTTGGTTACCTGGACTTTCAATGGAGGAACAGAAATCTCTCACGTTTCATTAAAAATATCTTAATTTGAGTTTCGAAGATTAACCAAAGTTTATTAGGTTTGGAACGACATGAGGGATGAGCAAATGATGAAAGAATTTATGGGTGAACTATCCCTTTAAGGGGGCATTTAACTCGATTATATACTATAATCTATTCAATTTTTATTTGCTTCATACTTCTTCCGCTCAGGAATGGTACCAGTCCTGGTCTGGGCAAACATGTCAAAGTCATCTTGGGGTTGACAGGTAGTCAAAGAGCTCAAGGTGCCAGTCACACTGTCAGAACCCACATCTGTGAAGCAGCGGTATTCTCACATTAGTGCAGGCAAACAAAATAGCATATCTCCAGATATCAAAAATGTACAGAATATTGTGGATCCAAGGTACGAGACTCACCCAAAACCGCCAGTCTGGAGGAGAGTGTGACTGGAGAGGCAGAGCGAACAGCAGCGATGGAGGGAGGCAGGCTGGACGGAGGAGTAGCGCTGATCCTGGGACTGACCACCGCAGGAGATCCCGGTCCCAGGTCAATCAGGTTATCTTCTGTCGCCTCGTTCAGGACCTGTTGATATGCAACACCATTTCACATAGACACACATTTGTTACAGACACTTTAGGGAAAAAATATAAGATTATTTATTTGCTATCTTACCTTTACACCATGAACATTTTCAAACTGGGTTATATACTTCTACTCTTTTTACTTCTGCTTAAAGGAATAGTTCACTTCAAAATGAAAATTCTGTCATCATTTACTATGCCTCAAGTTGTTTCAAGCCTGTATGAATTTCTTTCTTCTGCTGAACACGAAGGAAGATATTTTGAAGAATGGCAAGAACCAAACAGTTGATGGACCCCATTGACTTCCATAGTAGGAAAAAAAATACAATGGAAGTCAATGGGGTCCAAGAACTGTTTGGTTATTGCCATTCTTCAAAATATCTTCCTTCGTGTTCAGCAGAAGAAAGAAATTCATACAGGCTTGAAACTATTTTCATTTTGAAGTTAACTATTCCTTTAAAAAAGAGGCACTGCAGTCAGTTCTACAGGTTGAGGAAAGTTAACACAAATGATTGGAATGTAATACATACGATGCTTTCACCAGTTTCACCAACTCTTTTGTGAGAGGAAGTCTAATCTTTAACTCAAAGTACACTAAGAATTGATGAAAAGGTGACGTGGTGAGACTGTACAGGAACATAGACTATTAAACTGGGCATGAGAAGAATGGCTAATGGATATTCCCAGGCTAATTATTAGTCACTAAGTGTGTGGGAATATTACTCATAGTCTTTGTTTCTTTGCCACTTAAAAAAGGTATGTTGCTGTATATCAAAGGGGTTGTGCTTAAATGTGCTTGAATCCTTTATTTTACAAGTCAAAAGCACTTAAAGAAACACAAATGACGTCAAAAACGTAATTTGTTGGTGTTGTGGCATGTTGGTACGGGACATGCTCGTGACGAAATAATTTATTCCAAGACAAAAGACCATAATAATAAATAATAGACATGCTGTCAAAATGTGATTTGTCAGAAGCCATAATACATCTGTGCTGTATAGCTGTACTGTGTAACAAAGTAGAAAAAAGCACATTAATAATCTATGATAACTGGCTTCAGATTCTATGACAGTGAATTACATCATATTTAATATGTGCATCTCGTCGCCTTTCCGTAGTACTAGACACCACATGAGTAAATTCAACAATTGTTTTTAACAAAAATACATTGCTATTCAAAAGTTTGGAGTTAAATTTTTTTTTTTCAAAAAGAAGTATCTTATGCTCAAGGCTGTATTTATTAAATACAGTAATATTGTGAAATATTAATACTAATATTATCTACGTGTTGTTAAATTTGTATTTATTCCTGTAGTGGCAAAGCTAAACTTTCAACAGCAAGTCTTCAGTGTCACATGATCCTTCAGAAATCTTTCTAATATGCTGATTTAGTTCTCAATAAACCTTTGTTATTTTTAATCAATCATGAAAACAATTGTGCTGCTTAAAGTTTTTGTGGAAACCGTGATATATTTTTATCATAATAAATATCTTACTAACCCCAAACTTTTGAACGGTTGAGTATTTCTCTCAGAAAATCCTGAAAACTAATAAAATAGCCTAAAGTAGCATATAATTGCTGCATTATGCTATTAAAAATCATATATCCATTACATAAAATGCACCGTTCCTAAATCCCCATATAGCCCATTTTATTTGAAGCAGTGGAGGAACTAGTACTAGGGTAAGCAGATGGAGGGGATGGCAAGCAAAGGTCACGGACTGCAGGACAGGCATTCTACATGCTAGTGGAGGTTCAATGGATGCAACACGGGACTGGGACTGCACCGGCCAATACTGACACAACATTCTTTAGCATCTGCATGTCCAAGTAAAAAAAAAATGAGATTAGATGACTCATACTTGCCTCCCTCAGCTAGCAATACCAAAAAATAAAAATAAGAAAAACAAATCACAAAACAGACCAAACCACACAATAAGTAACACCAACATGCAATCACATTTTCAGTTGATAACCGCACATGATGAAAGTGTTTGCATCTCAAAGCAAACGTACCATGCTTTTTCAGAGCATACTGTATATTAGAGAAAAAAGCAAGCAATGAGGGGAAGAGAAAATGACACGTGTGACTCTGAGCTGTGCTTTTGGCATGAACAATTTACCTTACATGTGTTTGGAGGGGGAAAAAACACACACATTGATGATGAACTGATGTTAACGCAGATAAAACCACTCTCTTAAAGAAGACACAACCCACCCCATTGTTTATGCCTTGCGCAGTTCGGCCAGATCGGAACCTCTCGTATCTTAAGAAAAGTGAGAAAAAACAAAATCATTAAAACCTTACCCTCGCTTAAAAGAGCCTTTTCTTAAAGCTTTAAGAGGAGAGTTCATCCAAAAATGCAAATTCTGCCATCATTTACTTACCCTTGTTGTTCCAAAACCATTAGACTTCGGTTAATCTTTAAAAACACGAATATATTTTTCATGAAACAGGACATGTTTCTCCAGTGAATGTCCAGGTAACCAAAAAATATCCATAAAGGTCATAAAGGCAATAAATGAATCCACATTACTCGAGTCTTTGTGAAGTGATACGATCGCTTTATATGATTAACAGATTTAATTTATACTTTTATTCACATACTGTATACACACATATACAGAAGCTTGTGTGTGCATCACATGCTAAAAAAAACTAGGTTTTTGTGCATCAATACTCGCACATTTGAGCTTCTGTGTAATGTGATGCTCAATGTATGCGTGTCCATAATTGTTAAGATGCAAAAAATGTCAAAATAAAATCTTTTCATTATTTAAAATGATCATTTCTCTTCACAAGACTTGGATTAAACTGCTCGATTCATATGGATTCATTTTATGACGCCTTTCAACGGAGGGACAGAAGCCTCTCAGGTTTCATTTAAAATATCTTCATGTTTCAAACATTATCCAAACTCTAATGGGTTTAGAACAACATGAGGGTGTGTAAATGATGAAAATTTTCAGGTGAACTATCCTTTTAAAGAAAAGGCAAATTCATCCTGCTTCTTCACACCTCTCATATCGTAGGAAAATGTTGTTGAGGTCGTCGTTGACGTGCAGGAGCTCCTCCGTGACTTCCTCATTGGACACGCGTGAGATGAGCTCAACTATCCTCTGCTGCATGGCCCTGCACGTCCTGTTCAATTCCTTCCAACAAAGCAAACAAACCTTGTAATACTGAATAAAAATGGTCAACACAATGCTGTACCAACACTCCCTCTAGTGGCCTCATGTAGCTCTTTCAAGACTCTAGCAATATAAACTATTTTTTTTTTTTAAATGAATGAGAAACCTGCAGAAGCTCATGATCAGATGGATCCTCTTGACCGGGAACCATCTCGGTCAACATCTCCGACATCACCTTAGTGTTCCCGCGCACAATGTCGAGCTCACTGCGCAGCTTGCAAATCTAATCAATGATATTTTATGACATCATTAAGCAATCTGAGGAAACAAATGTTGATCCATCCCATGTAAAAGAATGAAAAAAGGAGGTTGTGTAGTACCTGTTCTGGGAAGGGTTGATGGGCAGATTGGGCATCTGTGGGGTAGTGTGGGTCACAGGGGCAGAGAAGGGTGGAGCCACAGGGTGAGGGTGAGGGTGAGGCTGTGGCTTGGGCTGGACCGGGGCACTGTATTTCGGCTGGTCCATCTCTGGAGCACTTTGCAGCTATTATCAACAGAGCAAGACAATGAGAGATAGTGCAGAGATAAAGAGGGAAGGTAAAGTGATAAAGTTAAGTAAATGATAAGGCGCATTATATTTTAGAGGAAGCCACTATAACCTCTGTGACAAACAAACCATAACATACCTGGAGTCAACACCTACCAGTTGTGGGGTGTGAATGGGGGACAAGGTCTCCAAATCAGACGTTGGAAACTCTATACCCTTCCTCTTCATTTCTTCATAGACGTGGACTACTCCTGTTAAATCTGGACTACTCCTGAATGCATCTGCCCATGCCTGATGTATAGAGTACATGCAAACATAAATTGAATCAGAATAGCTAGCTATTAATATAGTTTAGAACCGGTGTTGCATACTATTACATTTTTCTATAGGAATGCACATTTGGCTGCTCAGATCTTCTCTACTTGAACATTCAATACCTTATTAAACAAGCTACACTACTGTTTAAAAGTTTGGGGTTCGGTGAGATTTTTAAAAAAAAAAAAAAATTTAACAAGAAGATTCTCACCAAAGCTGTATTGATTTGATCATTTGATCTGCTTTAATATTTTTGTGGAAACTGATACATTTTGTTTTCAGGTTTTTTTGATGAATAGAAAGTATAGTGTAAATAAAATTTATTTGAAATATAATTTCTTTACTGTTACTTTTGAACAATTTAATGTGTGCATGCTAAATAAAAGTATGAATTTCTTTAAAAAGCTAAACCCAAACTTTTGAAAAGTAGTGTAGCAACTACAATCAGGTGACTGCATTAAATAGTTGTTTGAATGGCAAACAAAAATGCAAAGCACAAACTTAATTTGCTTGGAATCTCTAGAATGGCGTTGTCCAGAGAAACTATCTTGATCATTTTATTATGAGAAATTTCTGACATCACATTAAATGCAAGACCATGTAAATTGAAGTTACCCTTGGTCATTGAAGCCAAACTTGGTAACCTGATCCACTAAGTTGTAATGAGCACAACTTCAGTGCCAACGAATCAGCCGGATCTCCTTGACTACCGAGCATCAGGTAACCAGCCCCATGACGCACCTCTCTCTCTCTCTCTCCTCTCCCTCTCTCTCTCTCTCTCTCTCCTCTCTCTCTCTTCTCTTCTCTCTCTCTCTCTGTCATTTTCCTTTCCTCATGGTGTGTTTAACATAAGGCAAATGCATTTTTCTTAACTGATCATACATCAAAACCAAAAAAATCCAGATTTTTGTCCATACCTGTATCAAAGCTAGTACTTTGTCCTGCACTATGGCCGGTGGGTTGTTTTTAGGAGATATAATTTTCACCAAAACGCCATCTATGAAGTCCCGGGTGGTGACGAGTGCGTGGAACCGATAGCCACAGTTCTTTACACATGTCTCAAGCACCTGAACACATTATGAAAATCTAAATAAACAGGACAATTTAAAAAGGAATTATCAGCCGTTAGTAAGACTATAAAGAGAAAAGTTTTCATCGACTGTTGCCCACCGTCAGTGTAAGCATCACCTCCCTGTAGTTTTTATTCCCATTAAGCCTCTTCTTCACAGCTCTTATAGCATCCTTAGGCCTATAAATCAGATAACACATATATGCAGCTAAAAAGCCATTCATTATGGAGTAACAGTCAAACCAAAAATTATTCAGACACCAGATATAATTTTTTATTTTATTTTTTACTAGTGGGTGCAGGACACTATAGTTCATTTATGTAAGTGAGGATAGCAAAATAAATAAAGTAAACTGTGACATATTATAGCCAAAAATTCTTCATACAGTGGACAACCAGTAAAATTTATAATAAATTGGGACCAAAAGTTATTTAGACACTTTGACATGACCATGTTTTGCTTACGTGTTGTTTCTTTAATTGCTAATGTGAACTTTTTATACCACAGAATGAACAAAAGGTGTCCCATTGCTTGGTAATTGGTTGACCTAAATTAGTATTATCTAACTGTGTACTTAAATGCAACAGCTGACGGCTATTTAACCTAATACATTTGTGAGACAGTCTAACAGAAGGATGGCCAAAACCAGTGAACTATCAACTTTAAGTTCTTGCCATATTTTAAATACCATTTTCTAAACTGTACCGAATAAACTGTGATAAGTGAGAAATATTGAAGGTGTCTGAATACATTTTGGTTTGACTATACAATGACACGGTCAAGTGAATGAATCATGTTCTTTACCGGGTTCCATAAATAACACAATGTTGAAGAACAATCATTTTATGTAACATCCTGTACTTGATCCTTCAGCCATTATTAAACATTTTATATTATGAAAAATATACGACACCAACTTCTGGATTTGTGTAACAATGTTTTTTGTTTCCTAAGGCTTACGGAATATGTCAGCAAAAAGGTCAAATGGTATGAATCATGCATCTTTCATGTCTCACCCATCTTCTGTTTCATTGATTAAGTCGCATATTTCCATATTCAAGGTCCAGTCTTCACTTTGCAGGGAGCCATCTGTGGCCCTTTCTGGAGAAGATCAAAAGGCAAACTGATAAGAGAATCGGTTACTGCCTGTTACTAAATGAGAATCTGGAAAAACATTGGCACTGATGACATTGCACTGATCTGCAAACCGCTGTGCAATATGTGCTTGATAATGCTGGTTGTCTTCCAACGCAAGCGGTCATGTTCCTCACACAGAGTGGCAATTTATAAATGTTGATCATCAGTATGATTCATTTACACACATTACCTCAATCTTTAGCTATGAAACTGGGTGTGAGAGATAAACGCACTGTCCTGTGGGTAGCAGGCTAATAACCGCGGTAGAACTTCAGTTTACTTAAACTTATTTCAGCATTTCGCCTCCCTAGAACTGGTAACTTTAATAATTAAGGAAATTACTATTTTGCAGCACATTTTGAGAACTAACTGTGAGTTAGAGAAGCTAGCATGAACGAGCATTAGCTGTTAGCCAGCTAACTGACAGACTCTCCATATGGTGAGCTTTTGTACAGCGGCTCAGCTAAATGCATCGCCTTAGAGGTTACCTGGTTGTGGCACAATGTTTAAGCATCATTTCATTTCTGAAAAACATACCAATACACTGTCCCACCGGAGTACTGTATGGGTTTCCCAGCAAGAACTCCATCTTGTCAACATATCCAACGATTAACCGTCAATGAGACAGTAAACACTCAAGCCCCGCCCATGACCGACTCCTATTGGGTGATTTATTCAGGGCTGCAAAGCGATTGGTGGAACTTGCTGTCTGTTTTTGAAATGACACGCCAGCTACTTAAAGGGACAGTAGTGACCTCGTTGGTACGACTGTTTTATACCGCAGGTTTGATACTTTATTACTAACGGTTATGTATCAGTTTGCCCTTTCAGACTATGCACTTAAGAACCAGACATTTTATATGCGACTTTGACCTTAAGGGAATTGCTTGAAAAGCATATGTCTGGGTGACCATGTAGCAAAAACAAATGACGTGACTCAATCAGACATTTAAATATGATTGTAATTTATCACAAAGTCTCTCATTTTTTTGTTTCTAATGTATTTGCTGAACTGTTTTATTAAACTGAAATACTAAGATTATGCATTTACAGTTTTTACGTGCTGCAGCTGTTATAACTACAAATACATATCATGACCTTAGACATATTATTGATAGACATGATATTATTCCTCACAACATAACTGGACAGCAACGTCGTTTTACTGGTTAGGTGACTGGTGTCACCGTTGCTTACTGTAAAAAGTAAACAAAGACAGATAACAAAAAAAATTGTTTCAGTCCCATAAAGGGCCTTTTTGGCCTTTTCAATCCTGTAAAATTTTTCTCTTAACGGCTGTGCTTTCAGAAGACAGATGCACAAACATTGCACCAGCAGCTGTTCGTGCCTGCAACTCATACATGTCATAATCATGGACCCATTCCACATTTCCCCAGCTCTGGATCTAAGACAAAACAGAACAGAATGTACAGTAATCATAAACATGGGGGAAATTGCACCATGCTAGAATCATTAAACATTTGGAATAAAAAAGAAACCACCATACCTGGTATTCTTCCTCAAGTCTGGACAGCAGAACCGCCTGTTCCACGCTTAGGTGTCTGTCAATCAGCCCAAGGGACAAGATCAACGATTTCAGCTGAGTGATCATATACTCAAGCCCTGTAGGAACATTAGAAACTGCACTGTTCAAACAGGCCCATTCACATAAGATGCAATGCACCAAATATCTTTACCTGTCAAAGACCAAAAATTGTAGGAATGAAGGTGTTGACGAAATGTCTCCTTAGTCTCTTCTGGGATTTGAGGACCCATTAAATTGGAGGAAGAGCCAATGACTACATCGTATCTAAAAATAACAAGATATTCATATCCACCATTTATTGTGGCTATATATTTTGACATATTGGCTATATTTTTTTTATTAAAACCTAATCTAGCCAAAATGTGTAAATAATCTAGCCAAAACAACTAAATATATCACCTTTGTTCTATCCAGTTCATTACAGGCTCCCATTCATTTGTCTGCAGTTCCACAAGACCTGGAGGTTCTTCTACTCTGTAACTGCAAGCAAGGTAGATCTTATTTGATAAATCATAATACTGTCAGCAGAAGTATTTAGGAGAACTAATACCATTTACTTTTAATGCAGTTTTGTGGCACAATAATGGCAGAGAATGTCTAGTGAGATATTTGTTTAATTAATTAAATACCATCAAGTAATAAACCAGTGAACCTCACCAGATAGTGTCAGTGTCCAAAAACTTTAAAGCTGCTGAGATCATTTGTTCTTTAGTCCTTTGTGTTGGGTTATCAAGAGCTGTGTTGCAAAGTGTGGTCTATATGGACAGAAATACGTCTTATTAGTATAGATACCATTTAACCCAGTTCAATTGTTTTGTATATACATATTATACCTGATTTTCTTCATGCTTTATAATTGCATTTAGCAGATTGGAGCTAGGCAATACCATAGTTTACATTTTGTGACAATATAAAAAATATCAAGCAGTTGAAATCTGCTACATAACGTGGTATATACATTCATGTGAAATAGAAAGTACACCCTCATTCAATTCTATGGTTATACGAATCAGCAGGACTTTAAAAAAAATCATCTAGTTCTTAGTAGGTCTTAAAATTAGGTAAATACAACCTCAGATAAATAACAACATACGACATATTACAGTGTCATTCTTTATTTAACAAAAAATAGGCCAAAATTGAGAAACCATGTGTAAAATTAAAAAAATAAATACACCCTTTCATGGGAATTAAGAGGGTAAATGGCGCAGCTAATCAAATGCCCTTGATTGATTGTTAGGTTCTTCAAAACTCATCCCAGAGCTGCTGTCATAGCAACAAGTCTGTAAGCTCAAACCTGCTCAGGAGTAGTCTTATTTCTTAAAAGTCTGTCCCAGCCACTGCTACTTTCTTATAAGAGTACCCTATTGAACTAGGGACAATAATAATAATAAATCTATTTAAAACAATATTATAATATTGTGCTGTGTAGTCCATCAGTGATTTTAGACAACTTAAAGGATTAGTTCACTTTTTAAAAAAACTTTTGCTGATAATTTACTCACCCCCATGTCATCCAAGATGTCCATGTCTTTCTTTCTTCAGTCGAAAAGAAATTAATGATTTCGATGAAAACATTCCAGGATTTTTCTCCATATAATGGACTTCAATAGTGGCCAAAACAGTTCAAGGTCCAAATGAGTTTTCAGTGCAGCTTCAAATGACTTCAAATGACAAATGACGATACCAGACGATGAATAAGGGTCTTATCTAGCGAAACGATGCGCCATTTCGAAAATAAATAAAACAGTTAAAGTATTATTAGCACAAATGCTCGCCTTGTTCTGTCCTGAGATGTACGTTCGTGATTCTCCTGTTCGAACTCGTTCATCAAAATGAACAAATCTTTTTTCGAGTCTATTTATTCATTCAACGAACGAAATGACTCGAAAAAGATTTGTTCATTTTGAACGAGTCTTTTTTCAAATCATTTTGTTCATTCAACGAACGAAATGACTCGAAAAAAGATTTGTTCATTTTAATGAACGAGATCGAACAGGAGAATCACAAACGTGCATCTCAGGACAGAACAAGGCGAGCATTTGTGCTAATAATACTTTAACTGTTTTATTTATTTTCGAAATGGCGCATCGTTTCGCTAGATAAGACCCTTATTCATCGTCTGGTATCGTCATTTGTCATTTGAAGCTGCACTGAAAACTCATTTGGACCTTGAACTGTTTTGGCCACTATTAAAGTTCATTATATGGAGAAAAATCCTGGAATGTTTTCATCGAAATCATTAATTTCTTTTCGACTGAAGAAAGAAAGACATGGACATCTTGGATGACATGGGGGTGAGTAAATTAACAGCAAAAGTTTTTTAAAAAGTGAACTAATCCTTTAAACCAGATATTTTAATCAACTCCACAAATTTGTTAGAAAGAACCAAACTAGCCAGAGATCAGTTATCACGATTAGAAGATCTGGCACCTGTTAACCCATCTCTGATGTATTAAGCAAGGTTCGAAGAATGGACCCCAAGTGTGTGTTTACACAACGCCAAGGAGGAATTGCAAAGGGTTTATAAAGTTGCATCTGAACAAACCACAAGACCTCTGGAACTGAAGTCATCCGATGAGACCAAAGTGGAGATGTTTCGCCATAATACACAGCGCCACATTTGGGGAAACCAAACAAAGCATACCAACACAAACACCTCTTTGAGTTGACCATGATCTCCTCTGTATACCAAAGTATTCTAGAGTCAAATGTGAGGCCATCTGTCCGACAGCTAAAGCTTAGTCTCGCGTAGCCAGACCTTCAGATTGACGGCTGAAGGTCTGGAATTCATAGCAGCTTTCTTTGGCCAAGGCCCGCCCATACGGCCGTTTGACCGACATGTCAAACAACCAATTACAATTCGTTTCGTTCAGCGTCACATTTCGGGGCGTGGAAATGTCCCCACAACAACAGACCAGCGTGCAACAAGTCAGTCAGTATAGAAAATCAAAGGAGAAGAAAACAAGCAGTAAGTCATTGCTGATTACGTTTACTGATTACTACGTTTACTACGTTTAGCTGATATTGATAAATGCTCATTGTCACTCATGTAAACACAACAGTTTTTCTTCCGCAATCACACGTCTGCGCTTTGTTTCCCGGCGGACCGAAAATAAACGCGACACTCGCGCCCCCCGGAAATCCGATAAAATTCAACCAATCAGATGACGACTTCGACATTGCTGAAGTGTTTCCAGTTAAGTGTACCATATGCATCAGACGTTTAGCCAACGTTCCGTGGGCGTGACGTCTGAGGCTGAGACTAGCTAAAGCTTGGCTGAAATTGGGCCATGCAACAGGACAATGATAACAAGCACGTCAGCAAATCTACAACAGAATGGCTGAAAAAGAGAAGAATCAAGGTGTTTCACTGGCCCAGTCAAAGTCCAGACCTCAACCTGATTGAAATGCTGTGGAGAGCTGTGCATAAACAGATGCCCACAAACCTCAATGAACTGAAGCAACGTTGTAAAGAAACGTGGACAAAATACCTTCCAACGATGTGAGATACTGATAAAGTCATACAGAAAACATTGCTACTAAAGGTGGTTCTACATCATATCATATGGTGCACTTAGTTCTCTTACGAGAGTATCTCTCGTACTGCGTAATATCTTACGCTATGGGGAAACACTCTTTCCTCGAGATATTGAAGCCAAAAATTATCCTTAATTTTTTTAATCATGCAAAACGCTTTTGCAGCAGCAAGCAGACAAGGGCGAAACAGCTCGCGCGCCCATTGGCTGCCTCGCTGGAAAAGCTGCAGCCTATCGAGTGAAGGCACTGCGTGACGTAATGACGAATGAAGACGCTTCGCGCTCATTTCGTCATGTCCCGCCAGTATAGGCGTGGTCTCGCCCTGTAAATACCCCTCGATAGCTGTATTTCTCTGATTTTTTCATTCTTCACGCGAAGCTCACGCATCGCGGGATCCAGAGTGAGAAGCCGCGCCGTTGACTTGTAGCCTTCTCAGCGGGACGTGCCATCTTCTGAAGTCGCTGGCCCAGCCGCCTTCAACTGCCGTACCTGCTGCGCTTTCCGGCGTACTATATCCTTTTACTCTGCTAAGTGTGTGTGTGTGTGTGTTTGCTTACGTGACGCAACACCCATTTCTACTGTTCTAAAAGAGCTGCGTCTTTTTAAAGATGCTTTCCTGTGGTTCTTGCCGAGCCCCACTCAGCGACGAGGACCGCCACGTCATCTGCGTGTCCTGCCTGGGTGAGGATCACGCGGCCACCGCGCTCGCTGACGGCGGATGCCATCATTGTAAACGCTTGCCTATGGTGACTCTGCGGACTCGCCTGGCGTCGTTCTCCGAGCCCGCATCCCAGCCCGCCGTGATGCCGCGCCGCAAGAAGCGCCGCGCCCTGCGCGCTCCCGAGCTATTTCCAGCCCGCCAAAGCTCGCCGGTTCGCCCGCCAGCTTCGCCGGCTTCGCTCGAGTCGCTCCCAGACGGACAGCGGCCGCCGTCTGCCGCCGCGTCCGCACTTGAGCTCGACAAACTACCGGAGACGGCATTGAAACTGAGCCGATGCGTCCGCTCTCTCAAGCCGTGGATTACATCGCTGAATGGTGAGATACATTTGTGGCTAACGCTATCCGAGATGACGGAAGCTGAGCGCTCCGTGTTCCTCGACGTTCTCGCTCTGCTGGACGCCGCCCCCCTCAGCGCGGGCCCCGGCCGAGGATTGAGGTAGAGCCCGAGGTCTCAAGGCCTTCCTAGTCTCTCTAGGAAAGCGACGGTGTTCAGTTCCCGCTGCGGCCGGATTTTCACCAAAACTTCTCGCTCGTTCAGTTCCAAGCAATGTGACTGTTCCAGTGTATTTCGCAGTGAGCAAGCTGGTTCCACAGCCCGCTTGCCTGCGCACAAAGGCCGCCGTTTCGGCTAACTAGCAGCGCCGCCAGGCCCGAGATCAAACACCGCGCTCTCGCTCTGCTGGACGCCGCCCCCCTCAGCGCGGGCCCCGGCCGAGGATTGAGGTAAAGCCCGAGGTCTCAAGGCCTTCCTAGTCTCTCTAGGAAAGTGACGGTGTTCAGATCCCGCTGCGGCCGGATTTCCACCAAAACTTCTCGCTCGTTCAGTTCCATGCGTTGTGACTGTCCCAGTGTATTTCGCAGTGAAGCAGCCGGTGTCTCAGCCCGCTTGCCTGCGCACAAAAGCCGTTTCTATGGCTACCCAGATAAATCCAATAAAGAGTGCATTTTCTGGTGTTCCGGCCACGGCCGATGGTGTTACGAGTGTTGTAAGAATGCCCACGTCCCAGTGCCCATTCCCACACCCAGACACAGCCCGCCACGGTGCAGGGCTAGCACAAATAAAACCAACTCATGTTGGTTGTGCAGAAAATGTGGTGAACGCGCCCATACAATGCCCGCTTACACTACACGATGCGTGTCCCTTGGTTTCTGTAAAACGAAACTAACACACATTTAGTCGGCGCGAGCCGACAGTGTTCTCAGTGCAGTAAATGTGCCCGCTGTTCCGCATTTCCTCACTGACACGCCGAATCCCACGGGATTCACCCCCGCTCGCTTTCTCTGCACAACCTGTCACAGAGAAGCTGAGCGCGGCCAGGCTGCCGGCTTTGATCAGCGCGCGCCTGCCCGCTGTGATTAGCGCGCACCTCGCACGCTGTGAACACAGCGTTGATTCAGTCGGCGCGAGCCGAGTATTCTCCGTGCAGAAAATGTGCCCGCTGTCTCGCGCCCGCATTTCTCACAGACACTCCGAATCTCACGGGATTCACCCCCGCTCGTCTTCTCTGCACAACCCGTCACAGAGAAGCTGAGCGCGGCCAGGCTGCCGGCTTTGATCAGCGCGCGCCTCGCACGCTGTATACACAGCAGTGATTTAGTCGCGCGAGCTGACAGTATTCTCAGTGTAGTAAATGTGCCGCATTAGTAAATGTGCCCACATTCCCTCACACGCGCCGAATCCCACAGGATTCGCCCCGCTCGCTCTCTGCGCGTCCCGCCATAGAGAAGCTGAGCGCGGCCAGGCTGCCCCCTGTGATCAGCGCGCCCCCCGCCTCGAACGCTGTAAACACGGTGCTGTGTTCCCAGTACACAGGGGCTCTCGAGCTGCCGTCCTGCCGCGGCCAGAGCCCAGATTTCATTCTACCCCTAGCTATTCACGCAGATGCGTGGTCAAGGCTTCCCGGGGTATCAGAATGGGTGTTGAACACTATAACGAGAGGCTGTTCGCTACAGTTCGCTCGACGCCCCGCCGTTATACGGCGCGAGTCGAAACTACGGTGTATAGCGAAGTGTTTCATCTACTTCGAGCCGAGATAGCGAAACTACTGAGAAAAGGGGCTATAGAACCTCTATCTCAGGGCGAAGGGGGCTTATACAGCAGATATTTTCTGGTACTGAAAAAAGATGGTGGGCTCAGACCCATTCTAGATCTGCGACTGCTGAACAGAACGCTCGGGAAGCGCCAGTTCAGAATGCTTACGACCAGGAAAATCCTCGCGCAAGTGCGCCAAGGAGACTGGTTCATGTCAACAGATCTGAAGGACGCCTATTTTCAAATACAAATAGCGTCCCATCACAGGCGATTCTTGAGATTCGCCTTCGAGGGCCAGGCATATCAATACACAGTCCTGCTGTTCGGCCTGTCCATAGCACCCCGTACGTTCACGTAGTGCATGGACGCGGCCCTCGCCCCCCTGAGACTTCGGGGCATGCAAGTTTTGAACTACTTGGACGATTGGCTGATTCTAGCTCGTTCACGAACGGAGCTCATAGAACACAGGGCCGCATTACTCGAGCACCTCGAGGAGCTGGGCCTTACAGTCAATTGGGCGAAAAGCTCACTGCTCCCCAGTCGGAGAATTTCCTTCTGGGAACAGTGTTGGACTCGCTATCCATGACAGCACGCCTGTCACCGGAGCGCGGATTGAATATTCAGCACGTCGCGAGATCCTTCCGCCACGGCTCTATAGTCCCGCTCAGAAGGTTTCAGAAAATGCTGGGTCTGATGGCCTCAGCAGCCTCCGTACTCCAGTTGGGCCTGCTCTGCATGTGCCCACTGCAGCTATGGCTAAAAGCACGAGTTCCCCCAGGGCGTGGACCGCGGGTCTATTTCGCCTCAGGGTCGACCTTCAGTGCGTCTCAGCTCTGAAACCGTGGAAAAGTGACCGACTGGTATCAGTCAGGTGTGAGTCTGGGGATCGCCTCGGGTGTGAAGGTGGTGTCTACGGACGCCTCCACATCGGGGCGGGGAGCGCTGCTCGAGGGCAGACCACTAGCTGGCCTATGGTCAGTACGGGAGAAGCTCCTTCACATAAACTGCTTGGAATTAATGGCAGTCGACAAAGCGCTAAGGCGCTTCTGTCCCCAGATAATAGGCCACCACGTATTGGTCCGGTCGGACAACATGTCAGTGGTGGCGTACATAAATCGCCAGGGCGGCATCGGGTCCACACGCCTTTGCAGGCTGGCGGAACCCCTCTTGGTCTGGGCCCAGCGCAACCTCCTTTCTCTGAAAGCGGCGCACGTGCCTGGGCACCTGAATACGGGTCCAGACAAGCTGTCCAGAGACAACGTCCCGACAGGAGAATGGTCGCTGCATCCGCAGACGGTCCGGCTGCTGTGGGAAACGTTTGGCAGAGCGCAGGTGGACCTGTTCGCGTCCCGCGAGAACGCTCACTGCCCAGTATTCTTCTCGAAAAGCAGGGACGCGCTGGCCCATGCTTGACCCAGCGGTCCCCTGTATGCTTTTCCCCCTGTCTCGCTCCTGCCTCAGGTGTTGGAACGGATCAGGGAAAATGGATGCCCAGTGCTGCTTGTAGCTCCGCTCTGGACGAACCAGGCTTGGTTTCCGGTCCTGATGCGGATGGCCAGCACTGCCCCGTGGCCTGTACCGTTGAGGAGAGATCTCCTCTCTCAGGCGGAGGGCTCGATTTGGCATCCTCGCCCGGAACTGTGGTCCCTGCACGCATGGGCCATCAACGGGTACCCGCTAGCCTCCCGGAAGGAGTGCTAAACACGATCGCGCAGGCTAGAGCTCCGTCTACCAGACGGCTCTATGCCTCGAAATGGTCGGTGTTCTCTACTTGGTGTCAAGCCCGTGGCTTTTCACCTGTGGACTGCGGGGTTAAGGAAGTGCTTGCCTTCCTTCAGGAGCTGATGGATAAGGGAAGGACCCCATCCACGCTCAAAGTTTACGTGGCGGCCATAGCACTGTTTGCTAAACCGGTGTCTGGCCAGTCGCTGGGGAAAACGACTTAGTCGTGCGTTTCCTACGAGGAGCTCGGAGGTTAAACCCTCCCAGGCCCCCTTCAGTCCCGGCTTGGGACCTTTCCACGGTCTTGGAGGCCATGAAAGGCGCCCCGTTTGAGCCGATCCAGCTGTCGGACATGAAGCACCTGTCCCTTAAGACGGTGTTTCTATTGGCTCTCGCTTCAGTGAAGCGTGTAGGGGACTTACAGGCGCTTTCTGTAAGCGCGTCTTGTCTGGAGTTTGGGCCTAACGACTCAAAGGTCGTACTCAAACCGAGGCACGGCTACGTGCCGAAATCCCTCAATACACCGTTTAGGGCCCAGGTAATTTCCCTGTCAGCCCTTCCGGTTCTCGATGAGGAGAGGGACGTGAGTCTCCTTTGCCCTGTCAGGGCGTTAAGGGCTTATGTGTCCCGCTCGCCTGAGTTCAGGCAGACCGAGCAGCTTTTCGTTTTGTTTGGCGGCCGTTCTAAGGGACTCGCCGCCTCAAAACAGAGCCTATCCAGATGGATAGTGGATGCCATAGCGCTGGCTTACACTTCCAAGGGCCTGCGGTGCCCATTGGGTGTCAAAGCGCACTCCACAAGAGGCGTGGCCTCGTCGTGGGCATGGTATAGCGGGGTCTCCCTGCAGGATATCTGTACGGCTGCGGGCTGGGCCTCGCCGTCGACATTTATCAAGTACTATAACCTGGAGGTGCCCGCCTTACAAGCTAAGCTTTTGGCGGTCTGAACTTCGGGCTTATCGGCCGCCAATGCGGCTATGTTGCCCTTACGGGTCGGTACCCCTACGGGACTTTTATGAGGGAGTGACGCTTCTAGCCTCTCCTCCTCTACTCTATGTGAGTTATGGTGATTATGCACTAGATGTGCCCCGGGCTTGGCCCCGGGACTCTGGTGTTGGATCCCTGTCCGCACGGCGTTTTGTATGGGGTCCCCATAGCGTAAGATATTACGCAGTACGAGAGATACTCTCGTAAGAGAACGTACTCGGTTACTAACGTAACCTCGGTTCTCTCTAGAGAGGGAACGAGTACTGCGTATCTTGCCGTGCTTGAACTATGCTCTGGTTCGCTTCGGTGTACAAAATCAGAGAAATACAGCTATCGAGGGGTATTTACAGGGCGAGACCACGCCTATACTGGCGGGACATGACGAAATGAGCGCGAAGCGTCTTCATTCGTCATTACGTCACGCAGTGCCTTCACTCGATAGGCTGCAGCTTTTCCAGCGAGGCAGCCAATGGGCGCGCGAGCTGTTTCGCCCTTGTCTGCTTGCTGCTGCAAAAGCGTTTTGCATGATTAAAAAAATTAAGGATAATTTTTGGCTTCAATATCTCGAGGAAAGAGTGTTTCCCCATAGCGTAAGATATTACGCAGTACTTTCTTCCCTCCAGAGAGAACCGAGGTTACGTTAGTAACCGAGTACGTTTTTCACACATGGTTTCTCCATTTTGGCTTTATTTTTGTTAAATAAATAATGACTGTAATATGTCATGTTGTTATTCATCTGAGGTCGTATTTACCTAATTTTAAGATCTGCTAAAGACAAGATGATGTATTATGTCCTGATACATAAAACTAAAACCAAATAATTCAAAGTGGTTGTGCTTTCTTTTTAACAACTGTATATTTAAACTGCTTTATGTGATTGACATTCATTATGTATGACGAATAGTTACATTTTATATGCAACTTTGAATATTTCTGGCTGATAATATAGCTAACATATTATTTTTAATTAATATATAATTTAGAAACTTTAACGTTTAATAATAATGGCCTACTAGGTGCATGGTGTAAAACTTCAGTGTTTCCTTCTGAACGTCCCACTCTGTTGCAACAGCTATGGCAAGAGCTTCATTGGGAACTGTGAACAGCTTTCCACCTGGAGTCTTCAGCTTTCGCTTGTCAAGGTTTATTTCAAACAAACCCCCTGTAGACAACACAAAGACTATTTTCAAACAGGCATATTTTTCTCTTGTTGAGAAGCTACGTTTATGTGCGATGCTATGCTTAAATGACACTCACCATCTACTTGAGATATCGAGACATTCTCGTAGAACTTCTTTCTTTCTGCAAAACGCGAAGAACAAGAGATCATGCATCAATATATTAGGTTTGTCCGTATAGGCTATATATATTTCTATAATGATCTTACCCGTTATGGCACTGGCATATTTTGCCTTCTGTATGTGTGTTGATAAGCTAGGAACATGATGATGCCCTTGAGGAAATGGCCAAATGACCTGGCCAAACTGTCTGTGATACCTACAAATATTCCGTAACATCATATATTTTAAACTCTATGTATTAATTCGCATTAACGTAATAGTTCGACTGTGGTCAAATTCAGTCAAGGTTAGAAAGCTGTATCAGTCGTTGAAGCTAAACATTGTTCCTGTTTCAGGAATAATAGAAAGGCACACGTTTTAAGTATAATTAAGGTTAACGCGGTTATTTAAGAAATATAAATACTCTGTATTACTAGGGATGTCACAGCATGCAGCAACGTGAAAGCAAAGCATGAAGCTGATGACTGTGACCTACATAAGGACCGTAAAGGACAATTCAAAATAAAAGTCCCAGCAGCTCCACCTGTAGACTACAGAGATTTCGAACACCTAATTCTCCAAATTAAAACAGATGTAAAGACATTTGTCCTCTTAAAATAGTTGTTTGGGAGTGGTTAGAGGAGAGTATGCAGGTAACATTTCTGTGTTTAGTATGTTACACAACTACACTTTCATTGAAACTAGAGTCACTTATTGTTCCTGTAACATTTATGTACCAGGAAAGCTAAATGTAATAAGGACATAAATATGATTGACAGCTACACGTCTTAGTCAGAAGTGGATTAAAATAGCTTTTCAGTTGAGGCATTCAGAATAGGAATTAAACTTGACTAACCATTACCATATCAGCTCTATTGGTCGAACCCTGAGATACTTTGGTCAATATTATGGCATGATTGTACCTTACAGTATAGTTGCTTTAACAAGAATTTGCTCATAGTTACCGAAAAAAACTTGTTTTATTCAGCAAGTATATATTATTTAACATCACTGAAACAAACTAAATACATCAATTCATACCAACATCAGGTATCAGGTATAGCTCTAAGGTTATAATTGTATGTTACACTTTTTACACTGTTGCACTTTAAATGAACTGTACACCATGAACGATGACTATAACCATACTGTTTTAATAATCATTATAATTCTATGAGATCTAATTCTATTCTTAATGTGTTCAGGCTTTAACTCTGTATTAAAAAAGCACAACAATATGTTTTTAAAATGATTCCAGTCCTTGATTCTCATTGGTCATAACAGTGTTACAGCTATATTATTATTATTTTTGTTGCATCTTCATGCGGAAAGATGCCAGTTAATGAATTAGCTTATTGAAATTGTGTGTACATAATTTTTTTTTTTTACATGTTAACCATTAAGCAATAAGGAAATTAAGGCCATGTTGTATTATGGATATCACAGCCATTAAATTATTTTCTATAACAGCAAGAAAAAGATCAAAATTTAAATTCCATATAATTCCTCTGCTTTATAGGATGGAAATTGTAACAGAGTAAAATATTCTGGGAAATAAGTTGCTATTGTTATTATTTTGGCTCTTGGCTCTTGGAATCAAACTTGTCAAAATAGACTCATGAAACGCTTCCTGTGAATTAATAAATATAAGCAGTAAACCATCTGTTGTAAGTAAATTAATGACTCAATCTGCAGCAATAATCCCACATTACAACACTGTCAAACTAGCATACGCAAACAAAATCAATATTCCCCAAAAGCATAATTAAATGGATAGATTTATGACTGTTGATAAACCAGTGAATACTTTGGCAAGGAGATTAAAAGAAGTGCTGGAAGGGGTGAGTAAGTAAACTTTATTGTTATCAAACAAGGAAAAAAATATACATATTTCTCGTTACAGGAAGAGCTTTTGTCAAATCCAATAAACTGACTCCATGTTTATGGCCTGTTTTTTGAAGACCCAACCTAATGGTAAACTTGAAACTGAGGTCTGATTGTAAATTTGCAATAGTGCATATGGTGTGCATATGGACTAAAACATATTCAAGCAAGCCAATAAAATCTTCTTTTAAATTGTGATGTATCTTTGAAAAATAGCTGCTGAATATTGTCACTTTATTTTTCTGAATATTGTCACTCACACACATCACATGGACTGCTCCATCTGCTCTTGTTTAGTTTGTTGTCATGGATGTTAATTTGAAAAAGAGTATATCCTGAATAATCAATCATGCTGACAAGACAACATTTATTTAACCTTAACATCCTCTAGAGAGGAAAGAAACTATGACCAAGCAGCATCAAGATGTCAAATTGAATTAAAGCGAAACAGATAAGTGGGGAGAGTTTTTTCTTTGTTTCTATTATATGCTTTCAATATGGATTCTGATAGTATGCTGATATTTTATTAATGTAATGAGACATGGCATGGTCACAAAGCAGGGCATTGTTAAGTAACCGTGTTGTTAACTTGTTACTATAAAGGAAGTTCAAAGCTACTATAATTAAGTATTTTATAATAAATAAAACCATGTTGCACAACCTAGATGCACAAAAAGCTATTGTCCAAAGTCACCCAAGTTGCTCTTTCTTTAAAGATACACCCACAGACCCCAAAGACCACAACAATCTCCGAATACGACTGGCTGGCAGCTGGTGGTTGTTGTATGTATCAGCAGACACTCAATACATTACGTTTTTAAGTTTAGAGAGATTGATAAAAGGATGGACGGATGAGATGCTTTTCCAGAAGCTTGAAAGTTTACACATAGTACTTTAGATAAGAAAAACAAATTTGCAATGCTTCTTCCTTGTTCATTCTCAGAAGTAGATATACAACCCCCCAATTTAGATGCTTGAGTGATGTCATACATTATTGTGAATGAGACCTGAGTCATTTGAAGGCTCCTGAATATATGATGACATATTAAATGACCATTAAACTGGGTAGTGGTACAGTATGTCTTGCAGTTGTATTCTGGCTCAGATAAATAGAAAGTAGAAATATTTTATAACATTATAAATATCTTTACTGTCACTTTGAATCAACTTATACACTGAAAAAAGTCTAACATTGCTGTTGTTCGTTTAATGTGCATTTTCTCATTGAAATGGCTTAAAATTATTAGTTTTTTCATTTAAAATAAACGTTTTAGTTTATATTCATGGTTGAATACATTTCTTTTGCATTGATACAATATAAATTGGCAGCAGGACATTAAACTAAATTTATTCATTTGATCAGAGCATTTTTATTACATTAAGCATGATTTGCACATGCGCATTGTTGAGTTGGAGATCCCGCTCTCTGGCCTGTTTAAATAAAGGATTAAAAAAAAAAACGTCCGGACCGTCACAGTTGAACTGTCTGTGAAGATTAACCTGAAGAACACGCACGACGACGAGCGGCGGCCGTGAAGGTACACTTCAACAGAACCCTGCGAGCCCGCGACACAGAAAAAATACGAGCAACATTAATACTGGTAAGTAAAAACAATAAACTTTGTCTTTCCAAGTATACCTGGCTTGCCTTGACTCTGGCTGTAATTTCAGCATTATTGATAGCATGTAAATTAGAAGATAGTAACGTTAGCATTTTTTTATTCAAACTAGCGCTATAACGTTAACGTTAGCCGCCCTTTGGTCGTGGGTGGGTGAGTGAGTAGCTAATGCTGTCACAGGTTGCTAGCTAACTGTCTAATAAATGAAAACTATCATTTCTAAATTAATTTTGTGGGGGCATTGGTTAGCTAAAGTTACAACGTGCAAGTTGGTTAACGTTACAGCTAATGTTATGTTCGTGAATTCAAATGCATTTGTTCTGCTGGTTGAGTGTTTTGAAGGGTTAACAGTGGCGCGAAGAGCCTAGAAAATGTTATTTGCCGAGATTACTATCTTTTTTAGTTTTAAGAGCTCCTCTGCAGGCTCTTTTTTAAAGCTAGCTAGTGAATATATATCATATTAAACTAAACGACATTTATATATATATATATATATATATATATATATATATATATATATATATATATATATATATATATATATGAAGAGGGGGAAATAATGCTAGTTTTTTTAGCTGCAAACTTGACCGATGGTTAACTTCTGCTGTCAATAGCATAAGGTCATATGTGATATTTAACGTACACTCCTAATTATCTTGTGTTCAGTATTTATCAGCCATAATATTACAAGGCCCAGCCCAGTTATTTCAAGCTTGTCATGTTTGCTACACTGTTAACAACATTTACATGTGGTAGAAATGGTAGAAATGTACTAAAATGTTAGCCAGCTTTCCTAAAATCATAAAATGAACTATATATCTGTTTATGCTACATGTTGGGTATTCTTAATTTGTGCATGATGTGAGTAGTTAACAAACTTAATCTTTTTTTCTCTTTTAACTTCAGGGAAGCAGCCTTCAGTTGTGTTCCTGCTGTGCAGCCTATTTGGAAGTTCCTGCCAGTGATCATTGCTTGTGGTAAGTTCTATTTACAGTGTCATGAGGACATTTGTGATAATTTGTGTCCATGGCTGAATAGGTTTTTTTTTTTTATGTTCGATTTTAATTCATAGTAACTGTTTTTACTCAGACTGTGGGCATCACCATCAGAAGAGAATGCATCCTCAAATCTCTGATGATCTACCTCGGTAAACCCGTTGAGCACCTTATCAAAAAATACCAGGTAAGGGCATCTCTCTCACTTGCTCACACAGTTTTATCACCTACAGACTAACATGGTCATAGTCTAGGTTTTCCTAGCCATATTTAATAAATAGGGGTGTGACGAGAAACTCAGCTCACAAGACGAGATTTTAATACTAGAAATGTATTCAGGATCCATTCAGGATGCTGAATTTTGAGCAGTAAACACTTAGACCACATCCAGACGTACCAAATAATCTTTTTTTCCCTGTCTTCCGAACGAAGGGTGTCCAAACGAATCCATTTGCAAATGACAACACCTATATGCACACGCCACTTCATATTCCAGACCTATATGTGGTGCTCTTTCTGCTACAGAAATTAACCAAAAACGGAGAAGAGCACAGTCTTCAGTCACTTCCACTTCCGTTCATAACATGACTAGATTTTTACCACAGCTCATTTTATAAAGGCCGCCGCAAGAAAACATGTCTTTGTTTACATTGTATAATGTGCTGTTGGATTGCTTTTTATTTTGCAATTGTCTGCCATCGGACATGATTGCAGCGCGCTAGTATAACGTTATCGTGCTAACGTTAGCTCTGCTAGCTAACAGTCAAACTAACATCAATTATCCAATATCTTTTTAATAATCTAACTAGCTACACATTTTTCTTGCGATTCTAAATTCTTTTCAAATAGCGCAGTTGAATTCCTGTTCCTGTATTTTTTCATATCGCAATATATATCGCAGAATAGAAAAATATAGGAGGATCTTTGTTGACACATTTGTACGCATGCGTGAGTGGTTGTGTGGCAACAAAACAAACAGTATAGCGGGCGACGAGCACTTTCAAGAGAGATAGCGGGCGAAATCCACAATATATAAACACTTTAACATCTGAAGACCGGAGGAGGTTTGGAGAGAAGCTCAAAATTTGTATTGGTGACAAAATCGAAGTTATTTAAAGCCATATGAGATCTGGGATGACAAAAAACGTTGGTCCGACTCGCCCGTGTCTTGGCCACCATCTGCTGGGGAGACATTTATTCTTATTTGATAGAAACCCCTGGACCCTTCACTCATGAAAGATTAAAGGTTTTCAAAAGTCTGGAGGCCTATGATTATTTTGTTTCTCGAAAAGTTGGGCCGATCTTTTCTGCCAAACAGAAAGCAGTGATCGTGTCGAGTCACAGCGTGATTCGCATCTCCCGTGGGTGATCGCCAAAGAGAACGGCGAAATAATCACTGCTGCTCACTGCGACTGCAAAGCCGGGCAAGTCTTTATTGATCAGTGTTCTTTATTTATTTATTGAAAATGTAGTGACTGTTGTACCAATTTAATTGTGTTCAGTGTGAGACTGGGACTCCTGAATCAGAACGCGAAAACATATGACTCTGTTGATTTGACTCAGTTTTTTTTTATTTTATTTTTATCTTCTATAAATACATAGTCTCTAAGACTTACCATGAACAAAATGAGCCTCACTAACTCGATCAGAAGCTGCAGGAATCCAGCGTCCAGGTACAATCGCCTATTGCACGCAACCATTTCTTTTGTTTTTCGCAATCCTTTTCGGAGGGAATTCGAAAAACTTTTTATCAGGCCCCCAACGAGCCGTACAATCGACCACACAGCAAGAGTGAACCATCCTCTTCTCTAAATCCTCCTCCAAACGTGCAAAACAATCAAATTACAGGTATCTAGCGGTGTTTCTTGCCACACGATTCCCATGATGCAACGCGACAAACATAAAAAACGACGTCACAAAAGATCCTCCTATTGCAATGCCGTTTATTTCCTAATATTGTGCAGCCCTTGAGAAAACACTTCTGATCAGGCTGAAATCTCACCACAAATCCAAACGCATTTTAACTTCAGCACCTCTGATAAACTGCAGCTCACAGTCTCAAACAGAGATAGGTAGCATTTTAGTTTTTAGATCACAGCGTACGCTAGGGCTGCACGATATATCAATTCAGCATCGATATCGCGATGTGCACATCCACGATAGTCACATAGCAAGATGTATGAGAGAGGGAGAGTGAGCCACGTGCACCTCACCGTCTTCAAACACGAGCTGTCTTGTTCTCTCTGCCTCGCGCATATTAATCAACATCACTTGACGCGATGGTAAAAGGTCGAAAGACCGAAGTTTCACATGGAGCATTCGGAGATTTTCTCTCCTGAATTACCAAGAGGTGTGAATTGCGCTAAAAAAAACATTGCCTTATCTATGAATCGTTCCGAATCCGCACATTCAGCTGGCATAAACCACAATTGCAGTAAACGAAAAAACCTTTTCAGTGATGAAATGTTTTCTATGTTGACACAAATCTTGTGCCGTGTCCGTTGGCTACACGTCCACTAATGACACGTCTGATTCGCAAACGAATGACTCCTTTAAACCGATTCACTTTAATCTGGTGAAATATCGCAATATATATCGCAGAAAAATAGAATATCGTAATGCCATTTTTTCCCAATATCGTGCAGCCCTTGCGTACACTGGTGTTGCATCAGCTGGGTGGAGTTAATTCACTCCGTGAGTGCACGTTATCAGTTATACATTTGTTTTATTTACTGTGTGAGATAATTTGAGGTCGCATGACAGCAGGTGAATCTCATGAGACCGTTTCTAACCAGACAAGAAATCTCATCACTTTTAATCTAGTCACACCCCTTGTAATAAACATTTGATTTGTTTGATTTGCGCCTATTCAAGTTTTGAAAGTTTAGAGTGTATAAGAGCTTGGCACATTATGATCATGAAATCGGGAGATTTCTGTAACTATAATGTACTTATTTTCTCTTTGTATGCAGGAAAATGACATTGAAGAACTGGAGCAGACAACCATGGCGAAAGAGGATCCTCTCCATCCACCCAAAGACATTAAAATTGTCATCGAATTGTCAAGTTCCTCTCGGTTGCAACCGCTTTTGCCATAACGGTCTTTGTGCTCATATACACACTTAACCTAAAATAAAATAGCTGTGCTTACAGCTCTGTATCAGAAACTCTGTCAGTGTCTTAGGAGTGCCACTGTTCACTGTCTGAGGAGCAGTTCCAGGATTTGTCTCAGGTACATCTACATTTGAAACGGGTATACAATACTGTCATAACATTTTAATTGTATTATGTTTTATGGTGAAATGTATTATGTCAGGACAAACCTTCCTAATTTAATATTTATGTATGTTATCAAGTGATATGAAATTATGTAACAAGTATTTTTGTGTGAAGCAGACTGTTAATCTTCATAGATTTGAAACCAATGATCAATGTTGTCAGTTTATTGAACAATAAATATAAATGTGTTCTAAAGGAAAGTGTTCTGAGTAGTCATTCATCAAGTGTATTAAAAGCATTTTTTATATATATTTGATTTATTATATACTTCAAATAATGACAACTGTTATTTTTTTGATTTGAGACTACCTAAAATAATTAATTTACTCGGACCTATAAACATTTGTTTGTTTTAACTTAAAATAATTAATTTACTTTAACCTATACATATTAGTTAAGTTAGTGTGTTCTAACTTAAAATAATTCGTTTGTTCCAACCTAAAATAATTAGTTTGATCAACCTTCAAAAAGTGGTTGCATGGATTTAAACTTTTTAGGTTAAACTAAATTAAATTATTTACTTTGAGTCAATGTCAAATATTTCGTGTGATTGATTACTTCAATTTTTTTAAGTTGATCCAAGGTTTTTATTTTTTCAGTGTACATCATTGTTGAATAAAATTATTTATTTTTATTAAAAAAAAGATCTTACATACCACATACTTTTAAATAATAAAGTATGATGGTTTACACAAAAATAAGAAAGCACAACATTGTTTTCAACAGTGATGAAATGTTTCTTGAGCTGCAAATCAGCATATAGAATGATTTCTGCAGGAAATTTCTGAAGAAAGAAAAAAAAACAAGCATTGACTTTTGATTATTCTTTTTTTTAAATTAGTCTCATTAATGAAACAAAGGCATACTTTGTCACAACGTCTGTCAAATCTATTTGCAAATCTAAATCAAATGTGCACATCTCAGCTATTAGCAAGAGCAGAAGTGTCTTGATTAGATTGACAAATCAACAAAATATCTTTTAGGTCATGCTCACATTTCACATGGCAAGAAAAAAAATGTAGTGAAAAATATATAAAATTATGCTTTAATGTACTATTACTATTTTTAAGAGGACAAAAAAATTTAATCAAGCAACATAAATTGGAAAACTATTTCAGCCATATTTTGGAAACCTTTATAAGGGACTTTTTTTAGGGTATTTTCCATATTGTTCATTACTGCAGCTGGCTCCAGATCAAGTCTGTGGACACATTTTCTCTCTTGTTGCCCCGGTTCAGTGGGTGGTGCACGAAAAGCACGTGTTTTGGTGCCTTCATCCGGACAGCCAAAACGTGCGCTTGGGCTCCTTTTCCAGGTGATGATGTGTGCATGCACGAGGCATGACAAACCCTCGCTGCTGATGACCTTGAGCTGATTCTGCAGAGGAGTTTTGGCGGTTCTTCAAGGCTAGTGTGACGCCAGCAGCTTCAGATCAATGTTCCAGCTGTCTGCCCTCTCATCACCCTCAGTTTGAAGACACACCTGTGAGCCCCACTTAGCCTGTCCACCCCCACAAAACCACCAGGTCATCATGGGAAAATTACTAAAGGATGACAGGCCTGAATGAACTGCTCACTTTGGTTGTTTTGATGAAAAGTCATTATCCCTTACGGGAAAGGTACTCCTTAAACCGATAAGACTTAAGTTAGTCATCCAATTTTTTTATTTAAGACTGTTCATACATGTTTTAAGTCAGGTAAAAATGTAGATAGGTTTTAATTTGACACTGAAAAGTAAGACTGATTACCCTTGACTAACTGCTAGTTGGTCATGGTTCTTAAAGGGATAGTTCATCCAAAAATGAAAATTCTTTCTTTCAATTGACCCTCATGTCGTTCTAAACCCGTAAGACTTCACCTTGTTCCCAAATGAAGATCTTTTGATGAAATCTGAGAGCTTTCTGTCCCTCCATTGACAGCTACGCAACTATACCACTTCAAAAATTACATTAAGGGACCATAATCCAAATGAATTGACTGGTTTAGTCCAAATTTTCTGAAGAGACTTGATTATTTTATATGATTAACAGATTTAATTTGGTCTTTAGCTGCTTGACGAGCAAGAACAAACCTCATTGGTTCTTGTTAAAGCTCAAACGTGTGTGCTGCGTAACACGAGAATGAACCTCATTGGTTCTCGCACGTCATGTGAACATGCTTGAGCTTCTGTTTACCACAACTAATGTGAGAGTTGATGAATGTTTATGAACAAAAGCTTAAATTCAATTTGTTCATATTAATCATATAAACTATAAGCGATCGTGTCTCTTCAGTAAATGTGGACTAAGCCGCTCAATTCATATTAGTTTTGGATTAGTTTTATGATCTCTTTATGAACTTTTTTGTGGTAGGGACAGAAAGCTCTCAGATTTTATCAAAAATATATTCATTTGTGATATTTTAAATCAACGACTCAGTTCTTGCACATGCGTCATGACTCATGGCGCTCTCGTGAGGCCCACACGGAAGAAAATGAATAGTTGAATAATGTCGTTATTGTCTTTATTATTGGGTTTTCACTTGGACTATTTTAACAATGTCTTTAACTAACTTTTTTGGGCCAGCTGATGCATTTACCTAGCAGCCTGAGCCAGCTCTCAGTTTGATCAAAAAAATCTTAATTTGTGTTCCGAAGATGAACGAAAGTCTTGCGGGTTGGAACCACATGAGCGTGAGTATTAGGCTACTAACAGAATTTTCATTTTTGGGTGAACTAACCCTTTAACTTAATTGCTATGTTTATCCATATTTTGTTTACATAGTCTATCTATGGTTTAGTGAAAAAAGATAGATAGATAGATAGATAGATAGATAGATAGATAGATAGATAGATAGATAGATAGATCTGAAGAGTGCCTGCAGCCTCTTATCAGACTAGCCCTTTTTTTTTCTTCGCTTAGGTCCTATCAGATTTCTCTTTCACTGTTCACTCACTCAATTTTCTTTAATCACGTGAGATAAACAACACGCCCATGGCTTTCGGCTAGGTCTATAAATGATGATGATGATGCTGAAAGAACAAGGAAGGAGAGATTTCCTACGGTGATCTCGTTCATCAGAAACAGAGTCAGCTATGAGTGACCCTCGCTTTCCTGTCGATGTCCGTCTTATCGGAGTATTGAAAAAGGACAAGTGCAAAGTAATAATATGATGCATTCGTCGGATAACTTTAAATACTGGCAACGCGAATGTAGCATATGATTATAATTGTTTGTTGATTTGTTACAGAAATACATGACATCTGTGCTATGGTCAGACCAGAGTGAGCTGATAGTGTACCGATCCCTCCGAGACTTCAAAACGCTCCATGTACGTTTTGCAGTCAACTACTTGGCAGAAATAGTTACTTGAAGTGAAAAATTCGTCATTTAATTTACATTTCTTTCACAGAGGCAATTAAAAAAGAAGTTTCCGGTGGAAAACCAATTTCGGAAAGAGGATAGAGTGCTACCCAGATTTGGAGGTATGATTAACAGTTTTTTTTAGGTGATAAGTACATTATGTTGAAACATCTAAATTTACAATTTTTGGTAACACTTTATTTAATTTATTTTACATATGTTACATGTACTTACCATAGTAATAACAGTTAACCTACTTTTCCTTCCCTAACCCTATAGTAAGTAGGCTACGTGTAGTAAGGCTACTTAATATTAATCGGTACTTAAATATATATTTACTCTGTAACAATGACACCTTAAAATAAAGTGTAACCCATTTTTTGTAACCCATTGTTTAAGAATGTGTAAACAAATTCTTGTATGTACATACTTTCCATATTGATGCTCACATTGCAAAGCCTGTCAAATAATCATTCATCATTATTATTATTATAATTATAATATTTTATGTTGGAGGGAAACAGCTTAACTTTGGCTGCATGTCCGCAGTACTCTCATTAACCCCTTAGAGGGCCCTGTTAAAGACAACTCTTTTATCCACAATATATTTGTTTTGTTTTTCATTAAGATTTTTGTTGTTTACAGCTCAGTGCATAATGTCATCATTTCAGTTGAAACCTCTGGCTAAGTCAGTGTCCCGTCTGAGAAATCTGGAGAGCTACTGTTTCAACCTGTTGCAGTGTGATCCGACTGTGTCACATTCCACAGAAGTCATTCAGTTTTTCTTGCCAAGTGAGCAGGAGCTTCTGCCAGAATATACCAAAAACAGGTAGGTCATGTAGATTTTTTCCCCTGCGGCAATAGTTCCAAGAACATGTACACTGTATAGCTCACTTCATATTTCTGATTTGATATGTTTTGGTTGGCAGAGTTTAATATATGTGTCAACCTGCTGGAATGTGTCTGTGCTGTAATTGTCTGTTAAAGGTGCTCTTTTCTTCCTGCAGTTTGATGATTCTGCAATCAAACAGCATCCCCACTGTCAACAGAGGACCTGACTTGGCAAATAAACGTCTGAGCAATGGCAATGTGACCCAGCCTTTTGTGTCCAAGACATATCAATGTGTGGCTCCGTATGAGACTAAAGATATAAAGAACAAGCCCTTTAAAGTAGCTGTGGATGAAAGACTGGATGTGCTCATCAAAGACAAAGCAGGTATGTCTCGTCTCCCTTAAGGAAGTGAACTAAAGTTCATCGTGCAGATCCTTACAGCTTCTTAATATTTTTCTGTGGTGTGATCAGGTTGGTGGCTTGTCGAGAATGAGGATAAACATCTAGCTTGGTTTCCTGCTCCTTACCTGAAATTATGTGATGAGGAGCAAGAAGACGAGGATGAGTTGGACTCGCCTACTTTTGAAAGTAAGATACAGCTGTTACATAAACGTTCTGTCGTATAGAATCTCTAAAGATTACCTTGCTAACTGAGGATTTTTTTCCTTCACCTAGTGTCTCTGTACTGCGCAACAAGAAGTTACACATCTAAAAAAGAGGACGAGCTCTCTCTGAGCATTGGCGCTGTTGTGGAGGTGTTACAGAGGTCGGATAATGGCTGGTGGCTTGTTAGGTAATAAAAGTTGTTAACTCCAATTGCACAGGCATTCAGAGAATGATAGGATGTACAGTATCAATAGTAACAATGTACAGGTATGTGGAAGATTATTATCTGATTGGCCATTTGCCACATTCTGCATAATGGCTGCTTAACCATGTGATTGACTTGCCCTAGCAACCTGTTTCCTACATAGCATGTCTTTTGTTTGCTTCTGACATCTTATTTAAACTTAAAGGTGCTCTAAGCGATGTCGGGTGACGTCACTTCTTGTTGACGTTTAAAGTATTGTCAAACAAAACGGAGCCCCCCCCAAACCTTCTTGTCGGTTATTGGCTCATTTGGCTGGAACAGTTTGTTATGTTTCGTGGTGCGGGTTAGCCCAGTTTGTTTTTGTTGACGTTTGTGGAGCCTGGGGTGTCTGCAGAGACCGCATTCTTTTACAGTGTGTTCAGGGGACAGGGAGCTAGCCTGAGGCAGCTAGTGAGGAGATGTTTGCTGTGTGTGACAAAAAATGTTTTGGCCTAAAAAACGCGTGACATCGCTTAGAGCACCTTTAAAATCTATATTTCATATCTTTTTATCAATTTATTTGACAAGTAGCCTTGCAATAAGCATAATATACAGTCAGTCTGCCTTTTTTTTAAATACAATTATAAATATGAATATCATTTGAAAAGGGTTTTCTCTTTTAATATTTTTTAAATGTAATTTATTTCTGTGATGGCAAAACTACATGGCATATCTTCATTCTCACATGATCCTACAGAAATCAATCAAATGTGTTGAGTTTTGACCATAGATAGATAGATAGATGGATGGATGGATAGATAGGATAGATAGATAGATAGATAGATAGATAGATAGATAGATAGATAGATAGATAGATAGATAGATAGATAGATAGATAGATAGATAGATAGATAGATAGATAGATAGATAGATAGATAGTTTTTGTTTTCTTAAACTACAGCAATCTATCTCAGACAAACACTGACATTTTATCACTGACCAATATTATTGTGTCATAACTTCTCCAAAAAAACGAATATTTAAATCTCTAATACATAACTTATTATTTCTAAATGTGCATGATGTGTCTGTCCCATACAAAACTTAACCCTGAAGCTTGTATTCCCTGTGCAGATACAACGGAAAGGCAGGCTATGTGCCCTCCATGTACCTGAAGCTCTACAGCAGCCTCAGCTTTGGCCTTCAGACTCTTCAGAGTAAACTTCACAGCTCTGCTATCAACCTGTCCACCAACAACTCTTTAAAACTGGAGCCTCAGGTTCGCTCACGAAACAGAACGAATAGTTTCCTCAGCTCCAGCTCTCTGGAAATGCTGTCAGAGCCCCAGAGCCAGAACAGCGATCAGCACGAGGAGTCTGGCAGCTTCAGCGATGATGGAACCGACTTCAGCTTCAGTTCCTCGGACACCACCTCCATGAGCCCAAGCATGTCCAGCTCAGAGGGGGAAGAGGGCCTGAGACAGCAGTATAAAGAGCCAGACAGCATTGATAGTGGTATGTTCAGTGGCCAGTCCAGCCCCATCAGCCCCAATCCTATGAAAGGATTCGGAGCTCCCAGGATACCACCCCGACCACAAACTCAGGAGATCCTATGCCGATGCACGACCTACACCCGTAAAGTTGCTCTGGCAACATCAGCGAGGCTTTTTGCACCTGAAAGAGAACTCATGGTAAATGGAGGTAGAGCTTGAAAGGAGTGAGAGAGCGTATGGATGTAAATGATAATGGCAGACTTTCTACCTATTTTTCATCATCTTTGAGTCTTAAAGCTGCAGTAGGGAGTTTTGAGAAAATGTTGACTTAGCCTGAAAATTTGAACAAGCACAACTTACAGGTCCCACCCCCTTGCTCTCTGCTGCGCTACAGCCCTCCCTCCACAGCTCCTCCCCCACAGCGGAGCCTGTCGTGAACGTGCAGGCTAGTAAACACACCGATGAGGGCGGATTGAAAGTTATATGGCACATTCACTAATAGGGAGGGACTAAACATCAACAATATGCTTTACATTGACTATGGCCTGCCCATACTTTGACTACAAACTTGGTCCTAAATCATTATGTATTTTGCAAAACATGTAACTTTATTGCACTTATACTTCACTCTATACGTTATAAATAGCTAGTAATATATTTTTAATATAACGGTAACTAACGTTACAGTATGTAAGTAATTATTCTAGCGATATATAATGCTAGATAAGGTGTGCTAGTACATTATTTCAGCAACATGACAAGCCAGTGAATTAGCAGGTTTCAATTGTTGCTTAGCAGAGAGAGTGCGTGACATTTTATCTACATGTTATGTGGCTAGAGTTTTGAAACCGAGTCAATGGGCTCTGTCTAATTCTTTCTTCGCTTGTTTATCGTCATCGGTCTTTTTCCTTTTACCTCTTTGTTTTATGAGCAGGTGTCACTCGAGAATTGGCAGTTTAGGTTGTTTTTCCGTCATAAGCACAGCTGCAGCTCGCCGGCAATCTTGAGTTTGAACGACGGTACGCGCTCCGGCGCTCGCGCTGTGCAAGAGAGGGGTGTGATCAGCGCGTACACGAGCGTGATTGACACTGCTAAGACATTCCTCCTGGCTCTGATTGGTTGTTTCTGACGGGAGCGTGTGTTTCTGCAAATGGCAATAGGACCACTGGGAGGAGCCAGAGGAGCTTGATTTTTACACAGATTATCTGTCTCATATTCTACTGTCAGGACATAATGACAGTTTTAACAAATATGTAAAAAAAATATTTTTACCTACAGCAGCTTTAAGGTAAAGCAACAATAATAATCTGGGTTCATTATAATCTCCTTGTATTCATTTTTGGAGCTATATTATATCTCAAATTAATAATTTTACATAACCTGTTATGGTAGATACAGTGTACATATTTAAAGGATTGTTTTTTTCTCATTAACCTTATATTCAGACTTTTATATTTTTGTCTTGAAGTTAATAGTTTTCCATACTGGAAAAAAAATTGTTTGGAACTTTGCTTGTATACTTGCATATGTTTTAATAAATGTTTTAACTGCATTTTAATGATTCTGATGTCATGGGATTTTTCATTTAATGTGGTAATTTAATATATACAGACATTTGCATGCACACATAAAGCATGATATACATATAGAAGTATATATAGAAAACTGAGCTGGACGATGACATCACTGTTTTTCTGCAGAACTGCTTTATAGATGAAAATGTATTGATCTTTATATCGGAACCGAATTAACACTGATCTGACTTCAGCTGACGCTATTTTCTTTTATTGCTGCTGTACAGCTGAAATGAATGAATCATTTTCCTGTTATCCCTGTGAAGCTGCTTTGAAACAATGCATAAATCTTTAGGCTATATAACTATAAAGATGACTTGACGCAATGGTGATAGGCCCTATAACAACGGGAAATTGACAGAAGAATTTCTGACTTTGTCACGACAAGTGTCCTCAAACACGTATACACATCGAGGAAATGCAGCTTCCTGTAAAGAAATCTTCAGCACTTCTCGTCTTAATGTGTAAAGTTTATTACCGGTAGCTCACTTATCCAGCTTACTGTCATAATTACATTGGGGAATTTTCAGAAAGACAAACTCAACACTCTGATGGTGGTATAATTAGACTTGCAGTATGAAGCCAAGGAACATAGTGTGATGATGACTAGATGTTTTTAATGTCACGCCCCATAGGTTTATGTGAATGGGTGCACCCTAATAAAATTAATGTGCACAGGTGATTCGTGTGAAGCTCATTATTTAAGGAATGTTTGAGTGCTGTCCAGGAATTTACTGTGGGAGTCTTTAGCCGATTATTTTGACAAGTCTGTTCTACACTTGCTTCTGTATTGTATTTAACAGTTCTCCTCCAATAGTGTCAGTGCAGTTAAATCAATAATATGGTTAAATTTTAAGCAGTGTTGGGGGTAACTCATAAGTAACTTGAGTTACGGAATCAGATTACTTTTTCAAATAATAAAAGTAACGCTAGTTACTTTTTCACATTTATTGACTGACAGATCTCCTGTCCCCATGTTGAGACAAATAAGGAGTTTTAGTGTGCGCTGTGTAAACATGATGGTTATTTTAGTTCTAGACTTAATGTGAACATGCATTTACTCATCTCACTTGCACGAAAACATTCAGTATTCCTCAAAATGAATAAAAACAGTAAAATGCAATCTCAGAATGTTAAGCAAAACTTTTATAACTAACTTAAATTACACAAATATACTTTATTAAAGGTTGTGTAGGTAAGAAATTTATTAAAAAAAAATTCAAAATTTGTTTAGACTTTCTATATATATATCAATGCATAATTAAAATCTAAGTACTCTGAAAAATAAAGTATAAAAATCGAGTGTCTGTAGACCTCTCACGACTGTTTTAAAGACAGCTCATTATTTCCATTCACTTCACCCCCTCCCTTCTGGTCTCCTTCCAAAGCCACACCCCCAAAACACATGAACGAGCAACTCTGACAGCTGAGCTGAAGACGCATTATTTACCTGAGACGAGCGAAGAGTAGAGGAACGAGTGCATGTAGTGACATCATGTTAGACACACATGTAAATAAAAAAATCTAACTTTATCATTATGAAGTTAAACAAATAAGTTGTATTTTATTACTCACTATCAAACTAGCATATTGATATTGGTAAACTTTACAATATATATTTATTGATTCGCTAACGAGCTAGTTATCTATAAGGCAAAGCTAAACACATGTTGCGTGATACACGTTGTTCCATTGCCATCATTTACACTGTGATGTAGATGAATTTCGTGTAAGATTTATAACACAAAATATTAACACACACATACAACATAGTGTGTACGACACACAAAGATACACGATAAAGACATCAGTAAACATCGGTCTAGAATATAAAAACAAAACAAAGATGAAAAAAAATGATAAATCATGGTAAACATGTTAAAAGAGTTAGACAGAGGGTAAATATAATACTAAGAAAAATACCAGGATGCGGAGGAACGTTAGACCTACTATCTGTTAAACCTACATTTAGTTATCTAAACAAAATTATGCACAATTCAACACTACAGCTATCATCTTGAGCTAAGTCTATTATTTACCGTCTCTTCTACGGCTCGCTGAGTAATGCTATGTTAGCTATATTAGGCAGCTACGTGTGCTAATGACGCATGCTTCTTGAAAAGATAAACAAAAAAATCTGTATGATCTAAATACAAAAAGAAAGATTTACCTGTCCAGCAGAAATGAAGCCATCAAGGCGTCACTTTTCAGCCCCTTGAGGTCCCTCAGTTCTCGCCAACGCTGGAAAGCCAGGCCGATATTCACCCGAGTTTTATTTCTTTGTTTATCCAACAACTTTTTGTTCATTACCTTTTCTTGTAATGTAAATGACTTCCTTTTTTTGACTGGGTTGCCTTCGTGAACTGCACATGTGGACTTAGATTGGTCTTTCTCTGCCATTGTTTTGGTAATCCTAGGTTCCGTGGCTCTTGAATTACACAAACCAAACGAGTGCGCGCAAAAGGGCAGGTCCTGTGTGGCGAAGGGGTGGTTGCCATGGTTGCGAGAGAGTGACAGTCGCCTAGGCCAATCCGTTGTTTCGTCCCGGTTCGAAATAATGAGCTGTGTTTAATGCAGATTAAACGGTCTAGAGTCAATCGATTTTTATACTCTTTTTTTTCAGAGTACTTAGATTTTAATTATGCATTGATATATATAAAAAGTTTAAACAAATTTGGAAAAAAGTTTTTTATAAATTTCTACCTACACAACCTTTAACCAATGTATTTGCTGCTGACATTCAATGATCTAATTCAACCATACTAATAAGCAAAAATTACTTCCTTCTCCTGTATGTGTTCTTTAATCCAGAACAGCAGCTGAAATGTTTGTTTGAGCTGTGTCCTATACTGTACAAGGGTAAATATGCATTTTCTTCATCCTGAGGCTTATTCATTTCACTTTTGGTGTGAAAGGGCCTTAACTTTTGTCAAAAATAGAACTTTTTTTGTTTTTATCAAAAAACAAACAAGCAAGCCCAGCCCAGGTGAGAAAAAGTAACGCAACAGTAATGTAATCCATTACTTTTTCCCAAGCAAGCCAGAGGCGATTGTGGCAAGGAACCTAAACTCCCATCAGGTGACAGAAAAAAACCTTGAGAGAAAGCAGGCTCAATCATGCAGCCAGTTCTCCTCTGGCCAACGAATGAACACGATGTCATTATGATTCAGACTGCATCACAAGTCAGAAATGCAGAATTTGGATCGGTAGCATTCAAAAATTCTATCCAGTTCAAGTTGGTCATAGGTCTGAGCAGAGGATCTGTTTGGTTCTTGCATCAACCTTCATTCACTATAAATTGTTATATTGATTAATCTGATCCTATTTTGTCCTGCATTCTAGAAATGTTTTGATTGTAAGTTGCATCGTTTTTTTTTTTAATTCATCCACTTTAATGTATGCAGAATCTGTTGTGTAAACTAGGAGGAAGTGTAATAAATAAATACTGAAAAACTTTAAAACATTATGATCGATTATGCAATCAAAAGTAGCCTAACACAACTTACCCATTGACACATCTTACCCCCATTCTCCCCTGTGAATGGTGGCCAGTACAATCTGGTGTTTTCTTTATTGTAAAAACCTTTGTAGCTTTTAGCTAAAGCTTTTCCCAATAACAGTTGTTGACTTTGTTTAATTGTTAAAGTGTGGAACATCATTTTCCCCACATACTGTATAATGATTTATGATATATGATATTGTAGAAAGTGCTGCTGTGTGTTCATTGGCCATTCACACCTGTGTGTTTAGAGAATAGGGCTTGTAGCCTCTAGAGCAGGCAGCCATTGAAGTTCACCGGTTTCCATAGCAATGCTTTTGTCTAATAAGTAAAACCTAGATGGTACCAAAATAGGCTCCCAGTGGCTAGTGTAAAAAAGTTGTCAGGTGCTAACCACATTTGTCACTTGTGCTAGAATGGAAAAGAAGAGAAAACTGGATATCTGCAATGCATTTCTGAATGACCCAGGGTCAAGTGATCTCCTTTGGGATGTTTTGCTCTGTGTTGTGATGACAGATCTGTTTGTCTTTTTGCCTCTCCAGATTATTTAACATATACAGCATATGTATTAACTGTGTCCTCGTAACACGAGAGAATGGTGAGTTTTCTTTTTTTTAATTACATATAAGATAAAATTGAAAAATTGTGGGAAAAAATACTGTATGTACATATTACAGACTTTAAACATTTTTTAAAAAAGTCTGATGACATGAATAATTGTACTATAAAAGGGTGGTTTGAAATAGTTTGATTTAATATTAGTAATATGAATCATTGAAAAAATAGTAATGATGCTAGCAGTCAGCACCCATATGCCATTACAATATATTACTGAAATGTTTGTATATAAGAATTGTTTTTATTTTGGTATTAGACTGGAGGTTATGAAGTGGAGCAGTTTGTGGAAACCCCAGATGATGATCTGATTTGTGTCATCTGTAGAGCCGTTCTACGCTGCCCTGTACGTCTCAAATGCAACCATGTCTTCTGCAAGGAATGCATTTTACAGTGGATGAAAAGGTAACGATTTTCAATATTTTATAATAAGACAAACCAGATTAGACAAGGCTGGGAAGTGTTGTAAAAGGGTTTCCAGAACAACAAAATAAAAATGAATAACAGAAAAGAAAGGTGAGGTGGGAAATGAACATTTCCTGTCTAGGTTATAATTTGATTTATAAATGAATTGGTATAACTGGTATTGTCTGAATTAGCAGGTTCTCTTGTTCAATTTGAAATACATTACACAGAAGCTTTTTTAATCTGCCTGTTTAAAAAATATCATGGCTAACCAGATTGTAACACTTTCCAGTAAATGCAAGTTTGAGGCCGGTAAGCATTTTTAATGTTTTGACATATTATTACATTTTAAAACAAGTGTTTTCTATATTAACATATTTTAAAATGTAATTTATTCCAGTGATCAAAGCTGAATTTTCAGCATCATTACTCTTCAGTGTCACATGATCCTTCAGAAATAATTTGCTGATTTGCTCCTCAAGATAAACATTGATAAAATATCTTATGCTTAATATTTTATATAATCATTACAATTTAAATTGTATAGAATATTATTTTATTTTATGCTTTTTATAATTGTTGTGTGTTTATTATTTTTAAATAAGATGTAATATTTTTACATCTCATGCTTTCAGGATTCTTTGATGAACAGAAGGTTCAAAATAACAGCATTTGATTCTTGTGACAAAAAGACAAACCTCTAGTGGCACTTTTTATCAATTTAATGTGTCCCTGCTGAAATAAAAATATAAAATCTTACTGACCCCAAACTTTTGAAAAGTAGAGTACAGTACTTGTGCTTTGGATGTTTGAGCAAATGTTAAAGCCAGTGTTGTTTCAGACAGGTGAAATGCCCTTGCTGCAGGCAGCCTATTGACCAGAACCAAATGCTGGTTTTGTTTAAGCTGAGTAAATCCATTGGCCGTTTACCAATCAAGGTAGGCAACATTTTTAAAGCTCAAGTCTAATATATAGTTGTGTCTCGTGCTTAAACTGTGAATGTGGAACAACACCATGTGTCTGTGTTCCTAGTGTCGAAATGCCCAGCAGGGCTGCAGAACCACTTTCCAGCTCTCGAACGAGTACCTCCACATCTCCAACTGTCCGTATGAGTGGCAGCTCTGTCCTCATGAAGGCTGTGGGCAGCAGGTGCTGAGGAAAGATGCGCAGGCACATGACCAGAGCTGTAGCCACTGGCGACAGCTGTGTCCCATGGGCTGCGGGACGCTTCTCGTCCGAGAGAACCAGGCCCGACATAACTGCTACCGAGAGCTACAGCAGCGCTACGTATCCGAGCGGAGGAAGCAGAGGGCCATCGCTGCCAACCTACGCAGGAAGATGCAGCGCATGCAGAGCCGGATGGCACAAATAAGAAGGCAGATCAATCTGATGTGTGAGAGCCTGGAGGTCGACGATCTGGAAATTGAAGCAGGGGAGGGAACCAGCACTTGGACAGACGCTAGTGCCGCCAGTCCGAGCAGCAGACGCCATCACACTAACAGTTCAAGAGTCAGATATACTACATGACGGAAATGTCCTTCAGGATTCAAAGAAAGCAGTTAGAGTTAGCTTTTTTATGTGCGAGTTTTATTAAATGTATCTTTCCCTTTTTGTAATCATCTGGGATAGTTCACCCAAAAAATTTACCCGCCTTCATGTCATTCCAAACTTGTATGACTTTCTTTCTCCTGTGAAACATAACAGAAGATATTTTGAAGTACTGTCCATACAAGTCCATGTGGTACAACACAACACTGGAAAAGAAAACAAGACAAAAAATCTTCTTTTGTTTTCTGCAGATTGCAGAATTAAGAAAGTCACACAGGTTTAAAAACATGAGGTTGAGTAAATGATCCCTTTTAGGGCAGCACAACCAACTAATTTTACAGATTTATTGTTTGTATAAAGAGAAAAGCATGATAAACAAACACATTTTTTTGCACATTCCTCCTAAAGCTTTGAGAGTTTAATAAAGTGAGACATTGATGCTAATGCACAAATCTTAAAAAGAAAAAACAATTACTGAAACATTCAAATGCCTGCTTAAATTATTACAGATTACAGATATTACAATCTTGAAGTGACAAGAAAATGTGAAATCGTACAAAAACTGTCTTTGATACAATATATGAATTCATAATGTAAAAAAGCAAACACTTGTGGAACATGTATGCAAGACTTTTTTCAGAATGAGTTGTATTTATTTCTAAAAATGAATTCTTTAATAAATTCTTTATTATTTACTATTTACTTATTATTGCTAATCTAATTTAAGCTTTTGTGGAAGTTCAACAAATAATCAGTTGTCCTTAGGATAAAAACACAATAAAGTAATTTATACACACATTAAGCCAATGGTATGATAGTAATATCTGTTTTGGGTTTCCAAGAAATGGGAATGTATGATAATGGGAGATAATAAATTAAGAGAGAAGATGTGTGGGATGTTTAAACGAAGCTAATTACAAGTTACACTCCTAGTACTCTTGTTTTTTGAAGTAAAATGAGCGAGTTCCTGATACCGGTGTATTGACATGTCTGTCCACAAGGAGGCACTACTGTAGTTCTGCAGAATGTTCCAGATCACACCTGTCAGTGGAGGCCACAGAGGAATGCTGGGACAGCTTTGCAGGGTGTTGTTGGGAAGTTGTCGGGTTGTCCATCCCAGAGTGCATTAGCGGCAGGTAAATGTCATCCATGTTAGGCAAAACAAAAACTTCCTGGAAAATGATTAGGAAATCGGACAAGAATTGTTACGGAGGTTAATTCAAATATTTGAAAGTACTTAATTTAACTGAAATAATCAATAAAATCAAATCAAATTAAAAGCTGTCATATACTTAACATGTTTGGTAAGTTTCAAGTGAAGCTATCACAATATCATCAAAACAAACCTGAAACTCATCTTTTAGCTTCTTTTCAATCCATTCAGTCACATGACAGAAAGTCACTTCTCGCTCTCCCAGTTTGGGTCTGACTCTTAGATCAAGTTTCGGGGGTCCGCAGAAACCATACCTAAAAGAGAAACAACAAAACACTTATAATTCTGGTGCATGTATCCAAAGACATGTCTGCAAACCTTAATGCAGAAAGGTTTGTTTGAGCTGTGTCCTATGCTGTACAAGCGTAAATATGCATTTTCTTCAGCCTGAGGCTTATTCCTTTCACTTTTGGTGTAAAAGGGCCTTAACTTTAGTCAGAAATAGAACTTTTTTTTGTTGTTATTAAAAAACAAACAAGCAAGCCCAGCTCAGTTGAGAAAAAGTAACGCAACAGTAATGTAACGCATTATAAAACTGTTCCTTAACACACCTTAGTCACTTTGTAATAATGTCAAGTTAAAAGTTTTACTTTAAAGAACATTTTAAAGGGGTCCTATTATGCCCTTTTAAGAAGTCTTGATTTTGTTTTTGGAGTGTACTAGAATATGCTTTCATGCTTGATTGTTCAAAAAACGCATTATTTTTTTTACATATTATTTTTATTACAGCACCTCTCTCCCCAGTCTGTACCAAAGCGCCGTTTATTTCCTGTTTTGATGAAGCCCCTCCTTCCGAAATGTGCTGTGATTGGTTAGTTGGCTCAGTGTATCGTGATTGGCATCACTTAGCGCGTGTTCGGAAAAATGACATGCCCCGCACCATAATGTACTCGGCTACCTAATGTAACCTCGGTTCTCTATAGAAGAGGGAACGAGTATTGCGTAAGTTGTTTACGCTACGAAAAATTATCCTTAAAGTAACACCAAGTAACTTTTCCTCTTCGGTCGCCCTACTGGTTGGAAACTAAATTGTCCATTGCCGCTGTTGTAAATAATTTAGCCTACCATCGCACGCATCCTCGCTGTTTATCCAGCACCGGCTTCAGAATGAAAAATGTCCACAGACAAGGTAGAGCAGTGTTTCCCAACCCTGTTCCTCACGGCACACCAACACTGAGCGTATTCTTTGTCTCCCTAATCAAACACACCTGATTCAACTCATCAGCTCATAATCACATGGGTTAATGAGCTGATGAGTTGAATCAGGTGTGTTGATTAGGGAGACAAAGAATACGCGCAGTGTTGGTGTGCCGCGAGGAACATGGTTGGGAAACACTGAGGTAGAGTATGTTACATAATTTCATGAAAGGATGATGTATTGCGACATAAGAAACAAAGAAAAACGAAATAATGACTATTGTAGCGCTTGACGTAAAGCAGTCGAATTTTGTAGTTCTTTTTGTGGTCGGGTTCCTACCCGAACCTCGAAGTTACATAGTGCCAGTAAAAGCGATACAGACCCTGTCAGGCTATGGCAGAAGTGCCTTTCACCCTGTTACGACTTGAACCACTGATAAGATTTTGGAAACATTATTTTAAACAATGTTACATAGTGTTGCTTTAATTTTGTATTGATCGTCAACGCAGTGCAGCAGCTAGCAGACCTAGAGCAGGCTATCTAGCGTGCTCATTGGCTGCCCTGCGGCTACTGAAGCAGTCTACCAGTGAGCCTGGCATGACGTCGCGCCCACTACGCGTCACAGCCCGCCAGAATGGGTGTGGCTTAACGTATAAAAGAACGGCTCGGAGGCTGCTTCCCTGGTTTTCATTGACTGAAGCGAAAGTTGCACAGCAGGTTACGCAATACTCATTCCCTCTTCTAGAGAGAACTGAGGTTACATTAGGTAACCGAGTACGTTCTCTTACGAGAGGTTCTCTCATATTGCGTAAGTTGCATACGCTACGGGAACCCCTTGTCAACGCCGTGCGCGCCAAGCATCCACTTCATGAGTACCAGGGAATCCCGGGGAACACAGATAAGTGGGAATCAGGCGGCCAGCAAAGCGGGCCGGTTCATGTACATAAGCACCCATAGGGAATACAGAGTGGCGTTGCCGGTCTATATAAAGCACATCAACCCAAATAGTGCAGCTCAACCAGGAGAGCTAAAGTCACGTGAGAGTAGTCTGCGCACGATCAGATCTGGGCAGAACATACACCCCTATCATACTGACAGAAGTCTAGCCTGCAAGGCGGGAACTTCCAGGTTATAAAACCTAACAAATGTGGACGGGGAGGCCCAGCCCGCCGCCACACAAATGTCATGAATGGAAATCCCGCTGGACCAGGTCCACGACGAGCCCACACCTCTAGTGGAATGAGCCCTGACGCCCAAAGGGCATTGCAGATTTTTAGACGCATAAGCAGTTGCTATAGAGTCCACTATCCATCTGGACAGACTCTGTTTCGAGGCAGCGAGACCCTTGGTGCGCCCACCAAACGAAACAAAGAGCTGCTCCGAGCGCCTGAAAGGGGCGGAGCACGTAATGTAAACCCTCAGCGCCCTGACAGGGCAGAGGAGATTAACATTGCTCTCGCTATCGAATGCTGGCAGAGCCGATAGAGAAATGACCTGCGCTCTGAAGGGAGTGCCGATCACCTTAGGGATATAGCCATGTCTTGGCTTGAGGATGACTTTAGAGTCATTTGGTCCAAACTCAAGATACGCAGCGCTAACGGATAGCGCGTGTAAATCCCCTACACGTTTGACTGATGACAGAGCTGTCAGAAAAACGGTTTTGAGCGAGAGGTACTTTAGATCCACGGAATCTAACGGTTAAGGGGTATGCTTTCAGGGCCTCTAGGACCAAAGAAAGATCCTACATAGGAACCGACAGGGGCCGCGGGGGATTCATCCTCCTGGCTCCTCTAAGGAAGCGGATGACAAGCTCGTTCCTTCCTATTGACTGGCTGCGCGTCGACTCAGCAAACGCTACAACGGCCGCCACATATACTTTAAGCGTGGAGGGGACCTGCCCTTATCCAACAGCTCTTGAAGAAAGCCAAGCAAACAAAAAAAAACCCACGAACCAGATTCCAGATTTCTGTCGGCACACCATTTGGAGAACACAGACCATGTAGACGCGTAGAGCCTTCTCGTAGAGGGAGCTCTAGACTGCGTGATCGTGTTCATAAACCCTTCTGGCAGGACAACGGGTATCCGTTGATCAACCATACGTGCAGAGACCAGCGCTCTGGATGGGGATGCCAGATTGAGCCGCGGCTCAGATCTCTCCTCACCGGAATTGGCCAAGGGGCTGTGCGTGACAGCCGCGTCAGCTCCGGGAACCAGATTTGGTTCTCCCATCGTGGGGCTATAAGGAGCACAGAGTGTCGCATTTCCCTGATTCTCTTGATTACCTGTGGCAACAGAGATATTGGAGGGAAAGCAGAGATTTTAGCTGACACCGCCCTGACGGTTCATGTAGGACACCACAGACATGTTGTCCGAGCGGACTAAAACGTGGTGGTCTCGTATGAACGGGAGGAAGTGCTTCAGGGCGTTCTCGACCGTTATCATCTCCAGACAGTTCATATGAAGGCGTTTCTCTCGGTCTGACCACAGGCCAAAGACCGGTCTGCCCTGGAAGAGAGTGCCCCAACCTAAGTTGGAGGCGTCCGTCGAGATGACCTTTCAGTATGAGACAGCTCCCATCGTCACCCCCTGCTGGTACCAGTCGGCCGCTAACCGCTAACCGCTAAAGATGTAGAATATAAATAATATAATATAAATAAATAAATAATAATAATAGAGATTTATATTATACTTTCATTTAATTGAAATTAACATGCAATTAAGTGTCCGGAAACATAACATTCAGTTCGAACTTAAGTATATTGTTTTAAAGTATATTAATTCCATACTATTTTTTTAAACAAAAATATGCTAAAGTCTACTTCTTTTTTATAACGTGCACCCACAGTGAAGTTGCATTGGTCCACAATCCTGCTCCTCCTCTTTGCATCACTGAATTCATCACATCAAGCCCAGTTAGCAGACTCGTCTCTAATCCTTAATTATCAAATTGAAATTTAATTACAACAAAGTTAAAGAGTGAATGACACCATTAAAGAGCGTGATTGCTTTCGATAATCTCTGTAAACATTGTGTAAGCTTAAGCAAAGCTTCAATCCCCAATGCAACATTAACAGCGTGTTCGGTTGCGTGAGAATGCCTCGTACCATATTCTGTCTGTGGGGGGAGGAGGAATGTTGACGGCCAGGGTTCCAGAGAGCTCTTTAACTTCCACCGCAAGCAGCAGAGGGGTGTTGGACATTTCTTCTATCTTCTTCTTTATGTACTCATTTTCTTTGGCCTTCTGGAAGTACTTCGACTTGGCAATCTTGTCGACAAATTTTAAAATCCGCCTACTAGTGCTGCCTCCAGCTGCAGCCCTGCGGGAGGCAAAGTGAATTTTTCATCAGATGGCCGTGATTTATTTTAAGAAGCATTTTTGACAAAGAAATCAAAAAGACAGAGATTATGTTTCATAGGCATGATTCACCCAAAAATCATGTTGCTCCAAACCCTCTTGGCTGGAAGGGGACATTTAGCAAGATGTTCAAGCTGCTCTTTTCCATACATTGAAAGTGAATGGTGACCGTGGTTGTCTCTAGTCCCCATCCACTTTCTCTATATGGACAAGAAGCAGGGTTTACATTCTCTGAAATATCTCAATATATTGCTTGTTCAATTGAAGAAAGAATTCCAAGAGTTTGGAACGACATGAGGGTAATAAAATTACATTTTCGAGTGAACTATCCCTATACTGTCAGCAAGCCACTTGACTACATCTTGATGTTTAATTTACAAAGACAGCATTTCTGAAATACATCCCATCCAAATAATGCAAATAGTTGCAACATCCCAAACTCTGAGATCTCAGAGAATAACGAATTATGTTTATTGAATTATGTTAATTGTTTAGTAAATAATAATTACCCCTCAACACCAGCTAGAGCCTTTTCTGTCAGGGTTCCTTGAGTGTCAGCAGATGAAACTTCCTCCTCATCCGAGGATCCTGCACTTGAGGATTCCTCATCACTGTCAGCCAGCACAGAGAGCCTGGACCTGCTACTGCACAACACATCCAGTTATGCTCACCAAGGCTGCATTTACTTGATAAAAATGCAGTAAAAACAGTAATATTGTGAAATATTATTACATTTAAATGAACTGTTTTCTATTAAATATACTTTAAAATGTGGTTTATTCCCGTGTTGCATATCTGAACTTTCAGCAAACATAACTCTTCAGTGTCACATGATCTTATATCAGTGATCATTCAGGATCCCGATTTGGTGCTCAAGAAACATGGCTTATTATCAATGCTGAAAATGGTTGTGCTGCTTAATATTTTTTGTGGAAACCAAGATATATATTTTTTTAATGAATAGAAAGTTCAAAAGAACAACATTTATTTGAAATAAATAATATTTGTTGTAATCTAACAGTGTTACAGCCACTTTTTTCAGTTTAAGTATTATTTTTCTGCAGGTTATATAGTAGACTTTATATATGCCATGCTGTTTTGAGATAATAAGTACTGGATAATGACAATTTTTGTCTAAATTTAGAAAGGTTATTTTATTCTCCAAAAACTTACAACACATTGATTGTCTCCAACTCTGTCTCTGCCTCAAGGACTCCCTCCTTCCCAAGTTTGGATAGGTTGATTTTAGTCTCTAGAGTCATCTGTAGTGCTCCTGTGTACTCCACCTCCACATGCAACCATAGACCTGACACAGAAAGATTGTTTTCTTTTAATAATAGCAAAAGTTACCTGTTGTTATTATAATTGTTGTTACAAAAACTTTTACATTCAATAATAAATATCTAGTTCAGTCATGAAACTCTTTACCACATAGCACAAGCTGTTTGGCCAAAGATTACTTGCTACATGAGATTACTTGCTCAACAACTAAATCGTCTGGTTCAGCATTCGCTGTAGGCTACTCCTGCAGCATGCCATCAGAGATCCATCTGGATCAGATAATCAAAACATAGATGGAGACAGTCCTATACCTCGTCCTCGGTCGACATTTCATTCAGTAACTTTAGGCAGTTGTGATTTATATCCTATTTAATGTTGATGATTGCGGTGTTGATGATAAGATTACATAATGATATCAAAGTTTCTACATCTCCTTCACCTGTGTTTTGATATTCAGTACTCGTTCATAAGATGCATAATAGCACCCACTACCTTATAAAAGTGGAAACACGGAACGCCGTAAAAACTCGTCTTTGGCAAGGAACTGAGGGAAGCGCTTTCTCATAAAAGACAAGATAACTCGTTAATGGCAGGGAAAGATTTAAAGAAATGCTTATTCAGAAAATGCGTGATTTCTTCGTATAAATAAAAAGTAACAATTAAAATGTTATATATATCATCTCAGCTCACATATATTAATTTCCTATTTTAATATTGACTAATAATGTTGTATGGTGCTGAAATCAAAGACTCTTAGAGCCTGTGTTACTAACATATTTGGTCAAGATTAAACCTATACGATCTGTTCATGAATGAAAGTCCATATAATTATAGCACAGTAAAATGCCCACTAGCACACATTATAAATCCATAAATGGGATGAGACCTTTGCGAGGAAGCCAGACAGTTGAAAGCCATTACATGTTACATAATGCTCACAGATCATGATGCGGAGAGTAAAAGACACACTGTGCCCTACACAATAACAGCTTCGCTTCTCGTGGGGATAATACATCCCGCATATGCTTCACATTGAGCATTTCACCATGCAGCTGAGCGCGTAAACAGACACGTGTACACGTGCTCACGCACAAGCTGCTATTCGCTGAGGAGAGTGACGTGATGTTATGCGCTCCTTTGATCCCTGAGATTACAGAAGGATAATAACATCTCATCTACTGCTCAGTGCAGGAACATAACACATACGCCCAAGCAATCGTGATGGATGAATGACCTAATATGCTCTTTTATAAGAGGCTCTTAGGAGCCCCACTCACCTCTGCTGTTGATCTGTGGTAGTGAAGTGCCTGTTATCTGGGGCATACTGGAGCCCATGGCCAGTTCGGTGAGGGTCAGTTCATCCATGAAGTAAGGCAACTGTGGTAAAAGAGGGTAAACTCAGAAACACATGCACACAGGGTAGGACTATTATTATCATAATCTATTTATTTCTTTTGAGGAGGGGAAAAAACATCATCGAACTTAGTTAAAGAACATGACATAATTCCTGTCTGTTCCCTTACCCGAATCTTGCTCAGCTTTCGCTGTATTTTCTGTTGGACTTTATCAGCCCAGTACTTTTCATGGAGGAAGTCCCAAAAGATTCGACCAATTATTGCGTTCAACCAGACAGGCTTTGTTTCATCCTCGCTGCAACAAAAGGTCTGCTCCTAAGAGGGTGATGGAAGAAACATTGTAATTTTGTACAATGTGAGGTAAGCTGCCCCCTTTTTGACTTATATTGTTCTCTAAGCAAGGAGAAATTAAATAAAGGTAAAACTTCATATATTTCAAGATATTTGCTCTCAACTGAAAACAAAACACTGTGCCCAAAAATATTGCTCCACTTTAGGGGTAAACAGTCGAAAATATGTGAAAGATTTGCATTTTAAAATTAAAATATAAACTTTTTTTATTATTATTATTATGCAATTCCAAAATCCAATCCAAAACTGTATGAAATTTGATGACATTTTTTACATTATGAAAATGTGCCTCAAAACAACATTTTGAAATGTGATTAATAAATTATCTTAAATTACGTATCAGAATATTTTAATGCTGTAAAACATCTTTCAGCATTTTGTATTATATTTTTATGCATTTGGAGGCAAAACTAACAGGGAAAAAAGCTTCATGGGTAATCTTTAGTCAACTAATTATATTTACACAGTTTTATATAGTAATTTACTATATAGCCAACATATTTGAGACCTAAATAAATATGCTTATACTGTACATACCTGCCATGTAGAAAACTGACTTTAACATGCCAAAAAACATTTTAGCATTAAAAACGGTTTTCTAGTCAGCTGCGCACTAGCGTTCAAAAGTTTGAGGTCGGTAAAAAATCTACATTTTTTAGCGGCAAGGATGATTTAAATTAAATTACTCAAAAGTAATGGTATGGACATTTATAATCTTAAAAAATAATTCTGTTCTATGCAAATGCTGTACTTTGAACTTTCTGTTCATCAAAGAATCCTGAAAAATTTATTATGGTTTCCACAAAACCATTAACAGCTTTTACCATTTCCACCAAGTGCGAATAGCTCGCCTTGTTGGCAGAGGCTATTTACTGTACAATAACTCCACCAACCATTTTCTTATTGAGCCAGACAAAATTGCAAAAGGAAGCCCATTGAAAACAGGATCAGTTACGTAGTGGAGAATAAAGCATTAGGTGGCATTAGCTTTTGAAGTGACCAATCTCAGTTTGAATCCGCCTTTTTCCAAACTCATTCTTCCCAGTGCATATCAGCTCGGAGAGGTGATTGATAGAAAAAAAAATTAAGAAGATATTTGAAAAGTGGAAATAAAGTGGAACGAGTGCTTAATAGTGGGAATAATGTATTTATCAGGTTGGGTTAGTGAGAGGTGTAGGGGAGGGCTTTAGAGACAAGGACGATTAAAGGATTAGTTCACCCCAAAATTTAAATTATGTCATTAATTACTCGCCCTCATGTCGTTCCAAATCTGTAAGACTTTCATTCATCTTCAAAATGCAGACGAAGATCTTTTTAGTGAAATCTGAGAGCTTTCTATCCCTCCATTGTTAGCTTACGCAGACTCCAGTGTTTTGACCTCGATTTTTTGAAGTGATTTGCACAAAAAAACATAATTTGCCAAATTATTTACAAAATATGAATCTCCAACAAGCGTTCATGAGAGCACCACGATGCATGTGTGTTGTGTTGATGAGAGAACAGAAGTTGTTGCATGAACGTGTGTTAGAGATTAATATTTTGTAAATAAAGTGGTAAATTATGTTTTTTTGCACAAATCACTCGAGTCTCGTCATAAAATTGAGGTTAAAGGAGTCACATGGATTACATTAATGATGTCTTTATTACCTTTCTGGGGCTTGAAAGTGGTCATGGAGGGACAGAAAGCTCTCAGATTTCATAAATAAAAAACGTAATTTGTTTCCGAATATGAACAAAAGTCTTTGTTCAAAAATTATGACAGAATTTTCCTTTTTGGGTGAACTAAATCTTTGTTCTAATAAGTCAGCATCCATTAATGACTTAAAAATATAACCATACACTGAATATGTTGTTAGTATTGCATCATGTTTTAAAATATACTACAATACATTGAGGTGCAAGCCAAGTATAAATAGCATCTAACTATTTACACTTAGCACTTTGAGCACAGCTCATATTATTTCTACTGTATTTTTGGTCAAATAACTGCCTTGTTGAGCATAAATAACTACTTTCCAAAAGATTAAAAAAATTATACTGACCCAAACTTTTGAATGGTAGTATATGATGAATCATTGGAGAATATGTGAAATATTTTCATCTTAAAACTATGATAAATAAGCTAATTTATTAATCCCATTCCAAGATTTTTTGGGGAGCACATTTTCATATGGTCAGTGTCATGTTCTGTTTGTTTTAACTTTCACTCGTCACATGTGATCCTTTGTTCTAGTTTCCCGCGACTCGTCGTCAGACACCATGGACAATAACTACATTCAACACAGCTGTTCATCCTTTAGTTAAACGTCTCTGTGTATTTAGTTCCTGCCTGTGTTTCAGTTCATCGTCCGGTATTGTTCCTGTGTGATGTTTGCATGCTGTCTCAATAATCAGGTCTGAGCTATGTAAAAATTATTATTATATATTTGTCATCTTTTGTATTTTCCTTGGATATCTGTGACACATATACAGTATAGCCAGTAAAAGGTTTAGGTTTCAGTAAAACAAAGGTTTAAATCCAGTAAACAATTTGAAAACTTTTGTAATAGTATTTCCTGCATTTAGAGGAAACATGTTTGTTTGTTTTTTAGCAACTGCCTCTAAGCATCTGACACACTTCCCACACCCACAGGAATTAAGCTTTGTTTAATAATTAATGGATAATCTAGTTTTATACATTAGCAATTCACCATCATGTAAAGCCAACATGTTTTCGACCTAGATAAATGTGCTTTGACATACCTGCCATGTAGAAGATTTACTTTGACGTGCTTTGGCAACATCTGCATATCATGAGCCTTTTGTACTTGTCACGTGACAAATATTGTTCACAGCTTGCACGTTGACTGGGATGACAAAGCTCGTCCACTGACACAAAGCATTCTATGACACAAAGCATGTTTGTTTGAAGCTCACCTGCTCTTTGTCAGTAGGACTGCCCTGGGTGCTGCTTTGGCAGGGGCTTTGAACAGGACTGGCGTGTGCTGAGAAGACGAGACTGGTCATGTAAGAAGTATAATCTGGTAGAATGTTCTCCTTTCCTCTGCCAACCAGATCACCGTGGAACACATCTTCACTGCTGTCCTTGACTGAGCCGTCACCACCATGTGACAGACCAAAAGTGTTCTCCTCACACAATACAGATTTATCTACAGAGCAAAAGAAATGATTAAAGAGTGTTTCCGCTTTGTTTAATTCTCATACATTTTAAAGGGGTCATAAACTGGATTATTTTATTATTTTATAATGTTTCCTGTGGTGCCCTTATAATGTTAGTATGATTTTTACATCAAAAATGGTCATCATTTAGAAATAAAAGGAATTTTTCCTAGCCTGATTTTAGCCTCTGATTTGAAGGGGGTGTCTGCTGAGAGACTTCAGTGTAAACACCCACTGCTGTGATTGGCTGACATGTTTGCATATGAAATAGCTAGCATTACATGTGGAACTTTCTTTTACTACGTTTTTACTATTACAGCTACAAAACATGAAAGGTTGCAGTGATGAGCATTGAGCAGATGAAAGACAGTCTGTTGAAGTGTTCTCCTCATTGCGACATTTCTATACTCTCGCGTTACTTTGATCGCACGCTTTCTATATATATTTTAACCATTTAAATAAGATTATTTTCATCCTACTAAGAGAAAGATGTGAAGTTAATTGTTTAGTCACTAGCTTGATTTGCTGATGCACAAACAGTATTCTGTCTGAAAATCTGTCTGAACTTGAATAATTACACATCAGAAATCATCATGATCACAGATCAGGCATTAGAATAAATATGGTTACTTATGTTTGTGGCATTGCAGGCAGATCCCTATCGCAATAGTCTGTTTTCAAAGCCTGTGTCGAAATTGTGACTACCAAATAATCCACAATGAAATGCACGAATACAAACAAATAATGCACTGCTGAGACATTTACATTGTTGAAAACCCCACCCCCAGCATTAGGATCGTTTGGAAGGTAATGGTATTGATCCTGTGTCGATCTTTTCTCGTTCTCATGTCACTGTCAGAAGATCAAGGAAATTTTTAATTCTCAGTTCATGACACCTTTAACTAATCCACTATTGCTTATACAGTACCACATCTAGCCATATTTTAACCATATTAATACTGAATTAATGATTTTAACTGAAAGGATTTATGTTGATTCTACGCAATTTTTTAATGAAATAAAATAAATGCAAATAGTTAATAATAATAATAGTTAACAATAAATTGTTAATGTGATATTCTTTTTTGAGTGCAGAAATCTTGCCTCTTTCTTACCTGTTTCATGTATTTATGACTGACAATATGCATCACATTAAAGGCATAGTTCACCCAAAAATTTTATTTTGGTAATTAATTACTCACCCTCATGTCATTCCAAACCCAGCGAGAATACTGTTTGTGCGCAAAAAAACAAAAATAACGACTTCAACAATTTCTCTGTTCACGTGAGCACCATGAAACATGCGTGAGATGCTGACGCAGGATCCGGCCAATACTGAACCGCCATTCTGACGTAGAACCCGGAAGCGCTGCACTGTGTTTACAGCGTCAGAGACTGACACGGAAGAGAAGAAATTGTTGAATAAAGTCCTTTTTTTTGCGCACACAAAGTATTCTCGTCACTATATAAAATTAATGTTGAACCACTGTAGTCACATGAAAGACTCAAATTTCATCAAAAGTTTCTCCGTGTTCCAAAGATGAACGAAGGTCTTAAGGGTTTGGAACGACATGAGGGTGAGTAATCAATGAAAGAAATTTCATTTTTTGGGGTGAACTAATCCTGAAAATGTTATATGCAATTATATATGGTACATATATATATGTATATATACACATCTTATATTTAGGCCTAAAATGTTTTGGCGTTGTGGCATATATATTCATTCTTTGTTTTTGACTACCACAAAGCAAAGTTAAAATGTTCCCTTATGAACAAAAATAACATAGATCAAAACAAAATGATAAATTCATTTAAAAGCCAGATCAAATACGTTACATAAATCAAATATCATACACATACCATACCATTTTATGACATATTTTGTCAAATTACATTTTGTTTCTTGTTTTTTTGTATGTATGTTGTATGTTTACTTAATAAATGATTGGAGCTTTACCACCAAATATAGATTCAAAATGGTCCTCTTCATTGTGAATGGACACAGAAAACAGTCGATGGAACCATTCCTCTTTCTCCCGTCCTGTTCGTCCAAAGAGGTAAAGTGTGACAGGAATGGAAACATTAGTCATAGATCCAGGTGGTTTCTCTACTTTCTGAACCTCGCCCGGACTCTCTACTGTCTCGTCTTCTTCCACAGCTCCTTCTCCTTCAGCCAAACTTATGCAGATAGGATACTTTCGGTTCCATACTCTCTTGTGTGCCAAAGCCAGTGGCAGAAGAAATACCTGTTACCAAGGCAACAACTTCATTATGATTATGTGACATCTATGCAACATTCTGCCACATTATAATTCATGCTATTTGGGTTTAGAGACCATAAGCAAAACTGTGTCGCACTAGCACTGAAGGGCAATGCACCGATTTCTACTAATGGGCTAATATCAGTGGGACACAAACCTTGCTGCCAGTGAGTCGAAATATCCGTGAGTGGGTGAAAGTCTTCTCGTAGCAGGGCTCGTCAAAGGCAGCCCAGCGGGGAATGTTGTTACGTGGGTAGTCAAGCCGCAAACAAGGTCCATCCAATGTGACATACACAGAGTGCATGAGGGGTGGCTGATAAGTCTCTGGATCATACGTGTACATCTCGTTCATCCAGCCCTGGAACACAGATACACTTTGCTTAAACTCTACTGTAATCTCTGCATCCTCGCTACAAAGTTCTAGCAAAAAGACTGACAAATTCAAGAAGCAGGGCATCAGGGTAAGAGCTGTGATGAGCAGTGGGTGTATTTTATTCTGCATCAGACACTGAAGAGCAGAGTTTATAACACAGCAGAATGGTAATAATAAGGGCAGTTTCAGTTTTTTTGAAGAGAAGCAAGATGCTTAACGCTTACTTTAGACACTGTGAAATTCACTGCAGTGTGTTAAAAAATCGGATTCCCAAAGGACATGAGATTTGACACATTGAAGAGCAGGTTTTGGTTTAATAGCAGTCTGCAAGTTATGTTGCTTTTCTTAGCATTTAACCCTATAATGAAAAGCCCAACTACATGTCTTCTGCCCACTCATGGATTATCCATGCTCTTCAGGAAGAAGGACTTGTAACAATTTCCAAAATGTCTGCCTCTGTGTCGTGATGCATTTATTTTTGATGGAAAATCTTTGCTGATTTTGATAAAGTCACATAAAGAACAACTATACTGTTATTGATATTTCAAAATGAAAATTTAATGAGTGGATATTCAGGGTATGCAACTTATGCTAAATTGATTATTCATACTTTATATACAGAAACATTGTGTTGAAAATGGGTGTATCAAATATGGTTAATAAATATTCATTAGTATTATTCATTAGTTAAAAATGTCTTTAATTAAAATATCTTTACTAAAATATATTTATAATGGAAACTGATATTTATATGCATTAAATTAATCAAAAGTGACAGTAAAGAGTGACGTAAAAACACTGACCACAGAAGAAAAGGATCTATATAGAACATTAAAAGTTAAAAGCGCTTCATATAATCTTTCAGGGGTTCCCATCACAGGATCATTTTATGGATTTAGTTTTAATTGCTTAATTTTCTTTTGATTCAGTTTTGATTGTAATTCAATGTTATTAATTAAACACCTTGTAAAAAAAATTAAATAACCTGTTTAAACATGAAAGTATTGTGCAATCATTTAATACATGTTTCCACAAAATTATAAAGCAGTTCAATTATTAACTGTTTTGAAACTGGGATAATAATAAAAAGTTTATTGCACACCAAATTGACATATAATCATTTCTGAAGGATCATTTGAAACTGAAAACTAATGAAAGTAAAAGTAATGAGTAATAAAAGTAATAGCTGCTGAAAATTTAGCTTTGCCATCACAGGAATAAATTATATTCAATTAGAAAATATTAATATTATTAATATTAATGTATGCAAGTGTTCATTGCAAATACAGAGTATAACACCAATTATTTTTTAACAAATATATTCGTAATGAAAAAGCAACTCACCTTGAGGGAAGGTACATTGCTCTGTAGCGTTTCAAAGAGAATGTTATCATAGGGTGTCCCATGTAGTCTATGTTGGTGACTGGTGGACAGTTGTCTGATGGAGCCCCAATGGATCAGCACAAGCCCCAAAATTAATCCAAACACTAAACCAAGGAACAGGCCAGACCAATATGCTGACAAAGGAATGATAAAATAGCAGTATGACACTAATGCAACATAACCAAGAGCCAATCCTGGCACTGGAGAGGAGCGTTGCTTTGCCAACCCTTCTTGGTCAGTTTTGTTCATGCTGGTCTCCATCACAGGTCCAATGTCTATCTGTGTGCTATGGTGGTCATGGGAGAGGGAGGATTTCTGCACACACCGTTTACGATGTCTCACAGGCCAGTTGCACTCCGGTAGAAACTCACTTTCTACTTTCCTAGCACGTTTAGGAGATTCGGATACAGTCAAATCAGTGTTCGATTTCCCGATCCCGACGTTTTTGTAGCTTGGAGAGTCCATTGATCCTGTGCTCCTTTGATGCTTGGGGCTGCCAACACTGTCCTCACGCATGATCTTACTGAACATGCTCAGAGGTTCCTGCATGGCCTCTGAGAGCTTGCGTCGGGTGTCCTCCAGCTCCATTTTGAAGAAGCTGGCTTTGGGCTCAGTGGGGGACAGGTTGACCGGAGATGGAGGGGCGGTGCGAGAATCACCATTGCGGCTTTTGGGCTGGGTGAACTGTGTCCACAAGTGCAGATTGAGCTTGGAATCAGACCTGGATTGAGACACTTCAGGCTCACTGCGAGAAAGCTCGGTGGAAATCGACTTTACAAGGCTGAGGAGTGGTTTGGGCTTTAAAGAAGACTCTTTCAGTTCCAGTTCTGTAGATAATGACTTCACTAAGCTGGCCAAGGGCCGGTGAGTAGGCGAGAGGAAGCCAGACCCCGGAAGAAAAGAGTCTCCCAGGGAGCCTGATGAAGGTGGAGAGAGAGGAGCGTTGAATGCAGGTGAGCTGAGACCCCACTCCCCCTCTGTCTGAATGTCGACCGAACATGGTCTTTGGTTACGGAGGGAGCTGAGTGACTTTTTGCCGTCACAGTCCAAGGTGAATATGAGGTCATTGTCATCAAGATTGTCCCATTCACCCTCGGTGTCCGTCAGCTGGATCACTATTCCCCTCCGGTCCGTGTCATGCTGTGGCTGTAGACCCAGCCTCTGGATCTCACTGGACAATTTGTGGGTTCCTTCATTCCCTGTCGTCCCTGCCATGATTTATCTCTACACAGTACAAGTAAAAAAAAATATTCAGTCAGCAAAAATAAAAAAGACTATGAAACTATTTTACCCCTAGATATCTGGGCAACACAGTTATTTTGCTTCCATCAACAGTTTTAAAGCATTATGACTATGAGAAAGATTCTTTCTTTGGCAATGCTTATTTTAGACAAAACATTGACTGGATCAGTTTTGTTCCACATGAAGTAACTTCTACAACTCTTTTCCTTCTACAGCAGTGGTTCTCAACCAGGGATGACTTCAAATTATTTAAATGAATTGTGTTAAAATATAAATTTACTCAAGAACATAGTTTTTCACAAACCTTATTTTCTTCAGCACTACCAGTTTCTGTTAATTCACGAGTATACACTAACTAATAATCAGAGTAAAAGAAGTATGCCTATTTGGTGTGCTGTCTAAGGTCTCCGAGCTCGGTATTTTGGCCCGAACTCAGAGTACCACCATGAAGGGGCCTTCAAATATACCGTCTGACAATGGGGGGCCTTCAATTAAAAAATCTGAGAACCACTGCTCTACAGATGACCCTCCTTGAATATGAATATTGTCTAGAGTCTCTCTATATATTGTCTAGAGTCTATCAATCATATATAAGTCATAAGTAAGTTTTGGGTGATTACAACTTTTAAATTCTAAACAAAAAATTTTAAAAAGTCAGAAAGAACTAACACTATGTTTTTATATAAGGATTTAAGAAAGATTTAAGAAAGTTCATGGACTTTGTGCCTGAGTTTATCTTATGTGTAGAAGGCAAAGCAATGGAGTAAGAAAGTTTATGCTGAATATTTGCATTTACTCTGTTAATGTTACATTTCAGCATGTGTTTCGGTCCCTAAAGTGAAAGAAAAAAAAGAAGAAACAAGCTAATGGACACTTTAAGGAAAATGATCTTGTTTATACAGTAGGCCGCCTATTTAAAAAAGGGTTCAGAATACACAACACAACAATTTATTTGTAACAGTACCATAGTCATTTTGTTTTGCCCATAAATTGTAAAAATTTCTATATAGATTGTAGCAACCTAAAATACTACTTTTTTCCTAACTAATACTGAAGTTCATCAAGAGAACCAGAAAGAGAGACTAAGCTATAAATCTCTTATTCAGGAGAAAACGGTACTTTAGTTAAGTCAACTGACTCAATTAAAAGCAAAGATCTCCCACTATCTTTCTAGGTCAAGTAAAGCATTTAAAAGTAAGTTAAAGACAGCCTTATGTGGTTATGTAACCCTGTGACACCAATTCTCCAGCAACTGGCAAACTCTTTAATCCCTACTCCATTCGAAATGGACTGATGAAATAATAAACCAACAGACTGTCCAAGGGCATACACTATGTGGCATGATGTCAGAACTCTAATGTCATCTAATATACTGAACAATCAACAATGCTGTTTAGGATATAAGTGTATAAACAGTGTGCCTATACGATCATTTGGTAGGCAGAATGAAATATGAGTGGCTTTCTTTCAAGATGACCATGAAATGGTTACAAATTCTGCTCAATTATATCTATCAAATTACAGCTAAGACTTGCAACAGGGTAAAACATAATGCACAATAAAACATTCACTCCCAAAATGTTATTGATTACTATTTAAATCTCAGACTTGGATACACAAAGCCTTTAATCATCTCTTCTGAACTACCACTGGCAGTAAAATGCATGTTGATTGACAGCCTACTAGAAAACAACCATAGAAGGATCTAGACTAAATGTTGGAAATAAACAGACATACAGACTTTTGTAGAATGTGTTATTGATAAATAGAACAATCACGTTCAAATTATACAACATTACATATAAGCTATATGCCTAATCCTTAAAATTCTTCAAATCTGTTTGACACGTAAAAAAAATCAGATGGATTATAATTCTCACAGACACGTGGCAAACAAATACTGAGCAATACGATAAACTTGAATTAATTGCAATGAACAGGCAACACAGCAGGAGATTCATCACATGCATGGTTTGCTTCGCAGGATTCATGCAGTGCAGATATTTAAGGGGATTCTGGTATAAACTAGATTAAAGCAACTTTGTGACATTGTAGAAGCACTGGCAAATGACATTTTCTGTGATAACGACATCATTTTAAAAGAATGAACTCACCCAATTTCTGCACCATCGCCTGATCTCCAAATAAATATCAGCTTTTGTGTCCCGTCAGTAACACCGAGTCGCAGTTCCGAGAATCATTTCCAGAGAGAAGACAGATTACACTTTCTTAAAACGTCTTGCATGAATCATGAGTCTGACTCTGCACACAGGTTACCGTCAGACTTTATGATATAAAGCACAGTTACAGACCGAAGTGCGTTTATATCGTTCGTTAGGGCTGTGCAGATGTGCATGTGTCGGTCGGTTAATCTGGACTGTGCAGAGCGTAAATCCTACGGAGTTCTGAATTTTTGCAACACTTATGCAGTACGTCGCTGTTAGGCTACTGTGAAGCTGTGTATCCCCATAGAAACTAACTCCTCCCCCTCACAGGCTCCATCCAGATGTGATTTGGCGAACAGCAGCGCTTCAATCTGATTATAGGAAGCATGGCTGGAGTCCACTTTAATCCCGATTTAAAAAAAAAAAAAAACACTCCAACGTCAACACGCTCATAAAGACACAACAGGACATCTCACTGAACCATAAGCACTTCACATTTATCCTGAATCTGTGACAGTGACCACTTTTACATACACACTACACAGCACTTTCAGACTATAATATTCATATGCTATTCTGGTATATATAATCTATACGCATAAAATACAAATAAACTATTCTCCGGACAAATTCTCACTCTTACAATATGTGACCCTGGATTACAAAACCAGTCTTAAGTAGCATGGGTATATTTGTGGGAATACCCAACAAAACACTGTATGGGTCAAAATTATCGATTTTTCTTTTATGCCAAAAATCATTAAGATATTAAGTAAAGATCATGATCCATGAAGATATTTAGTCAATTTCCTACTTTAAATATATCAAAATTATATTTTTGTAAGTGGATGCAGCACATTAACCAACAGAAATGGAAACCTTTAAAGGCGATTTTCTCAATATTTAGATTTTTTTGCACCCTCAGATTCCAGATTTCAAATAGTTGTATCTCGGCCAAATATTGTCCTATCCTCACATACCATACATCAATGGAAAGCTTATTTATTCAGCCTTCAGATGGTGTATAAATCTCAATTTTAAAAAATGGACACATAAGACTGCTTTTGTGGTCCAGGGTCACATATATTATGCGTTAATTCAGTAATTTTAGACAACAATTTAAGAAAAGAAAGTAATTTAAACTCGTTAATTCTAATTCATGTCCTTATTTTTTCTTTTAATAGAAAAAAAATATTTTTTTGTTTGTTTTGTTTTGTTTTTTGTCAAATGTACATTTACTGTTCGCTCCAAACATGTTTCTGTCATGACAACTCTTGGAGAGAATGGCATGGTATTTGGTCTTGGTGGAATAGATAGCAAGTAAAGTACAGAGACTTACTGGCAATACATTCACAGAAATTGATGTGAACATGTAAGATATGCTGCTGCACATGAAATAACCCCCGTAGCTGAAGACAGGCGGAGCTGGGGAAGGTGGATTCTTTCTTGCCCTGTCCAAATTTCCACACTCGCGGTCTTTGCACTTGACCCCTTTTCTACTTTCATGACGTATTTCCTATTTAGCCCAAGTTTTCAAGTGGGCATGAAGACTGCAAGTGTGTACAGAACATTTGATTACCCGATGGGACACACTTATAGTCTTGCAAAAAACGCAAGTGTTTACAGAGATTTTCAATACTTTGCATTTTAAAATAAACTTCTAAATGTCTGTTCAGCAGTCATTGTGGTGCTTACTAATTAAGTGATAAAAAAGCAGTAGCCTACAAAATAAACATACCCTATTTATCAGAACTGCATGCATCCTGTGGTAGAACATTGTAGCTGGAGCTACTTCTCTCCGGTTTTATACCGATCTATGACGAGTCACGCGCAGGCACTATGCTACTCTGCAGTGGCACGACCTCAATTTACTCACTCCTTATATAATTTTTGTAAATTTTGAACACAAAAAAGTTAAGGGAGCTTTAACTTACTGTGGAATGTTTCCTTGACATCTCGCGATTACGGGGCACCTGAGATCCCGAACAGAATTCATGATGGGAAACGCTTAACCTTGCTCCGAAGCTGTATTCAAGATAGTGTGGGTTTAGTGTGCATTAAGGGCACTGCACTTTGGCATTTTTAAGACAAAGGACAGTCTTGCACACTTTCTTCCAGTTGCGTGGTCGACGCGCTCTCAAGTGGCCAAGACCACAAGTGTGAGTATTTGGACAGGGCATCTGAAAGCGCGCTGCAGACTGCTAACAACAAACAATACCAAGTCTTTGAATGTGCAGATGCCACAGCAAAGAATCAGCTGAGCTATGTAGATAACGATGTGATCGCTAACAAATTGAGTTAAAGGGGTCCTTGATGATTGATGATTTAGGTTTTTTTAGATAGTTAGTGTGTAATGTTGCTGTTTGAGCATAAACAACATCTGCAAAGATACTGGTACGAGTTCAATGTTCAATGCAAAGGGAGAAATTTTCTTTTACAGAAATTGATTTTTAAGGACTACAACCGGGTTGTAAGGACTACAACGAGCTTCTTCCTGGGTTGGTGACATCACGAACCCTAAGTTCAGTAGCCCCACCCACTGATTCGAGCACCACAAGTATTAGGTAAATACGGTACGTGACATTAACACTGGATCTAGTAACTAAGCGATAAACATGCCTTTGAAGAATGCAAAATGTTGTGCAGTGCCAGGTTGTGGAACAAACCCAGTAGCTGTATTGCATTTGCAGAGAGCCTAACATTAAAATACTGCCGTGCCTTCTATATTGGATATGAAAGAAACGGCACAACACACTTATGTGAGTAAAAAAAGTTTTTACTGTCACGATTGCTTTGTTACAGATCGTTTAATTTGTACGGATTATGTGTACACATAAATCAACCAAAATCACCAGTGCAGTAATGCCTAATGTTCATGTAGGCCTACAGTCAGATGTTTTTGTCTCAAAATCGTCTATTGTCATATCAGTATATCAAACCATGCAGTGACACTGTCAACTTCACAGTGATTCTCTTAGTAGGATGAAAATAATCTTATTTAAACTGTGATTAAATCTGTCAGTCAAACCTGCTTGAGTGTTCTGGTCTCTCGCAAAAACTCTGAATCAGCGTAAACCTTATTTTCATTGTGTTAGTAGTCTACTATTAGTTTATGATGAAAGCACGTTAGTGTGCAGAAATCTGCATTCATGCGCTCAACATGTCTGTGGTCAGCTACAATGCTCATCACTGCAACTTTTCACGCCACAATCTACACTTTTCGGGATTAGTAAACCTTGAGAACTGTGATTGTAAAAATGTAGCCTATAAACGTTTTCGAGAGAATTCCACATGTAATACTAGCTATAACATATGCAAAGTTGTCAGCCAATCACAGCAGTGGGCGTTTGCACTGAAGTCTCTCAGCAGACACGCCCCTTAAAACAGCGTTCAAATCTGAGGGCTAAAATCAGGGTAGGAAAAATGCCTGTTATTTCTAAATTATTACCATTTTTGATGTAAAAATCATACTAACATTATAAGTGCACAACAGGAAACATAAAATAATAAAATAATGCAGTTTATGAATTATGACCCCTTTAAGGACCTATAAGCTGGCGCCATATAAAGTTTCATGACTCTCTATATATTTTTTCTTCAATAGCCTCAAATTTTATTTAACATCATCTTGAAATTACCTTTGTTTGGACATGTGCAAAAATAAATGAAAGTGAAATGATGGTGAATATTCTGAATATGGTAGCAGCAATCTTATCTGCTGTCTGATTTCTGGAAACTGGAATATAGCCTATATGTTTCTGGCTATGGGAATCAGGTTAATCCATTCATAATCAAAGTATGACCACACTGATTGATATAATAATATTCTTGAGCATGTGGATGAGGTCAATGAATCTGACATTAAAACTATGATGTCAAAAATAATAAAAAACTAAAAACTAAAATTTGTACTCACACAATGCAGCCTGTCTCTGCACAAATATTTCAGACTGTGCTATAGGGAGGTTTGGTAAAACAGGACAATTTGGCCTAGATAAATATTTGTGACACTGTCTTAGCACAGCTCTCTCTGTACTGAGAAGATAAATGGTATAGATATACAATGCAAGCTCACTTTGTACTTCCTTCTGGAAACCATTAAAAAAAAAAAAAAAAAAAAACACTCTATCAACAATAAATTGGTGAAATTTGGAGAATTTTCAATGAGCAGTTCTAATCTGAAGGCTAAAACTCCTACCAGTCATTATTCTTCACTCAGCATATCTTACCAGCTATTTAAAACCACCAATGCCACATGCAGCAGGTCAAAAATAGTCTGCCTCCCAGGACTAGAAGCTTCCCCGGGCCACAAGGATACCATGGTGGAGGCATATGCTAAAAAAGACAAGGACTATCCCCAAACAAGAGGAGAGCAAACACTGAGGAAATGTAAATTTTCTGCCTTCGAAAGAGTGAGTGACTCATTGTTTTATCTTTAGTGCGTTTGTTTTATAGGCTTGAAAAATATTTCACTCATCTTGTATTATTTAACTTGTAAAGAACTGTCAAAATGGCAGCTGTTTTTGGTCAGTTTATGGAATTTCACTCAGTTCATGGGGCAAATGTGAAACTGGACCCCTCGGGGACTCAGGCCACCCGAGTAGAAAGCTTTGCAAATGGCGTCTGCTTCAGTAAAGACCCTTTAAGCCCTGGCGAGATCTTCCTAGTTGAGATTGAAGAGAAAGAGCTGGGTTGGTGTGGTCATTTAAGGATTGGACTTACTGCCCTTGACCCACGAACACTGGAAACTGTGCCAGAATACTCTCTGCCCGATCTTGTGGAAATGGGAGACAGCTGGGTGTTCGCAATAACAAGAAACCATAATAAAGTCATTGAGGATGGAGGAGAGGGTGGCGAACAGCCAAATATAGGTGATGACGCAGGAAACAAGCCTAAAACATTTTTTACAGACACTCATCTGTATGTCGAAAACATGAGCATACCAAGAGACAAGTTGGTGGGACGCAGTCGACCCGGTAGGTACAGTCACATCCTGGATGATCTGTACAAAACCAATGCTTTACCCCCAACTGCCCGCCGCAGTCGGATAGGGGTTGTGCATGTACCTAAGGGACAAGGGTATGGCGACATGCACATTATCATCAATGGTGAAGACATGGGAGCCTCTGCCAAGAGGATCCCTACCGATAAGCCACTTTATGCTGTTGTGGATGTATTTGCAGCCACTAAATGTGTTCGGATTGTCCAGGTGGAATATGGCTGTAAGTTTCATTTTTACTTGCTAATATGATTTGATATTATTGTATGACAGAATATAATGATTCCTCTCTCCGCCCCTGTGTTTTAGTTTCTTCATTGCAGACGCTCTGCCGAAAGACAATTCAGAAACACATCATTCACAGAATGGCTTTGGACTGGTTGGAACTTCCGGAGTTACTTAAACACTATTGCAAATATGAGTGAGCAAAAAATGAAGACTTTTAAGACTGAGAGTCGCTAGAATGTTTTTTTTCTTTTTCTCCCATTTGAACACAGAAACATGTCAACTGAACAATTTAATAAATGTTCTTCAAGCTCAAGCTTTGTAGATTCTTTACTCATTTTCAATCATTTCAATTAGTATATTTTGGTACTGTGATAAGTTTTAGGATTTTGAATATGAGCATATAAGAAAACATAATTTTTTATTAAGAATAATAAATATTATATATAATGAGTAGCCTATAATTTATATTATATATAACGAATAAGAGATATTTATGATTCTTCTCTATTTCTAGGCCTCCGAACCTCTTTTCACTTGTAGTCTTCTCTTCAACTTTTGTACACTGTAATTTCTTTTTTCTTTTTCTTTGTTTAAGAACATCAGCATTCATACATTCATTATTTAGCATGCTATAACTTTATTATTAATTGATATAAAAAGTATAATTTATACCTGTATTAATTAAAATATTAATGTTTATTCTTAGTACACAATTGGGTTTGGACATTTCTTTTATGTTTGTAAAATGTTAATATAAAAAGTCTTCTCTTTGTTTTTTAAATTAGATAAATGCAAAATACCTTTATGTATAGGCCTAATATTTTTTAAAGATGTTACTCATGAACATTCCATGCAACATTTCCCAGGTGAAAAAAAAGTACACTAAAATACATTTTATTTAAGTACACTTAGTACACTTCCATAATGTACTTAAAGTGCTCTATTTTCGCACACTAATTTTGTACTTAATATACTAAAAGCTTAACTTTAGTACTTCTTAAGATAAACTTAAGATCAACTAAGTGTACTCAACTGTGCTATTTTGACACACACTGAAGATGAACTTAAACATATTTTTAATATACTATTTCAACCTTTAAAAAAATGTATTTTGTTACCACTTTTAGTATATCTAAAACCCATTTTTAATGCATTTTAATTATACTAATAAATTATTTAAAATATAATAATAATATATTATAAATATATATATATTATACTTAAGGTGTATTCGTTTGTCAAAAAAGTACACTAAAATACATTATTTAAGTGCACTTAGTACACTTCCATAATGTACTTAAAGTGCTCTATTTTCGCGCACTAATTTTGCACTTAATATACTAAAAGCTTAACTTTAGTACTTCTTAAGATAAACTTAAGATCAACTAAGTGTACTCAACTGTGCTATTTTGACACACACTGAAGATGAACTTAAATATATTTTTAATATACTATTTCAGCCTTTAAAAAAATATATTTTCTTACCACTTTTAGTATATCTAAAACCCATTTTTAATGCATTTTAATTATACTAATACATTATTTAAAATATAATAATAATATATTATAAACATGTATATATTATACTTAAGGTGTATTCCTTTGTCAAAAAAAGTACACTAAAATACATTTAAGTGCACTTAGTACACTTCCATAATGTACTTAAAGTGCTCTATTTTCGCACACTAATTTTGTACTTAATATACTAAAAGCTTAACTTTAGTACTTCTTAAGATAAACTTAAGATCAACTAAGTGTACTCAACTGTGCTATTTTGACACACACTGAAGATGAACTTAAATATATTTTTAATATACTATTTCAACCTTTAAAAAAAATTATTTTCTTACCACTTTTAGTATATCTAAAAACCCATTTTTAATGCATTTTAATTATACTAATAAATTATTTAAAATATAATAATAATATATTATAAATATGTATATATTATACTTAAGGTGTATTCCTTTGTCAAAAAAGTACACTAAAATACATTATTTAAGTGCACTTAGTACACTTCCATAATGTACTTATAAAGTGCTCTATTTTCGCGCACTAATTTTGTACTTAATATACTAAAAGCTTAACTTTAGTACTTCTTAAGATAAACTTAAGATCAACTAAGTGTACTCAACTGTGCTATTTTGACACACACTTAAGATTAACTAAAATATGCTTTTAACATACTATTTCAGCTTTATTTTTTTATTATTTTGTTATCCCTTTTAGTACTATTGAACCCATTTTTAATGCATTTTTAAATACACGTATAAATTATTTAAAATATAAGTATATATACAAATCATATTTATGTATTGCTCACATATTTTTAATATAGTAAATTTATTTCAAATATATTTTAACTCTGTTAACAGTACCTTTATAAAACAATTAAATAATGGTTTATTTAAAAAGTAGTACACTATATGACTGTGTTATCAGTAGCATTTTCTGCCTCATTTATGCTAAAATTATACTTGATAAAATTATATTTGATTAAAGTAAATGTAATTCATGTAATGTAAACACTCATAGTTTAAAAGGATACCACATACAGCACAGGTAGGCTATGTACAAACAAACAGCATCTCTTTCTTGAAAAACACTTTAATTTTTTGAGACGTTATTCACACACAAGTCTACAGCATACAGTACTTATCTTAAATATGAACAAAACACGGTTTTCTTTTCTTTTTTAAATTTTACAATCATTTCCCAAACAAACCTTAGGGGAAAAAAACAACCAACAACAAAAAATCACTTAACAGTGTTTTTTTCCCGACACAAACCTTTCGTTATTGCATTTTCTAACAAGGGTAATAAAGGCAAATATTGTCTAAGAGACCCTTTTCACAGTCTGTGCGTCATCATATCTGATCTGTAATGTAGGCCTAAAGGATGGCTAATACTTAAGAATTCCGTTAATCTTCGAAAGAAAAACTGAGATATTGTAATGAAACCCGAGAGATTTATATCCCTCCGATAAACGATTCACCAAAACAGTTCACGTTTGAAAAAGTTAATCGCAAAAAGCACCTACTACATGAATCGCGTGGTTTCCTCCAAGTCCTCTAAAGAAACACGATTGCTCTTATTTAATAGTTTAAATGTAGACTCAGGCCCGGCGCCACGAGGGGGCAAAAGGGGGCATTGCCCCCTCAGATCTGATTTGTGCCCCCTCAGTTTAATTTTTGTATTCATGGTTACAAATTAAATGTTTAACCTTTTGAGCGGTACGGTCCACATAATGGGATTTATAATTTTTAGTGACGTGACATCACTGCCAGATTCGCGCGTTGGTTGGCGCTGAGCCAGAGACGGACGAGCTCAGCGCTGTCATATATAGGCCTATCACAACTATGCAGTGTTTTCAACCTCATAAATTATGTTTATTTTAGGTTTCAGACATTTAAATACACATAAGCACTAGTAAAACAATACATTTGGAGTTTGTAAAATACACACAGATGTGGAAGCCGCAATAACAATATATTCAAATTTACCAACGTGTGTTATTCATATCAGACAAACATAGTGGAAGTAACTATAAAGTTTACTCTATTCTTCTCACAGTTCACCGGCCACTTTCTTACATGTATTTCGCGAGAAACTGATGACTGACAGGACTCTGCGGCGCAAAGAAACATGGTGCGTTATAGATCAAGATCAAGATTATTTATAAAGGTTTTAAACGACCAAACACACTCACTACCACTTTTTTGAGAATCGGAATATCAGATAGTTGATGACATGGTAAGCAAGTTTGTGAATATTTTGAATAAAAAAGGAAATAAAAGCGATACATCTGTCATGCATTATTGTGCGGTGTGTCACATGACAAATATGACGCGTTGCCATGGAAACGTTAAGGTGGAACGTTCTAAAATAAAAACTAACTCTGAGGAGTCAGTTAGAATATTTTAAATTTAAGCGTGAAAGAGTCAATATATGAATAATAAATTATGCTGGCTTATCTTTTTATTATGCGGTTACCTGTGCAGTTGCATATGGAGTGTTTTATTTAGGGAGCGCTGAATTTAAAAATCTGATGGTATAAAGTTAAGCCCCCTTAACAATTTCACATGCCCCCTCAGTAATTTCATCCTGCAGCCGGGCCTGTGTAGACTTCTAAATCTAATCACATTCAAGGAACATACTCAGCAACTGATCTCTTTGAGTGAAATGAGCTCATGATCATAAGAACCAATCACAGTTCAACGGCTCTGGAACCAATCAGGACTAGTCACAGGTGTTATGCATTTTGTTCAAATTTAAACAAGTACAACATCTTTTATGAAAACATTTAAACATCTTTGGAAAATGTATCTATGATGCATTTCAAATAATATGTTAAAATCCTTGTGGGAATTTCAGTAGTATTAATGTATGGTAATGTACAACAGCCTTTAATCAAGTAAAAGTGAACAATATTAATTTTAAGTAGGCTTATTGCAATGCTTAATAATAGTTGACAAATGTTTATAATACATTATAAGTTAGTACATTATAAATGTAATCCCCCCCCCCCCCCAATATTAAAATTATAAATATTAAAATATATTGCAGTAGGCCTAAGTGTTTAAAAAGTACTTTAAACATACTAAAAGCTTAACCATTTTGCTATGTTCTTACACAAAGAGCAACATAAGTGTGTTTTCTTTAAATACACTAAAACTTCACAAAAATTGTATGATTGTGTTTAGCATATTTCTTAAAAATGTAACTAAGCATTTATTTATTTATTACCAAAGTGCTTGTAGCATACTTTTTAGAAATATATTAAAATTATGCTTGTGTTTAGCATATTTCTTAAAAGTATAATTAAGCATATATTTATTACCAATGTACTTATAGTGCATTTGTTAGAAATTTATTAAAATTATGCTTGTGTTTAGCATATTTCTTAAAAGTATAATTAAGCATACATTTATTACCAATGTACTTATAGTGCATTTGTTAGAAATATATTAAAATTATGCTTGTGTTTAGCATAGTTCTTAAAAGTATAATTAAGCATATATTTATTACCAATGTACTTATAGTGCATTTGTTAGAAATATATTAAAATTATGCTTGTGTTTAGCATATTTCTTAAAAGTATAATTAAGCATATATTTATTACCAATGTACTTATAGTGCATTTGTTAGAAATATATTAAAATTATGCTTGTGTTTAGCATATTTCTTAAAAGTATAATTAAGCATATATTTATTACCAATGTACTTATAGTGCATTTGTTAGAAATATATTAAAATTATGCTTGTGTTTAGCATATTTCTTAAAAGTATAATTAAGCATATTTATTACCAATGTACTTCTAGTATACTTGTTAGAAATATATTAAAATTATGCTTGTGTTTAGCATATTTCTTAAAAGTGTAATTAAGCATATATTTATTACCAATGTACTTCTAGTATACTTGTTAGAAATATATTAAAATGCAAAAAAATTGCACTAAAAATACATTTAAAATATCAATGGTATGTAATATACTTTCGCAATTACACTTAAGTACTACTTAAGTAAAAATATACTTTAAATTAGTGTATTTATAGTGCATAATTTTTACAGTTTTATTTAGCACAAAAAGTAAGAATGTACTACAAATATACTTTCTTGTATTTAAGTGTTTTTTTAGTGCACTAAAGTACACTTTTTTTTCACCTGTTCATAGCATTCTATTAAAACTTATTATTATTATTTGATTTAATTAATCATTGGAATGAATAATTTTAATAAAATAAAGTATAATTTGTAAGTTTTTTTGTAATACTTTGTACATATTGAGGTAACACTTTATAATAATGTCACATTTGTTAACATTAGTTTTAATGTATTAACTAACATGTACTAACAATGAGAAATACATTTGCTACAGTATTTATTAATATTTGTTAATATTAGTTAATAAAATACAGTCGTTCATTCATTGTTTGTTCATGTTAGTTCACAATGCACTAACTAATGTTAACTTTTGATTTGAATAATGTAGTAAATGTTTAAATTAACATTAACTAAGATTAATAAATGCTGTAGAAGTATTGTTCATTTTTAGTTCATGTTATAAATAATGAAACCTTATTGTAAAGTGTTAACCATATTTTTACATCAAATCAATCATTTTACCACGTAGATTTGAGTGTTCGGTTGATCTGCACTGACACCTAGCGGTCCTTTGTAGAAAGTTCAACCGAGCGGTTTTGTAATGGTCACGTGACCGGAACATTTTGTCGTCGTTGTTTAGTCAGTTCCCCAGCTTGTCCTCGAACTTGATCTGCACATAAAATACGCTGTTTGATTTATCTGTTGATCTCTGTCAAACAATGTCATTTTGTTCATTTTTCGGGAAGGAGTTGTATAAAGATCATTTCAAACCCGGTAAGTATTTATTTTCTAATTCATTATTTAACCTGCTTCCTTTACCTTTAGGACGATTATGATGTAACTGTTAATAAATTGGATGAACGAACTGATGCAGCGACAGTCCATTTACTATTTGCTGTACTATTCTATTGCTAAGAAAACAAAATATTTGTGTTATGTTAATTTCAAAAAAGAACATTTTCCTGATTAATTGTTTCTCTGCAGGTATATATGTTTGTTCCCAATGTGGACATCCACTCTTTTCAAGCAGATCCAAATATGCCCATTCAACCCCTTGGCCTGCCTTCACAGAGACCATCCGAGAGGACAGTGTAACAAAAATGATGGAGTCATTAACAGCCTTCAAGGTTAGATCAGATTCAAAAGATTAGTTAATATTTAAAGACACCACAAATATGTTCATATGTGTTCATACATGTTAACATGTGCAGGTTCTGTGTGGCAAGTGTGGTAATGGACTAGGCCATGAGTTTGTGAATGATGGGCCAGAGGAGGGCTTATCACGGTTTTGAATATTCAGTCACTCGCTTAAGTTTGTCCCAAAAGGTAAGTCATCACCGCCACCAGCAAAATACTCCATAATATGGTATCATATGGCTTATACTTATTTACATAACTAAGTAACCACTTGAATTCATCCTCAAACTTTTTTTCTCATCAGATAAGGTTGATAAACACTAAGCGAAGTGATTGTCCATGCTGATGAGGCTGCTGTTGCTTGCACACTGGTAACCGGGTGTTCAGCTCATGAAGTGGACAAGGGAAAAGCCCCAGATTGGGGGTCCTGTTCACAGATATATTATGACCGTCCCGGACACCACAGAGACCAATGTATTTGATATATTTTTATACTAGTCTGCATAAGCTAAAATGAGCATGTTCAAGATTTACCATGAATGAATAAAACACTTACTGATAAAACAAGTCTCTAATATTGTTGATGTAAAATGTTAACTGTACACCTTCAAAAAAGCAATTTACGTGTCATTATCGAGAATATTATTATTAGGTCTATTATCATATACTATTAACAATAAAAAAATACTTTTAACCTTATAATAGCCTTATTATATATATATAGTTCTGGTCAGAATTATTGGCTCCCCATGGTAAATATGATCAAAGATGGCTGTAAAAATAAATCTGCATTGTTAATCCTTTTGATCTTTCATTCAAAAAAATTGGAAACCTCCAACCTTTTATTGAAGTAAATTGTTTGAAAGTGGGGAAATTACATTATGAAATAAATGTTTTTCTCCAAAACACTTGGGCTTAATTATTGGCTTTTTGCAACCTCCTTTTGGCAAGATAACAGCTCTGAGTTTTCTCATATAATGCCCGATGAGTTTGGAGAACACCTGACCAGAGATCAGAGACCATTCCTCCATACAGAATCTCTCCAGATCCTTCAGATTCCCAGATCCATGTTGGTGCTTCTTCTCTTCTGTTCACTCCACTCATCTTCTATAGGGTTGGGGTCAGGGTCTGGGACGGTCATGGCTGAAGATTCCTTTAGTGCTCAGTGACACATTTTTGTGTTGATTTTGATGTTTGTTTTGAATTGTTGTCCTGATGGAAGATTTAACCATAGCCCATTATAAGATTTCTAGCAGAGGCCATCAGGTTTAGATTTTTTATCTGTTGGTATTTGCTAGAATCTATGATTCTGTGCATCTGAACAAGATGTCCAGGACCTCCAGTAAAAAATAGACCCACAACATTAAAGATCCAGTGGTATATTTAACCATAGGCATTGGGGTACTTTTTATCCCTGTTAGCACCAAACCCATCTGGTGAGTTTGCTGCCAAAAAGCTCTTTTTTTTTTTGTTTCATCTGACCATAGAATCCGGTCCCATTTAAAGGTCCAGTCTTTTATGACAACTGAATATGCTGGAGTTTGTTTTTGGAGGAGCGAGGAGGATTTTTTTGAAACCCTCCCAAACAACATGTTGGTGATGTAGGGGTTGTTTGATTTTTTTTTTTTGAAGGCTTTTTGACCCCCAAGGCTTAACTTTTCACTGCAATTCTTCATCTGTGATCCTTGGAGATTCTTTGGCCACTCAAACTTTCCTCCTTAACGTGTATTAAGACAATATAGACACACATCCGCTTCCAGGCAGATACGTAACAGTTGATTGGAACTTCTTAATTTTTGGCCTGATGGTGGAATGAGGATTTTGAATACTTTAGCTATTTTCTTACAGCTACTTTCTATTTTGTGAAGCTCAACAATCTTTTGCTGCACATCACAACTATATTCTTTGGTTTTACTCATTGTGATGGATGATTAAGGGAATTTGGCCTTTGAGTTTCCTCATATTCATACTCCTGTGAAACAAATGACAAATCATAGCTAAACAATTTCATGTTTTCTGGGGTAAAACGCCCCCCGCCCGTTTTTCGCAAAATAACCACTAGAATGAATCAAGATACAGTTTTACTATTGCTATGCACTACGTTGACAACAGGGATATACAAATCCATGGAGAAGCTGACACAGTGACGTATTTGAAGAGAAGAGGATTACATGGAAAGTGCTATAATTTTCAGATATTAGTAAACAAGTGTTTAATAGAATATTGTTCACAGTGATATCACAATGATGTATGATAGATGTATAGTGAAGTCTGTAGTTTGAGAGCATATGTTATTTATAAGGAATATAATATAAATGTTTAAAAGACATAGCTTGTCTCTTTATCATAATTACTATAGTAACATATTTCTGTTTATCAAAGTCTTTATTTTACACTTATGTAGTATAACTAGGCGTTAAAATCAAAATATTTGAACAAAACATGAAAAAATGACCTCAAGTGAGCAATAGCTAGCTAGCTTGGTGGATGCAATGATGGAAGGTGGTTAGGTGACCCTAAAACATAGTGACTTTTAATGCATTTATTGAATATACTTCACTATAAATATACTTATTTATGTTTAATATTTATTTAGGGTTTTCTGTTTTTCTTGATGATAGTGGTGAACAAATACATCAATTATCAACCCAATATAGGCCTAGTGTAGAAATCAAAATATTAAAATTTTAGAAATTTTGCTATTTTGTACATTCCTGAAATAAATATTAATAGGTATATATTCGTGTTGTTGCATTACTTGCCTTTTACTTTTAGAGATTAAAAACTATGTTAATTTTGCTGTTGATCTATGAAGCAAACTGCATGGTAAGAAAGGGGCGTTTTACCCCACCACCGGGGCAAAACGCCACCTTTGAACAAAAATATTTTCAGTCAAAAAAAATTGTATTATGAAGGTAGAGCAATTTTAATATTTGCGTAATAACTCCTGCCATAGTCACTCAAAACTGGGATGGCAATTCTAGTCACATTTATGTTTTGTTTCACAGTAAAGTCACATTTTCCTTGAGGGGGCCAGGCAGGGGGGCGTTTTCCCCCACTCTACCCCTACATGGTTTTATAAAAATACAAAATAGAATTGTATATGGTTTCTTTCTTATTTTTTCTGATAGTGTAAGTAATGTTTATTTACCGGTAATCAGAAAAATGGGACATTAAGTGAACTACTGCACAGTGCACACCACCACTAATATACGGTATTCAACCGAATTGTTCATCCGAAATCAATAGTTTATTGAATCCTGCATGAACGTGTTTATTTTATTGTCTGCATCATACATATAATTTATTGAAATTAGTTCCTTTTACATATAAACTGTCTTTTTTATTTGTTTTCCGCTATTACAATTTGAATTAAAACTAATTTTTGTTTCATTTGCTGTTGTTGTTTTTAAATATTAGCAGCAGTGAGTGACTGACATGACATCCATAGACTGTAGGTGACATCATGTCTTGAACCGCCAAAATGACGCTGCTCCGCTTCCCCGCGAAACAAACGGTCACATTTCATCATAGCTCGGAGTCGAGAGAGACCCTTCATTCTTCCCGCGCCCTTGAATTTGTAAGAATCTAGATTTTCCACGAAGCTTAACCAATAATAACAAGTTGATTAATTAGTTTAATAGTATTTTAATTATATAACGAGTTATATAGTTTACAAATGAAGTAATTAGCAGCGAAACTCTTTTACCTCAGCGTTAGTCAGTCAGGTCAATAGGAATGTTGCTAGCTTTTTTTTTGCTAGTTGGATATTACTTATTGAATTGCATAGTCATGAATGTTTTTTCGTTGTTTCACTGTTGTTACAGAAATGAAAATGACGTACGCTCCAGTACAACTATATGTGCCAATATGTGACCTAAACATAAACATCAAACACTCGGTGAGAACTTATGGAGGCAAAAGGACTTATTCTTGAGTGCCTGGTTATGGTGGTATCGTAATTTTAATGAATAATTGGCAAATTACGTAATTATTTATACCTGTTTATTCTAGGCTACTTAGCTTTGTGATGATAAATGGTTTTTAACAAAATTGGCCATTTAATGCATGTAAGGAATTTTCAATTAGAAAAATAAGGCCTTTTTTGTTCATTTTCCAGAAAGTGGTTGGAGTAATAATTGGGAAATCTGATTCAAGAGGATTTCCAGACAGGAAAAGTTGGTTACATTTCAAATTTCCTGTTTTCATTTTATTACATTTATTGTCTTAACAGTCTTTTCTTTTAATTTCAGATGTTGGCTCTGAAAGGTTCACATTCAGCTTCACAGTAAAAGATTCACCAGAACATTTTATCAATGTTTCTGCGTGGGGAAACGAGGAATACATCCAAGGACTGAGCAGTCGCTTCCAGATTGGAGATTGTGGTGAGATTTAGCAGTAGTAATCATTAATTTTAGATGTCACTTTCTTGTGTTAACAAAACTATCTACTAATATGAAATAATACAAAAAAAGGTATAATAGATTAACTACATTGAACTGAAACTGTGAGCCAAAATTGCATCTTCTGTTTTAGTTGTTATTGAAAATCCCCTCGTTGTGCCCAAAGACTATGAGAAAGAAGAAAGATTTTGCCCTTCAACTCCCAGGTAAAAAAAAAAAAAAAAGGATAAAATGAAAAATCACATCTAACTAATAAATATTCTGTATCATACTGTATTTATAAATGATACATAACCATATTTCATCTCAGTACCTACAGGCTGTTGGTAACAGAGACTCACTCAAGCATTAGAATATGCTCAGATTTAGAAACAGAGGCCAGGATTCTGCCGCTATTCCACATGCCAATTAAAGACCCAAGGGACTTCTATTCATTGGGAGACATTACTGCAAATGGACAGAGCCTGGATGGACACATTATTAACATTCTAGCAGCTTTGCAGTCGGTTAGATTCCAACAATATACTGTCAGTGTCAGCCCTTCTCACGGATGTCAGGGAAGTTAACATACCCTGACATCAGTGGCTGGTGGGCAATAAAAAAGCAATTTTCCACCCGGCAGATGTAAAGATCATTTTCAGTGATTGAGATTTTGTCATCCAAAGGTTGGAGAGGAGAAGTTCTTCACAAAATCTGATGGGCGCAAAGGACAGAGGCTAGAAATAAAGCTCTTTGATGACACTGGGACATCATTTCCTTTAGTGTGGTGAGTAAAATTGCATTAATTTAGTGTGGTTCAGTTTAAATTCAGTTTTTTATTAATAGCAAACATCAATACCAAACACTAAATAAAGTGATTTAATTTATTTTTTCATCCAGTTGGGATAAAGAAACCATTCAGCTGGTACAAACACTGACACAAAGAGAAACAGGTAATATGTTTATTTGTCTGTTTATTTTCCAATTGCAATTTCTACTATGTGAGGAATTTAATTAATTATAATTATTTTTTCCCAGTGCTGTTTATTGCAGATGCTCGCATCACCTTTGACAGTTTTCGTAGTTGTATGATAGCAACAGCGACCTCAAAAACAATCATAACCATCAACCCTGGTAGTGATGTGATATGCTAGATTAAAGAATCTATTAAAAAACATATTATTGTCATGTTTTTATAATCTGACTTTATCATTAAAATCCTTATATTCTTTCAATTGCATTCTAGATACAGCAGAAGCCAACCAGCTGTACACGTGTATAAGGGAACTGTTAGAAGCCGGAGGACTGGATGACCAAGACTTCTTCTCAGGTGATGATGTGCCATGTAAGTATTTTGATTTATTTACATCTAGACCTCTACATCAACAAATTGCAGTATGTGTGTAGAGTAACACACAGTAAAACTGTATCCTCACATTTATTTCTCAGTGGATTCCATTAGTGATGTTCTGACTGTGAACCAACTCAAAGCCAGAAGTCAAGAACATGCTGATGTCTTTCATTGCATAACATATGGATTCATCACAACTCTTGATCTAAGTTCCTCCATCTCCAAAGTCATTCGCAAGAAATGGTAAGTGTGCAATGCTTTAACTGTTTTGTACAATGGCCTAATCAGGGTTGCCACGCATCCTGGAAAACCTAGAAAATTAGATCAAATGTAAAACAAAAAATTGCTGCCATAGTGAAATTGAAAATGTCCTAGAAAATGATCACTGAAAAAGAGTGGCAACCATGCCTAATGTTCACAAACATTAGTTTTAATGAATAATTTCTCCACTAGTGCCAAATGCAAATTTCGAATCAGTGAGGAGATTCAGACGTGTTCCAATGATGCCTGTCCAAATCAAGGACAACAGCTCCAGGCAACTCAAGGCTTTGATCTGCTGCTGGACATCAGTGATCACACTGGGACTTTGCAGTCGTGCAACTTGGCAGGAACAATGGCTGAGAAAACCCTGGGCTGTAAAGTGAGCGCATCTAATACTTGCATTAATGCTGGTCAAGACTCTATATACATTTATCATGTATGTGCATTGATACCACAACCCTTGGGTTCATTAACCTGACCTGTGTCTAATAATAAATAATAAGTAAACATTTAAACGAACTATGTAAATGTTATAGAATTGTTATGTCTGTGTGTACTGTAAAGAATAAAAGTCAAATATTTTTTCTTGACAGACAGAAGAGTTTTTGTGTCTGTCGGAGTCTGAGAGGACAATTCTGCAGTGGAAGTTCCTTCTGGAGAGATGCAAAATTTATCTAAAGGTTAATCATGTTGACCATTTGCCACTTACTTTCAATATTGAATATTTAAGGATGTAATTTAACCTTCTATTTAAATGGTAGGTTCTTCCATCTCCTAAAAGCATAAGTGGAATGAGGGCAAGGATTTTGTCATGTGCACTCGCTGACCCGGTTGAAGTGAAGCAAAACCTTTTCTCCTCTGTGGTTTGATGCTGTTTTGCAACAAAGCGCCACAGCATGGTTCCTCATGTGAAATCAAATAAACTATAGGCCAACTTGAATTAAATTAATTTTGGTTCAAATGTAGTGACTATATCTATTTTTTGACATTTTGTTCCAATGTTGCATTTGATTTCATTGTTTTGTAACTGGTCTCTATAAATTAACTTGATGTATGTTTCTTTGCATTTTTGTTTCAAACTAATTTTGCTCAATGCTTTAACTAATAAAAACAATGAATACTGAGCACTGCTGCCTCGGAACCTTTTATTTAAGAATTGTTTCTGTGAGGACTGTTTTGAATGGAGCGCCGCTTAGGTTTGACATTTGTAAATAATGTTCATTTCGCTGTTGAGATCATAGTTTTACATTTATCTAATCGAATTTCGAGTGCATTGTTCACCCTCAGGTAAGAACATTGACTCTTTATTTTTTTTCTAATCAAGTTTGTCCAATAGCATATTTCAGCGAGGATTTTAACACCCTAAAAACAATGTCAATCTATCACAACAGATTGTTCTCATGATCGTGTTGCCAACAAACTGTGAACAGAAACAAGTACATTAAAATGTATCGAGGTATATTCATGAATTTTCAGCAGCCACAGCTAAAACGAGTCATTCTCCTGCAAAGTTGTGGTTAGGTCTGGACTGAGTTCATCATGAATGTGAATCAAGGCACCGTGGGCAGTGATCCGGTGATTCTCGCCACTGCCGGTTATGATCACACCGTGAGATTCTGGCAGGCTCACAGCGGCATCTGCACAAGAACCGTGCAGCACCAGGACTCTGTATCCTTCACCAACAACAGCGTTCACTTTCATCACTACGGTCCATAACACACTTAAGAACACTTTTAAAAAGTTCACTTTGTATTAGTGTCCTTGTTACATGTACTTACTGTAGTATTAACAGTAAAATATGCATAATTACACGTAACTAACCTAACCCAAACCTATTCCTAACCACAACCATATAGTAGAACATGTTGTTTATTCATATTACTTACACTACTTATATAATTACATATAAGTATTATACAAGTAAGTATAATTACTTGGTAACAAAGTCACCCTAAAATAAAGTGTAAAGCATTGTTTTATTAATCTTTTGTTGTGCTTTACACCTATTTTAAAGTGTTGACAAACAAACAGCATTTGTAAAGTACTTGATTATAATTTTAACTGTAGTGCGTTATTCAGTAGTATTCGTATAATATAATTGAAATGTACTAAATTGCAACTTCATCGTTACAAATATGTAATTACAAATCTATTTAAATAGATGACATACAAATTTCAATAGAAATAACAGTTCATTTCAACACATACAAGTATATTTTAGTAATCATAAATGTCTGTAAGTACATTCAGAAGTACACTATAATTTTTTATATTTGAAAATCAATAGATATAAAAATGTACTTTAGTCCTCATTTAGTGGGTAAAAAATTGTACATGGCAGTTCATCTAATTGCATTTAATAACAAATTTAAATATAATACATTTTCATTTAATCGTAAAGAACATGTGATTACGTTTATTAAAGCATTAAATTCAATTTGCACTTTTCTTGAAAGTATAATATTTCTGTAATAAGTAGTCTTTTTTATATATATTTTTTTTAAAGAAGAATACTCCAATGTGTACTTCTTTTTCACAAGGGACTGCTGGTACAAAAAATATTTTAAGATGCTTAACTCAAACACCAGCAGGTAAATTCTCTTGAAGTAACGCCTGATAGAAGCATGATTGCTGCTGCTGGTAAGTTCAGCGTGCACCTCATTACATATAAAACTAGAAAAAGTGCAAACTGGTTTTGTTCCTTTACTTGTGTAGTTTTCACACTGTACTTTTATTCTTGCATTTCAGGTTATCAACACATACGTATGTATGACTTAAACTCAAATAATCCAAACCCTGTGATAAATTACGACGGTGTCAGCAAGAACATCACGTCTGTCGGCTTTCACGAGGATGGTCGGTGGATGTACACAGGTGGGGAAGACTGCATGGCTCGCATCTGGGACCTGAGGTAGCGAAAGCTTTCTGCTGTATGTATAACGTCTGTTTTAAGATGCTTTAAGTGCTACTTAAGTACTGTTTTCATTCAGGTCAAGAAACCTACAGTGCCAAAGGATATTTCAAGTCAATGCACCTATTAATTGTGTGTGTCTTCATCCCAATCAGGTCAGTTGGATAATATTTCATAATCTGCTACTGATGCTCACAATCAAACTAGTCAAACAAACAAGTACATTTTCTCTACATGTATTTTGCCTTAGGCTGAATTAATCGTTGGGGACCAAAGTGGTGTTATCCATATCTGGGATTTGAAAACAGACCACAATGAACAGCTCATCCCAGAGCCAGATGTGTCCGTCAATTCAGTCCATATTGATCCTGATGCTAGTTATATGGCTGCAGTCAACAGCTCGGTCAGTAACCAATAACAGTCCTTAAAGGGATAGTTCACCAAAAAATTCAAATTGTTTAATCATTTACTCACCCATATGTCGTTCCAAGAGCATAAGACTTTCGTTCATCTTTAGACATTGAATGTCTATCCACCCAAGACTTCTTTAAAACATTTATAAAGAGATCGTAAAAGAAATCCATAATATCTCTTTATGAACCGCCAGTGTTTTGGGTGAATAGACTTTCAATGGAGGAGCCTTCAGGGCGAGTGAATGATGACTTTTTTTGGTGAACTATCCCTGTAAACCTTCAAAATGCCACAGTACTAATGAAGTTGTGCTAATGTGTACTGCATATATTTATATTATATCTGATTATTTTATGTCTTTCACTGTAGGGCAACTGTTATGTGTGGAATTTAGCTGGAGGAATAGGTGATGAGGTGACACAACTGATACCCAAGACCAAGATCCCTGCCCACAAACGCTACTCGTTACGCTGCAAATTCAGCCCAGACTCCACGTGAGTGTCTTGCAAAACATTATTCTGAGGAACAATGGGAGAACAGTGAACATTTTAAACAGTTGATTCTTGTTTACAACTATTATACAAATCAATGCATCATTTTTTCGTCTCTACTAGATTACTGGCCACATGCTCTGCTGACCAGACCTGTAAAATTTGGAGAACCTCCAACTTTTCTCTAATGACTGAGTTGAGTATTAAGAGTAACAACCCTGGAGAGACGTCCCGAGGTTGGATGTGGGATTGTGCCTTCTCTGGAGATTCACAGTACATAGTTACAGGTGAACACACACTTTATTTTATTCTGCATGTACATACTTATTGTAGTAACTGGATAATAATTAGGTACTGGTCCTGAAACTACCCCTAAAAGCAATCTTAACCAATGTAGTTAACTTATATTACTCAGTAATTTAATATAAAGAAAGAGCAACCAGGAAATAAAGAGCAACCAGTTTTGTGGTATGGTTAGGTGTAAGGGTGTAAGGGAAGAATCAACAGATTAATTAAATTCAATTAAATTTCTAATGAAATTAATTACATGCAGGTATTTGTTAAATACAAGAACAATGTAACAACATGTTTGTGCACAATAAGTGCATTATAACAAACGATTAATTTAAATGTTAGTACAGATTACTTAAACGAACACTCCACCGTTATTTGAAATAGGGCTTATTCACATTCTTTCCTACATTTAGATGTGTGCAAATGCATTTTTGTCTTAGTGCATGCATTGTTTTAGTTTGACAGGGTTGGCGCTAGCTTAGCTTAGCACAATGAATGGAATCCTTTGTTGCCAGCTAGCATGTCCTGAGTAAAAGTGATAAAAATGTAAAAAACAAACAAACAAGTAATTACTCCTTGTGGCCTGCGTATTCACAACGAGTACAAATAGTGCTGCAGATTAACACTAAGTGATTTCCTAGGCAGATATTGACTTGGGACTATATTAGGGGGAAGCACAGGCGAAGCACTGCTACTTGGGCGCAGAGATATCACACAACACAAAATCCCAAGTAGCAGTGCTTCGCCTAAGCAGCAGTGCTTCGCCTGTGCTTCCCCCTAATATAGTCCCAAGTCAATATCTGCCTAGGAAATCGCCTAGTGTAAATCTGCAGCGCTATTTGTACTCGTTGTGAATACACAAGCCACAAGAACTAATTACGTGTTTAAAAAAAAAAAAAATTATCACTTTTACTCAGGACATGCTAGCTGGCAACAAAGGATTCCATTCATTGTGCTAAGCTAAGCTAGCGCCGACCCTGTCAAACTAAAACAATGCATGCACTGAGACAAAAAATGCATTTGCACACATATCTAAATGTAGGAAAGAATGTGAATAAGCCCTATTTCAAAAAACGGTGGAGTGTCCCTTTAAAGACACTAACCCCCAGTTTCACAGACTAGGTTTAAGGCTTGTCCCTGACTAAAATGATTTTTTTTTTAACTGAATGCAACTTGTACTGACAAATATGTCAGTGTCATTGTTTTGTCTCAAGATGCACACCAGTAATGTTTTTTTTTTCTAAGCCATGTTTATAAAAGCTACTTTAATGTCCTAATTGAACTAAGGCCTAATCCTGACCTAATCTAAGCCCTGTCTGTGAAACCAGACCTAAATATAAAGTGGGTCCAACAACGACAAAGCAACTAATGCAAATACATTTTTTCTTCATGTCAGAAGTACCACAAACACTAAAGTACGTCAACAAATAGGAGGAAGCATAATTTTACTGTCTGGAATTTGTCATGTCATGTTGTGCCACATCTAGTATAGACAGCATCAGTACTGATTATAATGGCTTTTGACGCGTCGCGTTGTGCTGTTCGCGTCTGGTGTAGACAGTATAAGAGATTATTTTGTGTTGTTGTTTTGATTTGGCTTTTCTTTTTTTTTGGTGTTGTATTCTGCCATGAATAATGTTACACAAGATAAAAATACTTTATACAATTATTCTGGTCAGTGGTCAGATGTTTACTTCCTGTTTCTTAATAATGTTTGTTGCCTCCTTGAGCATAAATAACTGCTGGCAGCCTTATGTAATAGTTGTGTATGAGTATTGAGTGAGAAAACTGAATCTCAGCATCATTGAGCCACTGTAAGGTGAACTCAAACGGGGCAGATCATGCTGGGAAACCAAAGAACTTGCAAGACCTGGCGTCAGTTACATAATCTTAGCCACCATGTTTACCATTTTATGTAACTGACTAAAAAGTTAGAACCAGTTTTGAAGAATTTTTTTTATCATTTAAATTAAATAAGTTTATGCAACCTCGTTTTAGTAAATCTTGGCCACATTGTACTAATTTGTTCCCTTATTTTGATTTGAACTAAAACGAGGGAACAAATTATTAAAACGTGCTTGCGTATGAGTAAGTCGTTGGAACGAATTCGTAACTTCGTGACTATGTTATACATATTTTTTTCTGCATGTCATGTGTTCTCCATGCATCAAGATATGCATATGTTTTTCAACTGTATGTTGCCCTCAGTGGAATAATTTGAAGCGTTCCTGCTCATATGTTAATTGTTGTGTATTTTCAGCCTCCTCTGATAACCTGGCACGTCTGTGGTGTGTGGAGACCGGAGAGATCAAACGGGAGTACAGCGGCCATCAGAAGGCTGTTGTGTGTTTGGCCTTCAATGACAGTGTCCTTGGATAGTCATAATAACACCCGACATCTGCATCTATGAACCATCCTCATGGTATTAAATGGACTTGTTGCATTAATGATACCCCTCAATGGCTATGACGATGAAGACTGAGCAAAAAACTTTCAAAATGTTGCATCCTTATGATCGCTAATTCAAATGTATGGTAGGATACATATACTTTGTTGCATATACCCAGTGTTTGTATGCATCCACATATTTTGTCAATAGATGTTATAGCAACACAATCCGAATACATTTAGATTTTGATTAATATCCAGACATCACTGAATGATTCCCTTCTTGAATTAAAATATATGAGTGACTGAACACAATGGTGCTTTATTGTAGACCAGCAGTGTTTTCCATTACTCGTCTGCATCAGGTTACAGTCTTTGAGCCAAGTCATGTTCAAACCACTGCAAAAATGGGGCTAAATACAAGAGAGGATGAAGATAAGGATTTATCAGATAACATGACAAGATGGTTCTGGCTTCGTTGCCAGATTGGCATTAAATATGAGATTTGTTGAGCCTTTCCAGTTGCTCTCATCGTTGTCAACACATTTATTTGTCTGTCTGGTGTGTGCTGATACACTGGTACAGGAATGTCACTCTGGCAGGTAGTAGAAACACACAGAAACACAAATGTTGCTGGGGAAGCAGATGTCGATGCAGAAGTAAATAAGTCTTTGTTTCCCGGGACCTTCAGGAAAAAAAAAGAAAGAAATCTCAAGGTTCTTATTTCTATAGATGTGCCGATGACAATCATAATCAATGTCCTGTTCCTTGTTCATGCTCTGCTGGTTGTCACTCTAAAAAGGTCACAACTCCATCTAACTGGAATACTGGATCAGGTTTCTGTCACACTGTGCTCTTTATAGAGAAACTCAGCATGTTCTTGGCTTGTTAAATGTCTTTTGTATATTTCTTGTCACAAAAATCAATTGATACAATGTTTTAACATTTTATTTAAAAGTCAATTTACAGTACAATTAGCTTAGTACAGCATTTGTGGTATTAATTACCACAAAAATTAATTTTCTCCTTTTCTTTAAAAAACAAAACATTGAGGCAGTTCCAATGGAAGTGAATGGGGCCAGTTTGTAAACGATAAAGTACTCACTGTTTCAGTAGTAGCAACACGATATAAACTTTGCGTTTTAACATGATTTCAGTGTAAAACAAATAAATCCCTTTTCTACCTTATACCCAAATTTACAATTTTCTCGCCATGCAACGTAACACATAAAACAACTATAAAAAGGTTAGTAATACAAACGTTTAACACAAGAATGCAGGGGTTAATGTAAGTGTTTATGGCCTGGTTTTAGAGACAGGGCTTAGATTAAGCCAGGATTAGTCCTTCAGTTCAAATCAGGACATTTAAGTAGCTTTAATAAACGTGCCTTAGAAAAAAACATTACGTCTTGAGACAAAACAATGGCATTGACATATTATATCAGTGCAAGTTGCTTTCAGTTAAAACATGCATTTCCTTGTCTGTGAAACCAGGGGTAAATGTCTAAAATTATATTCACTATATTTCTGCTTTTAAATCATCCAAAAAATTGGCCACTTCCACTGTACATGCTTCACTGTAACCTCGATTTTTGCCTAAAACATTTTTTTTGGTAATCAACATTATGCCACAAATGCTGTCAATCTGCTTGTTGTTTTTTTATGTTTTTGAAAGTCTTGCATTCATTTGATAAAAAATACAGTTATAAAATGTACCGTAATACTGAGATATTATCACAATTCAAAGCAACCTTTTTCTATTTTAAAATGTAATTTATTCCAAAGCTGAATTTCAATGTGAGTGGCGTGTCGGTTGTAGATAACTGTGCACATACACATAGCAACGGAAGTAAAACGGAGAGAGAAATAGTGATGAAGAATTCCAAGTCACAGAGAGAAAAAGGTCATGAATATGTATCATAGAAAAGTAATGATTTGGTTTATGGACATGGAAATAGTTCAGCATGATCCCTTTTCTTAGAAACAAGAGCAAGCAGCTATTACTCCAGTCTTTAGTGTCACATGATCCTTCAGAAATCATTCTAAAATGCTGATTTGATACTCATTATCTATATTGAAAACAGTTGTGCTGCCTAATATTTTTGAGGAAACTGTGGATTCTTTGATGAGTAATTATGTTTGACATAATCTTACCATCAGATCTTCTGGTCCAGTACACAGAGGCCTGCTGACAGAGAGACTGAAGAGGTTCTTGAAGGGTGGAAGCTTCAACACGACTGCTGGGCAGCACTCCCAAAAACTCGGTGTGTTTTTCAGTCTGATTTCCCACCACCCAGACCTGACGAACCTGTGAGAATCATCACATATCTCACTGTATATCACTACAGAGTAAATTATCCTCTAATGCTGTGATACCGACTCATACACTGTATAACTCCTAAATGTATAATTGTGTCTTGAGGGGTTTAAGTGTTTCCTCTAGTACAAAAGCCATTTGTAATTACACCACTTACTCCACTGAGAGATCAGATAGACACTTGTTAAAGCGGAGTGATGCTTGAGCGAGCCTGAGACAAGCAGTTTATGCCTCTCAATCGCTCATTGTGCACCAAAAATTGGAAATTGTGTTCAAAAGGCTATTGACCACGGATTGAGTTTCCAAAAGGTTTTCTAATGGCTTTAATCAAACGCAATGATGCAAAAATCTCAACCGAGACCAAAGTTTTAAGTGGTCAGCGATACTTATCGGTTCAACAACCCATGCCATTCTGCAAAGATCATAACCCAGCGCATGAATCTTGTTAAGTGCTGAGAGAAGTGTGTCCAGCACAGGTCTCTGTTCTGCTTGCGGACGGGAGCTCTGTCTTTCCAGTAGTGACTTATAAGAGGAAAAAGCCAACAGAGTGGCCATTGTGCACCCTGTGGTCCTATCCTGTAAGGCGATCCAGCCGAGGTGGATCAGATGGTCTGTGGAATTCGGACTCGGCTACACTAAAACCCTCCTGAGCTGGTGCGGTCCATTACTCCCTTTCTGAAGTCACGGAGGAGAAAGCAGCCAAAAGTGCTCTCTAATCTTCCAAGAGCACTGGGGTGGAGCTGCGTTCAAGTGTCAGTCAATTTGCCAGCCAGCTTTACGTTTAAATGGCATATAAGGTCTTAGCTGCCGAATGTGATCCTTTTAAGTACACCGTAGCAATTGACATTCTCATTCATACAGTAAAAATACGGGACTCGACAATTTATTCCTGTGATTTTCAGCAGCCATTACTCTTCAGTGTCACATGATCCTTCAGAAAGGTGCTCTAGAAACATTTATTATTATTATTGATATTGAAAAAAGTTGTGATGCCTAGTATTTTTTGTGGAAACCATCTGTCTTTTTTTTTCAAGATTCTTTGATGAATCGAAAGTTTTAAAAAGAAAGCTTTTGAAACATTCTAAAAGTCTTTACTGTCACTTTTGATCAATTTCATACAACTTACTGACCCCAAACTTTTGAACAATTGTGTGTGTAAATATATATAGGTTACCGTCAGATCTTTTGGTCTGGCACAAAACTAGGAAGCTCGACAAGCAGAAATCCTTTACCTGTTCCTCCGACTTGTTTAGTTGAGATTGCACATTCTCGTAATCCAAACTTTCCATCCGGCGAAGAAAGCAGCTGTCTTGGTTGTCAGGTTTATAGCATACCAACCCCTGAGGAAGAGAGATAGGGCAATGTAACCGAGCTTTAGAGGAAAAGCCTAATCTGTGCAGAAAGAAAAGAGTCTTACATGTCTCATGTCAAAAATCACCGTGGAGGTGTGGTTGACATGGGAAGTCACAGAGTAGGTCACTACATTGTTGTGCTTGTCAATCAGAGCCGACTGATTGATCAAGTCACCCATGTGATCGGGAACTCTGACAACCTGCAGGGAAGACTGTGAGGAAAAAGATTCGTTTTTAGTGCTAACTTGTTTAATAGAGCTCGAGAATGTTCACATTTTGAAATGCTCGGACTCTTACTTGTGTCTTATGCCGAAGCCCTAGATGTGCCGTCACACTGAGAGCAATGATAACAATGAGCAGCATGGCAGTGAGACTGCACCAGAGAACTTTGTGAGGAACCCTGGAGGAGCTGATGGGACCACAGTGCTAGGAAATCCAAACACACATTTATCTCTCCCCGAGTTACATTTAAGACCATTGCACATTTACATTAAAGAATATTTATGGTTCTGTACACATAAGCAAGACATAAAACAGAGCTAAGCAAAACACAAACTGACATATTTGTGCTACACTCTTAAAAATAAAAATTCCTAAAGATTGCTTTTGCAGTGATGCAATGGAAAAAACAGTTTGGGTTCTCTAAAGAACCTTTCAATGAACATATTAATAATCTAAAGAACCCTTTTCCACTATATACAAAAAACAACAAAAAAAAACTTTGCATTCCATTGATGCTAAAGAACCATATGCCAATAAATAACTTTGATTTTTAAGAGTGAAGCATGTCATCTGCTGATGGAAACAGCAATATAACCACATGAACTCTCACCATGCTCTGTGGGTCCTCCAGACTGGCTTCTGAATGCTTCCAGCACCTCACCATTCTGCCCTGTTTTACTTCTCCTCACGGTACCTGTCTTACTCTTTTCTGTATAAGCCAATGTTCATGACTGAGACTGACCAGCAGAGCCTGCAGTATAGGTGTCTAACTTCTCCCTGCCATCCTCTGCCCCCCACCTCTTGCCTCACGCCAGGTAGTCCAACCCACTGGCTGACTACCCCTATACCAGACAATAGACAAAGGGGACGGGTAGATCGGCACTGTGGACAGGGCTTTTCGTCGCAGAGCCAGTTTTAAGGCATCGACTGGCCTTGTCTTTAGGCTGCTGACTGACCAAGGTGACTTTAATAACTTCAGATGTGGTCATAATGAGAAAATTGAAGAGCAATTGTGCATTACAAGGTTAGTTTACCCAAAAATGTTAATTCTGTCAACCTTTAATCACCCTCAAGCCGTTCCATTCCTAAACTTGCTTTCTTCTGTGGAACACAAAAGAGATTTTGAATAATGATGGTAAAGGTTTCAAAATATAATTTCTTAAAATATCTTACACTGTAAAAAAGTTGATGTCTTAATTTTTTAAGTATAATCAACTTAGGTGTTTGTCATTTCAACTTAAATTACATTAAACTGACTTAAAAAATTAGTTGAATTAAGTTAAAATTGCTTACCTTATTTTTATGAGATAAAGCAATGTAAAAACACGTTGTCAACTTATTGATCACATAAGTACGTTATTAGGAAAAAAAGTACACTTTTATTCATAATTCTTATTTATTTGATCAGTCACATAAGATGAACAGTTTGTTCAAACCGTGGTGAGAAGTAAAATCCTACCAGGTTGATAGGTTAAAGAGTGGCGACAAAGCTGCTTTTTAAGTGCAAAATATAATAATTGCAAAAATGTATAACATTCTCTCACTTGTTAACAAGTAAAGTGAATTAACAGTAGAGTTGAACAAGTACTAATAATAAAATAAAAACAAACAGCACAATTTTGAGGGTAATTTGTTTTGTAGTACCCGAGTATTACTGATCAGAAAACACATTACAAATGTCACAAATTATTTTTTTAAACAAACAATAACATTGACATATAGCCCTTATATTAACTTTAAAAACAGTGGGATATTCAAAAAAAGAGGTAGGCCAGTTTAAAATGAAGCCTTGATAGTAAATCACACTGCATATTTGTGGAAAAAACAAAAACAATTTCTGTTAAACTGTAATATTAAAATAGGTTATTTTGTTCCATACTGATACTGACACCCATATATTGATAAATATTCTCTACTAGAAGGTAAATCTCAAGTAAATTCTGACTATGCCTGTAGTGCAGGTAAAATATCAGCAATGCTGTCTATATAGAAGTCAGGCACCATTCTTTGGCGATCTGGGCATTCGCTCTTCAGGTTTGCCTCGGCTTCTGCTACAGTAGAAACTCCTGTAAGGGTCAGCAGGGTCTTCATGCCACAGTTTGACCCTAGCATGATGTCAGTGTCCAGTCTATCTCCGACCATCAGACACTTCTGAGGGTCCAGGTCGAACTGGCTGGCCACACACTCGAACAGAAGCTGTTGGGTTTTCCCACCACTTGAGCTTGGCGTTGTGCAGCGGTCTCTACCGCCCGTAGGAGGCACCCTGTCCCTGTGGATAAGCAGAAGACAAGGTCGTTGTGATAACACGACATTCAGATGATTCATATTTGTGACGTCATTCATATTTGCTTACCGGGGACCGCTTTGCCTCCCTCCAGAGGCAGCCTCGTGTCCGTGTTAGTGCCCACGAACTGACAGTCGGGGTTACACAAGTACTGCAGAGCTCTGTTGAGCTTCATGTAACTGAAATGCTCATCAAACCCGACCAGTACAGCTTGGACCTCCTTATCGAGAGGAACATTCGCCCAGTCGATTTGAACTCCAGAGATGGGGTCAGGCCCCACGCCGACCGGCTGGATTCCCACCTCCTCGAGCTCCTGCTTCATCGCGTTGCTCCCAATTAAATAGACTTTTCCGTCGAGTTTACACACATTTTTCAGGTACATCGCCGAGCAGTACGCAGTCCCGAACACTTCGTCCGCGGTGGCATCGAACCCGAGCTTGCCTAATTTGTCCGCGTACATTTGTCGGGTTTTCGTGCTGTTGTTCGTGACAAAAAACACCCGCTTTCCGTTTTTCTTCAATGAATTGATAACCTCACGGGCTCCGGGGATGGCCTGGTCCCCTCGCCATATTACGCCATCGCAGTCAAACAGAACACTGTCCATCGAGTCCAGTAACTGTCTGCACAGCGCGCCGCTCAGACTCGTACACTTAGATGAAGCCATTCCAAAAGTTAACGTTAACTTACTCTCGTCCTGACAGCGATCTTCTATCTTGTCCTCGGCTCGTCTTAAAATAACATTTGATCCACAAATAGTCCGCTGCTGACTAGATAGATCGAGATGAGAGAATGACACCGAGCCGAAGTTTACTAGTTGCGGCAACTGAACGGAACACTAGCGATTCATTCGTTTGTCAATGACACTCTACTGTACGTGACGTTTTATACTAGTAAGACACTTCCGTGCCGGTTTAAAGGGCCAGTGACCCCAATAAAATGGCATGATGAAATAAACCTTAAAGGAATAGTTAAAATTCTGTCATCATTTACTCACCCTCAAATTGTTAGATATTTTGAAGAATGTCTCGTTCCCGATATTCTTCCAAATATCTTCCTTTGTGTTCAGCAGAAGAAAGAAAATCATTCAGGTTTCAATTTTTTCAATTTAAGTAAATGCAGAATTTTAATTTTTAAATGAACATTGTATTTAATGGCCATTCACACCAAGAACAATAATTAAAAGATAACTATATTAGAGGCCACACCAGCGGACGATATCATGCTGTTTTCTCTAAGCGCGTGTTTATCTGTCATTTATAATGCTCGTTTCAAAAGGATGGATTCTTCTGGCTGTCTATGTTTTTATCATTCGTCACCTGGATAAAATCGTTCTGAAAGTGATTCCGACTATACGTTTCTCTGGGCCGTTATCGTGTGAAATCGTTAATATTGAGAACTATTTTTAGAACTATATAATTATCGCTATCTTTTTATCGTCCTTGGTGTGAACAAGCCGTCAGGTTAGGCTCTATTTTTACAATTTCTTAAATGAAAACATGGATGTAAGGAAAATATGTGGTATTTTACTCGGAATAATATTTTTTTGTAGGCGAAAGCCTAGAAAAGAGTTTGCATTTTAGCACTTCTGGTTCTATCATAGCAAAGCCAAAGGTTTTGGGTTTTGGTTAAAAATAAAGCCTGTGGTTAACACAAGCTCAAGCCCTTGTGATTTTTTTTTTTTTTTTTTTTACTTTAAGGCAGTTGCGAACAAGTGGCTAAATGGGACTACTACAGACTTCTTCAATCTTTCACTTCAAAATAAAAATAATATTTTTTACCCTATAATCTAAACGAATCACAAATCCCACATTAATATAAAACAAAAATTCACAAACCACTATTATCTAATGACAATACAATTTGATAATTTGTTCAGATCATGAACCTTATAATATATACAATATATTAAATTTCAAAATATAATCTAACCCTCACATCCTAAATAATATGCTCATGTTACAATTTAAAAGTTTTCCAAATCTCATACATGATAACATGAGCATAATAAGTCTTACTCCTAGTCCTCCAGAAATATATGTTTAAAAAAAAAATCCTTGTAACAAAAACACTGATATGCATGTTTATCAAAAATTAAACATTCCATATGACTTTAGGACAGTACTCCAGTGAATGGACTCATTTTTATTAACAAATTAAATTATGGGTATCTATCCTGAGAGTACTGCAAGTTTAAGTATATAATGTATATATATATATATAAAAATGTGAAACTATTAGAAAATAAAAAAATAAGTCAGAGTAAACAAAAAAGAAAGATAAAGGGTACCAATAATAAAAAAGCTGAGAAAGTATTTATTAAAAATCCCATTTACCCAAATAAAAGAGTTTAGTACAAATACACTGTTAAAAACAACAACAGTTTCTCTAATTTTCTTTTTTCTGAACAGGACATAAGGGCCAAAAGATTTCCCCAACATTTTTGAGGATTCCCCTGTGATAGAAACCTTTAAATGGATTGTATGAGGTCTGGCAGTTGTGTCCAGTGTACGGATGGCAATGCTGGCAGTTGTGACCTTTTCCTTTAAACCACTCATTGGCGGTTTGATTTATCAAAGCCAAATACATGTGAAACATAGAATAACCCGCCAGGAGGAAAAAGACAAATACCAGAAAGCCCAGCATGAAGACAATCCGTGGAAACGTCAGAAAGAGATGCTGTACAAAGAATGCAATGGAAAAATATTTATTAGAGAGATAATCCATGTACCACAGCACAGTTATTAGTAAAGAAGTTTATTATTACCTGGATGATAAAGAGCGGTCCAGTGGACTGTTGCACACCCTGCTCGTCAATGTAGTGAGCGTGCAGGAGTCCAGTTCGTAAAACAGATTGGAGCAACATATCTGCTGTAAGGACTGCAATATCGCCTGCCATGACACACACACTCAGGAGGTACAGCAGGAAGTATCTGATGTTCTGGGCACCGATGCAGTTATTCACCCACACACAATGATGGTCGAATCTCTGGACACATCGATTGCAAACCCCTGAACAAATGATATCAACAGCGTTTGTGGAATAATGTTGATTACATACAAAGAAACATTTTCAAAAGTAAAAAAGAAATGCCATTTTTGACAGTACATTGGGCCATTAATAACAACAACAATACAATAGTTTGTTTGCTTTTAACTTATTTGTTTTGTTTCTTTTTAAACTGAGGGACAAGGGAAGTTATTTTGTGATACCACTTAACTTGTATTGAACGCTGAAAATTTCTTTAACCCTCAGGTGTTCTTTGGACTGGAAAATTTTACAATTGTTTAAAAAAAAAAATACATTTCTTCATCGGAAACTTGGTAAAGGTTTTGGCACTTGCTATGTGAATACAAAAACACATGAATTGAACTGGTTGAATGGTCCTGAAAAAAAGTCACACTTGTGCTCCTCGTGGTCAAAAATGACCGCATTGGAAATTAATGGGAGACTCATTTCATCTAGTGAAAAAGTTTGGTACTGCAGCCAAACAAAATCTTTCTGAGATATCTTATTTTGAGATATCAGGCTCAAATTTTGAACACAACTTGTTTAGATTCATGGCTTTGATTTTCTCACATTTTTGGAGTACAACATGTTTTTGAAAATATACATTTCATATAAAAAACGAAAATGGTGTTTTTGCACATTTTTCATAACAATAAACGTAAAATTCTGTAACTTTTTTTTCACTTCAACAATAAACTGACAAAGTCATCTTTGAAAAGAGATATTAAAAGTCTGTGCTTTAAGTTGGAAATGTAATTTTCAGGTCTATGCTTAAAAAAAGTGAATACATGTATTATAAATTCTATGGATTTAACTTAAATTTCATTAATCTTTTTCACTTCCAACTCTACAATAGTCTCAAACAGTGCCCACCCCCCTTTTCAACGGCACTGGTTCTGTAAGTTCTGTTTTTCCCATTCGTTTTTCCAATTGGGACTTTAAAATAGTCGTTGTAAAATAATCATAAGCCAAGAACCAAGCCAATCAGCTATAAGGTGAATCATAACATTACAAAATTTGATTTGAAGCAAAAAAGTTTTTAAAAATCAGACAAAAAACAAAGGTAAAAGATTATGTACTTAACAGTTTTAGCGAGGGAGAAATATAAAACTACTCATTTACAAATGTAGTTATATGTGTAAAAAGATTTTTTAGTTTCTTGCAAATATGCATATATTTACAAACATTTCAGTATTTTGAGAGCGTAGAGAGATCGCCTCGATTACGTTATTGGGAGTGCTTAAAGGGAGTGGTGGGCGGAGCTAATGATCTATTTTGGAGCATGTCGCTTTTTTCGACTCTCTGGTGTAAATATCTGCATTGCATTATGGGTAATGTAGTTTTTCACCAGTAATTCCACTGTTAAACAATTATTTTAAAAATAAGCTGAAATAATGCAGACTGCTTCAGCAGAAGCAAATATCATGAATTAACAACCTCGTCACTCATAGTAGAGCTGTCCATAAAGGTTTATAACTTATTCTTCAAAATCCATTTCCTTATGGAGAAAATGAATGGAGTTTTACTTCTGGAACCCAACTGTTGCACTCTATTAACAGTTCTTTGCTGTAAAATTACATGGAATGTCCTGCTAGATCTATTTTCTAAGTTTATAGTAAAAGGATATAGAAGTAAGAGAACTTGCCGTTCACCAAATAACAAGTTTTTACTGTTGCAGATAATTAGTATTTTTTTAATGTAAAAAATTATGATAATTTTTACAGTGCATGTTCTGAAGTTTAGATGAAGGATTAACAAACACTTACTACAGTGTTTAGATCGGGCAGGTTTGACCAGCTGACAGGTTGAACACCCGACTCCCTGCTGGAACAGTTTTTCATCATACTGGTAGACCTTCAGTTGTGTAGTATGGTTTGCCTTTGTCAGTGTGCCTTCAAAAGAAAAGTCCAACTGAATGGGTTAGATTTTTTCTATTTATAATTTTTTTGTTATTTGTTAAATGTTTAAATTCTTTATTTGCTTACCAGGGTCTCTGCTACAACACAGGTAGAACAGATAGGACTTCAGAGCGAGGAGGACATAGGGAATGCACAGGCTGATTGAACTTGTGCCCATGTCCAAACAGAAGCCAAAGACCTCATAGGAGAATTCTCCATACACAACCACTTCAAGTAACAGGTGCAAGTAAAGGAAGAAGTTGTTCCTGATGTGAAGGAAATAATTGGACATAGGATGTCAGGAAATGTTCAAGGAACACAAATACAAGACTTTGAATACACATTGGATCAGTGTCTGCCAAATGCATGGATTTAAAAACCTGTAAAAGCACCACTGCCACAAACTTTAAAAGCAGACTAATTTGTTTGGAAGTGTATAGGTAATTTGAATATTATATTATACAGGCAATTTAATATGTTTAGCACACACTCCGTTCAAAAGTTTGGGGAGAGTACGATTAATACTTTTATTCAGCAAGGATGCATTAAATCGATCAAAAGTGACAATAAAGACATTTATAATCTTACAAAAGATTTCTTTTTTAAATAAATGCTATTCTTCTGGTCTATGTATTCATCAAATAATCCTGAAAGAAGATATCTGTCAGTTTTAAAAATAAACAGTATAAAAAGGTTGTAGCAAAGCATGTGTGGTGTGACCTGTTCAAACGTAGCGTTATGTTACCTCTGATGAAACAGTCTGTGCATAGTCCTGTAGCAAATGTTTTGGAGACATTGTGGGATCAATTGAGAGACAACCTAAAAGAAAAAAACAGTTTATAAGTGACACTTTAAACAACTGCAGAAATCATTACGTTTGCAGGACTTCTCCTAGGCTCTTACCCCAGTGAATGTGTCCAAAAGCCGACCGAGAGGAGTTTGCTGATGTCCTGAATACTTACAAACCAGAGCAATGCAGGTGAGCACTACAGCCACATATATACCAAACAGAGTGAGGAAGTCCATTTGCCACTACCTAAGCAACACAGGACTGTGAGTGAGTAACAGTTAACGTTAACTGACTTCACTAATTACAGATGCTTATGTTTGTATATGACCAGATCATTAAAGCGCTAAAATCAAAACCGAATGTACTCGTACGTATGGCCGAACCATAACTCATCAATATAACCATATTCAACTGTGTTTAAAAGTTTATTTGTTTAAAATAATGGACACAGAGGTCGAGCACTGGCAGTGTATACAGAGGCAAGCGAAGGAAAGTTTTACCTTGTATTCATATGAGCACCATCCTCCTCGCACCTTTACTTTTTCCGCACACCGTAGTGTGAAGTAACAGTAGTAAACGTGCACACGTGTTGCCAGATCTTAAAATAAAAAAACCTGGCCTGTCAAAACATACCCTACTTTCCTCCCCAAAATAATCTATTTAAAAATATGATTTTACATTTAAAAATAATATAAAAAGCATTGCACTTTTGTATAATGGAAATAAATTAAACATCAACCAGCGACTTTTACGGGGGGGAAAAACAATACACCCAAAGAGGACATGGCAACACGATACGGAGCTTACTCAGTTACGACAAATGCGTTGTCAAAGTAAAAGTCCCATGCCTTTTTTTGATTGATTTTTTCAGGCTCGCTTTTTTGAAGTTGTTTCGTTTCAATACAGTCTGCAGATGACTTATTCGTGTTTCGAAATCATCTTTCTCAAAATACGTTTAAATATTTTAAATATTTATTATAAATGATTTAGCCGTGCACTTTATTATTATTATTATTATAAATCATGTGCCCTCGTAATATTTCATGTGCTCACGCTAGCCTTCTGAGAGACGGAGAACCGAGCGAAAAGACTACTGTATATGTCTATGGTAATCTTTAATCAAAATAGCATCCATTTCTCTCTCTCCGATGACGTGTTAACTGGCGTGAGGGCGGGACAACCTGTCACTCACATCACTGGTAAACCAAAACGACCCAACGATCAAGCCCCGATGTTCTTGTTTGAGAAGCCTCAATCGGATAGGCCACGAGATAACTTAAAATTAATTTAAGTATATTAATATAATTAATACATTTTATTATTAATACGTCGAATAAAAAAAGGAATTAAATTAATTAAAAATAAAAATTAAAACAAAGTACTACCTCTCTCGTATTCCATGATTGTTTCGGAGCAGCCCAAGCCGTTTCTCATCGCGCTGTGTAAAATAGGGCTAACGTTAGCACTAACGTTACACAGACTGAACGGCAAGTGAACACTGAAAACCAGTGTCACTACTAAAGCTTTGATGAATGACGATTGTAATGAAGGTACAGTGATTACAGTGACATATCGTACATTAGGCACGCGCGAGTCCATTATTAATGATAACCAACCGTGAATGTGCTCTCTCGGCTCACTGATCGCTTTAACATCGTATTTCTGCACGAACACAGGTCAATATATTCGCGTAGTTGTCAAAATGAATGTACAGTGGGTGTTTTAGCTCGCCGAACTGCCGAAGAAGCGTGCTTTAGGGAAGTTTGTGAGGATTAGTGTGTGTGAGTGTGAGTGTGGTGTTTAACTTACACATGATCATCAGACGCTCCAGACATGATTGGTTGTTCTGACCATAGACAGTTTTTTTAATAGACCAAGACCTATTTTTTACAGTCTATGGTAAAGACAGAGGAACTGTTCACTGATGACATCGATCCGCCTTCTTCCACACATTCAGAATGTTTTTATTTTTCATTTGTATTTTGGAGTGATTAATAATTCAGAAGTGAATCCGTATAGCTATCATGTTGTGTCATTTGGCACCTCCATGTGATCTTGTTTGGTATTGCAGGTTTACTTGTGCTTCATGTTACTAAAGAAGAACGTTCTACTGAGCAGAGTAAGTATTTTCAAGTAGTAAAGAATGTCTGCAAAGTATGTTTCCAAAAAAAGAACACTGAAGGTTTAAATCTATTTCTTTTGTTTAAAAAAAGAATAGCATGGAGTTAAAAAAGTTCTAACACTACTAGAAAACAAATGTTTTTGTGAATAATAAGGAGGGGGAACCACTGCTCTATAGGCCTATGTCACAACAAGTAGAAGAGAAAAGACTCTTCAATTAAATTTCATATTTGGATAATGATAACTGAGTGAGTGCTATCATTCATCAGATGACATACAACTTTACTCTTCTAACATACCTATATTCTGGTCTTTAATTATTCTTCTAAACTTCAGCTCCTTATTTTGCAAATATATTCTTTTAAAACATTACATTATTTCAAATTGTATCATTTATCTCAGAAGCAAATAGTTAATAAGTGTTTTCCTACTTGTTTTGAGTTCAGGGTTGCCATAGCCTTCTAACTGTTTCCTCTACAGTTATCATGTTACAGACCTGCACATTCACTAGAGGTGATGCCTCAAAAGAAAGGGATACCACCAAAGCCCTTCGAGAAAACTCCACCGAGCAAAGGCAGCTGGTATTTTCTTTTGAGGTATGCATGCATTTATAAATCTACGTGTTAACAATATTTTTATGAATATGAAGAATTAATGTGTTTTTAAAGTGACTAAAAAATACTTGATTTTCAGACCACAACATATAAGTTCAAATAAATGATATAAGTTAAATGTGAGCTAACAAATTATTGAAGGCTGGAGAATTGAATTTTTGGATATTCCAGAACCACTCTTTTCATTTATTCCAAATTTCTTTATTTAATAGCCTATATATGGATTCTCATGTAAAAACCAAGTTAATTCTGTTTAATTCATTATGTCTAAATTATTTCTGCAGTTATAATAACAGAGCCATTTGACATTTTTAAAATAATGAAGAGAGTCTTTTCTGTCAGTGCAAGATGAAATATTTTCCATTTTGTTTTATTGCAATAAAATTATATATATTTTCGATATACACAACCACGTTTCTGTTGTATTGGTAAGTTGAGATGTTGATTGAGGAACAGTGTGTTTGGAGATACAAGCATCGGCACTAAATAATTCAGTTATCCCTGTATAATTTGTCTTTGCTTCAGTCCTACATAATACGTCTATTACATTTTACTGCTAGTTATACTGTTTCCTCATTCAGATTGTAACCTTGAAAGTGAAACCGCACTACACACTGTTTGTGGCGTGTTGATTTTTTATTATCTGCCCAGGCCAGTACTCAAAAACAGTCTGGAAGACCTCGGTTGCACCTGAGCTGCATGTCAGCTCACTCAGTAAATCATTTTTTCCTCCTGAATCCCCCTCGGGTACATGACAGCATGTGTCCCTGCCATGTGGCACGAGAGATCTCGAGATGCAGCATTTAATCTGTCTAATCCAGAACAAGGGCTTTAATAGCACTGTTCCTGTTCAAAGATGTGTGACTGGGCTCTTCAGTGCATTCAGACGCTCTAATTATCCACCATCGCCCTGGCGGATCCCCAAGCTGCTACTGGGCTACTTTTTGTCCCTTGGAGAGACAGCTAGAAGAGAGAGTATGGGAAGGAGGTATTTATAGAGAAATGGGGCCTCACTTTACCCTTTTTGGAGAGAGAATCATTAAGGATCTGTGCTAGGTGTCCCAGTTTCTTGATTTGAGCTCTGCAGGCAGGACTAGGAAGACTCGGCAGAGATGCAGAGTCAACTCATAGACAGGATCACTCTGGCACTCGATGCAGTGTCACCCTTTTTTTAACTGGCATTGCTCTGCATGGCACACGACGATGGGGGGCATTCGCAAGGCGTTTCCCCTGAAGCGTGGTGCGGTTCAGTAGGAGGATCTCGGTGACAACGTAGACCCGGCGTTTCACCCTTAGAATTTGTGATACCTGTTGAATTACGACAAAATGAAGAAATTCCTCCAGAATAAGAAAGGGAGATACTCCTTAAGGCAGAACAAACCGGGTCCTCGCATTCCGCCCAAAGATGTTTGTAGTAAGTGTTCAGTGTTCAAGAATTTTGTATTAGTAGTATAATGTTGTAATACTAACATGACTCTCTTTCAGCAGCACATTTAAAGTCAATTTAGATGCACAAGTAGGCTAAGGCTTTGAGTGACCTTCTATCAATCTACAAGCCTAGGCTTTGCATGGACTGACCCATAAACACAATATTTTACCAGCCAATTTAATTGTGAATGTTGATAGTGGGGTTATTTGAATGTCTTTTTGTGTTCTGGTTTCAATAGGGAGCACTTGCTATGCAATGAACACGAGTTTCATGTCGCTGATGCTGTGTTCAGGCAAATCTGCCTTATAATATCAGATGATTTGGGAGTCTCTGTTCTTTTTCAATGAGGTCAATGTTACTGGGAGGTCTAATGTATCAGCTGAGACTCTGTATTTAGTGAAGGTTACATGGTTCTCTTTATGTAGGCCTGCATTACTTTGTCTTGTCAGGATAGGCAGAAATTCCCATATCTTGACACATTTTAGCATCCAGGTGTATATATTTTAGGTGCTTGACATATTTTAGTGTCTGGATATTAAGTATGTGTCTGCAGTGCAAATTTCCATTTTTCTCAGGAGACTTGATCATTCTGGTGTGGATAAGCAGGTCCTGGCTGATGGACTTTTGGAACCTAGTTTACTGTTAGAGAGCACATATCCTCTTATTTGCCATCTTTTTCACAGTTCTCACCATGCCGGCATCCAACCAGAGCTGGCCAGATGAGTTTGGCTTTCAGATAGGGGGGAACGGGCCCAGCTACATCCTGACTGTGGAAGACGGAAGCAGTGCTCACCTGTCTGGACTGCAACCAGGAGACCAGGTCTTGGAGATTGAGGGGCAGAATGTTTCCAGTCTCAGCGCTCAAGAGGTTATTGCCCTTGCCCAGTCACAACGAAACATCCCGCCCAGTATCGGAGTGGTTTCACGCATCCAACAGGTGGGTAATATAACATGATGCTCATTTTTTGTCAGAATGTATTCAAATAAGGAAAGCGATATCTTTATCATAGGATCCTTTCAATGGTTAAGGGGATTTCAAATGACGTGTTGGAAATGCATTTCTGGAAATCTATTTCAGTCTGTCCATTTGTTTTATTAGTATGTTTTTATTAAATTACTTTTTTTTACAATTTGAAAGATAAAGATATTGTTTGATAAGTGAGATTTCTGATTATAGTCCTTGAAAACTAAAAACAGTAGAACATTTAATTTTACAGTATCTATACGAACTCTGGTCTGAATATAAACACTTATTATAGTCATACCGTAGTGATTCAGAATAAGACAAAAAACAAGATTGCTTATACAATTTTAAACTAAAAAGTTACATAGTTTCCCTTTAATTAATATAATCATATTATACACTGAATATGTTGTCATTATTGCATACTATTTGTGGTATTACAATAAACGGTAACACTTTACAATAAGGCTAATTAGTTAAAATTAGTTAATGTATTAACTAATAGGAACTAACAATGAGGAATACATTTGTTTTAGTATTTATTAAAGGAGTAGTTCACTTTTAAAAAAACTTTTGCTGATAATTTACTCACCCCCATGTCATCCAAGATGTCCACGTCTTTCTTTCTTCAGTCGAAAAGAAATTAAGGTTTTTGATGAAAACATTCCAGGATTTTCTCCATATAATGGACTTCATTGGGAGCCAAACGGTTCAAGGTCCAAAAGACAGTTTCAGTGCAGCTTCAAATGGCTTTAAACAATATCAGACGATGAATAAGGGTCTTATCTAGCGAAACCATCGCTCATTTAAAAAATAAATAACAAAGTTTAAGTTTTTTAAGCACAAATGCTCGCCTTGCTCTGTTCTGTGATGAGCGTTCGTGACTCTCCTGTTCGAACTCGTTCATCAAAATTAACAAATCTTTTTTCGAGTCATGACTCGAAGGGTCCTAGATAAGACCCTTATTCATCGTCTGGAGTCGTTTAAAGCCATTTAAAGCTGCACTGAAACTGTCTTTTGGACCTTGAACCGTTTGGCTCCCAATGAAGTCCATTATATGGAGAAAATCCTGGAATGTTTTCATCAAAATCCTTAATTTATTTTCGACTGAAGAAAGAAAGAAGTGGACATCTTGGATGACATGGGGGTTTTTAAGTTTAAAGTTTTTTTTAAAAGTGAACTACTCCTTTAATATTTGTTAATGCAAGTTCATGAAAAAGCTGTTCATTGTTTGTTCATGTTAGTTCACAGTGCATTAACTAATGTTAATAAATGCAACATTTGATTTTATTAATGTATTAGTAAATGTTAAAATTAATATTAACTAAGATTAATAAATGCTGTAGAAGTATTGTTCATTCATAGTTCATGTTAACTAAGGTATTTAACTAATGAACCTTATTGTAAAGTGTTACCCAATATACTGAGGTCTAAATAATAGAGCCACTAAGTATAAATGGCATAATATATATTCATATTTCACTAACTGTCTGCAGATGGATATCACTCCAGGCCCTGATGGTCGCTTTGGATTCACTATAGTGGGAGACTGCCCCCTGCTGGTGGAGGATTGCTCCCCCTGTTCCCCAGCGGGTCGCAGTGGTCTCCGAGCCGGAGATTATGTCATGGAGGTGAATGGGATCCCTGTGAAGCACCATGAGATGGCCGCCGCTTTGATAAAGGCCTCTCAGGGCCGAACACTACGTCTCGGGGTGCTGTGCATGGGCAGCCGTCAGAAACGCAGCAGCGGATGCATAGAGGGGTCTCTGAAAGACACAGACGGCCTGCGTCAGGACCGCAAACACAAGGCTCTGGAGTTCAACAGGAGGGTGAGTGAGTTTATCTGACAGACTTTGAATGCGCTTTTATACATTGGTATAATTAAAGGTGTACAATATCGCTAGGTTGAGGAGATTTTGAGGAACGATCCAGAGGTGAAAGAGAAACTTTTTGCTGTGCTGAAACAGTTTGCAGCTGAGAGGAAGGTGGACTGGCTTGCTTCCGTTCTTCCTGACATCTTGACAACCGAAGAGCAGCAACAGCTCATCTCGAACATCAGGTATCTATGACAACTCCATCTGCCACCTACAGTGCTCATTAATTTTTGATCTCAGGGCCACTCTCTGACCCAGATGTTTTCAGCGACTGTATTTAGCCGTGCAGAACAGATTGAAGGCCACCAGAGGGCATCAGTTTAGTATAGGATAGGTTTTTGCTAAAAATATGATTTTTAGTAAATGTTTTGCTGTTTTTATTATTATGTTCTCGAAAGTCACACGAGGAACATATTTGCAGTGAGAGAATTAATTGGCATGGCTTTCTGTATAAATTGGGTTGACCTAAAAAGGACACTGAACTGATAGATGTGTCTCCATCTGGTGCTGCAATGCAAACTGATAATCTTCTAACCCTCTGATGTATGCTGACACTGTTAATATTAAAATTCCCTTTCCAGTCAAGTCTATGCCTCAATGCCAACTGGGTCAATAACATAAGACGGCACTGACAGAGAATTCTAGTGTTGATCCATTTGTTGGCTTCTCTCTGGACTCTGTCAAGCTGTTTGGCAAGTGATGCTTAGTAGGTCAGCTTACACAGTCTAACAAGTGATACGTTTTCAGATGTTTTCACTTAATTAGATGTTTGATTATAATATACCTTTCAAAATTTGGCGTCTGCGTGATTTTTTTTCTTTTATCGTTTTTAAAAGAAGTCTCTTATGCTTACCAAGGCTATATTTATTTGATCAAAAATAAGTGGAAAATTGTGAAATGTTAAAATAACTGCTTCCTATTTTAATATATTTTGAAATATAATTTATACCTGTGATGGCAAAGCTGAATTTTCAGCATCATTACTCCAGTCTTCAGTCACATGATCCTTCAGAAATCATTCTATTATGCTGATTTGCTGCTTTAAGCCAATTTCTTATAATAATAGGACATTTCTTATTATTATCACAGTTAAAAACGGTTGTGCTGCTTAATATTTATGCGAAAACCGTGATGCATTCTTTGATAAATGATTCAAAACAACAGAATTTATTTGAAGTCAAAATCTTTTGTAACATTATACATGTCTTTACCTTAACGTTTGATTCATTTAAATGCATCCATGTTGAATACATTTTTTTATATCTTTCAAATTTTTTTTGAATGGTAGTGTATGCAGTCCTAAGAAATATTTGTATATTAGTTTTAGTTTGGTGAAGATGTTTCATGTGCAAGATAAATCAAGTAAAAGATTTTAACTGTATATTATTTTTTTACCTACTTCAAGTCAATTTATAAGGAAGAACATAATTAAGGTTATACAAAGTGTTTATTATTGTGTTTGCTAAACAGAGACTAGCTATTTTCTCTGCACAGTAGGTGTTGTTCCTTTGTCTTATGAGATAATAACCTTTGTCACTACGTCTAATCCTCTTTAGAGCTGTATCTGGTGAAGGGTAGTGAATGGGGATGTCACCATATGTTCAGCAGCTTGGGGATCTTGAGTTCCCTGGGATTTTTGTACTATGTAATGCTAAATGTGCTGATGTTGAATACATGACATTTGTGAAAAGAAATGAACCATCTGTATTGGAATGTTGGCACTTAGTGTTTGTTATTCTGTATGTTTTGATCCGTTACATTTGAACATTATCTGGGATGGATTTTAAGCCTATCTGGATAGGTTCAATTTGCATTGGCCTACTAGGCCTCATTTTAGTTGACAACAAATATATATAATAATTTCTAGAAATCCCTCATTTAGGCCACATATAGGCAAGCCAGTTTAAGGTGTCATTGTTTGTTGTGCCATCTTCAGTTAGAGTAATTAACACAAGTTTGTTATTCGTTATTCAGGAAACTGAATGTTTTGAAGGGAGAAAGATATTAGAGAACAAGAGTTTGGGATCGGTAAGATTTTTCACCAAGGCTAAATTTATTTGAAATGAATACATAACAGTAATAATTGTGAAATATTATTATAGTTTAAACTTTTAAAATAACTGTTGAATATATTTTAAAATGTAAATTATTCCTGTGACAGCTAAGCTGAAAGCAAAGTCACATGATCCTTCAGAAGTCATTCCAATATGCTGATTTGGCGTTTAAAACAATTCTTATAATAATCATCTTGAAATGCTGAAAAAAGTTGTGCTGCTTAACATTGTGGAAACAGTGATACATTTCTTACAGTATTCTTCGATAAATGTGACCCTGGATCACAAAACCAGTCTTAAGTAGCACGGGTATATTTGTGGAAATAGCCAACAATACATTGTATGGGTCAAAATTATCAATTTTTCTTTTATGCCAAAAATCATTAGGATATTAAGTAAAGATCATGTTCCATGAAGATATTTTGTAAATTACCTACCATAAATGTATAAAACATTTATTTTTGTGAGTGAATGCAGCACAATTGCGAACATAAATGGACAACTTTAAAGGCGATTTTCTCAATGTTTCGATTTTTTTTGCACCCTCAGATTCCAGATTTTCAAATAGTTGTTTCTCGGCCAAATTTCCTATCCTATCCTAACAAACAATACATCAATGGAAGGCTTACCCATGTGACTGGTTTTGTCATCCAGGGTCACAAATAGAAAGTTCAAAAGAACATCATTTGTTTGAAATATAAATCTTTTGTAACATGTTTTTATTGACACTTGATCAATTTAAGGTATCCTTGCTGAATAAAAGTATTAATTTCTTAAAAATAAAATCTTACTGATCCTAACCTTTTGAACAGTAGTGTAGGCCTAATACAGTGTTTTCATAATATATAACATTAGCCTTTTTCCTATAAGCCACACTATCCCCACCTACTGAAGTAGCATCACACACATTATATGTGTACTTTTGTCTGGTGCAGATATGTGCACATGCAAGTTTCTTATTAGTTACTTGTAAGTTAACATACATAATGTTTTTATGTATACAATTATTAGAATACAAAATAGCTATTATTGTTGTTGAGGGCCAATTAATGTACAAGTTCACCCAATTAAACACATGAATTGATAAAATCATATCACACTGGTATCATCTTCAATTTTATACACACTTGTCTCAGTTTCTCTTCAGTGCTGATCTTCTGCAGGTCATAGCGGTCTCGAGACAGTTGCAGTCAATAGTTCTTGATGGCTCAGAGGCTGTTCAGTTGTGTTAAAGTGACACTCATTGTTCTCAGTGGTGGACGAAGTACACATACCATGTACTTGAGTAAAAGTAAAGATACTCAAGGTAAAATATTACTCAAGTAAAAGTAGAAGTGCTGCCTTTAAACATTCACTTGAGTAAAAGTACAAAAGTATTTGCCTTCAAATGTACTTAAGTACCCAAGTACTTTGATTTTTTTATGGCTATAATGTCCTATTATAATTTGTCACAAGACTCTTGCTTAACTCAGTCTAAGTGAAGACTAATTTCACTCTTGGCATACCAATCTATTAATGAAATGACATTAATTAGTCTGATATATATACTGTATATATATATATATATATATATATATATATATATATATATATATATATATATATATATATATATATATATATAATATATTTTTTTTTTTTTTCTATGTTATGGGAGCTGCCAATTGCCCTCCAAAATTAAACACAAAAACGTATTAATGCAGTGTTTCTGCTACTCCCCAGAAAAAAAGCTATTATATGCAAGTAATTTTAGTGGCAACGTAAGCAATGTACATTATGCGTCAATACTTACCGATAATTGCTGCAATAATAGCTGCTGCTCTCTGTCCCGCTTAAAATCATTCTGTCAACGCGATTTGTTTGGAAGTTGGAACTATTGAGAGCTACACGAATAATGTGACCGCGCGGCGGCGAGATCACTGTCACAACCATATATGTTCGCAACTCTCATTTAACGGCTCTGGTTCGTGCTTAGTTGATACCGCCAAGGCAAGTTCAAAACAAAGCGCGCGCGTGATTGTGATTGGTGGCTCGTTTGGCCAGTTACGTTTTTATACACTCATAAATAAAAAGGAACGACTGATTTTGAAAATGTAGTAGAGTAAAAAGTAAGATATTTGACTTTGAAATGTAGTGGAGTAAAAGTAAAAGTCTCCCAAAATTTAAATACTTGAGTAAAGTACAGATACGCAAAAAAGCTACTTAAGTACAGTAACGAATTACATTTACTTCGTTACTGTCCACCACTGATTGTTCTAAATATATCGTTTAAGTAGTCACTTCACTTTCATTATGTTCTGAGTCATGATGCACTAAAAGATGAGTTGCTTTGGGTTAGTACTTTTCATTAAACTTCAATATCATTCATTGTTCTATCTAAATGGAATTTGTCTATTCGATATTATGCAGTATTTCGCTGAGAACATGATCGTGATCATAATTTGATTGGATGATTCATCTGCCAAATGGTTATGAAATGGTTTTGTCTTTTTCGTAAAACTATACGTCTTAAGATTTTAACTGGTCATGTAAAAAAGGTTTTTGTCCAATGCTATTTATTTTAGAGATATTTGGCTTATTAATTATCTGATTTCTATATTCTTCACTAGTTTAATTATCATATTTTTACTTTCCCCACAAACAGAGAGAACTGCTTAAATAATGTTTTACTCATTTTTGGATTACAGTGAACTGAAAAAGAATTAATAATAATTTTGTAATTGTGCAGTCAGAGTATGTAATTAAAATATTAAAACAGAGCTACTCATATTAACCTTTGCTCAAAATGACCCATTCAAGTTATGTTTTCTTAATAGCAATCGCATTTGGTTAGAAAATATGCAGAGCATGCCACTTTCTGACCCCCTTAAATAAATTTCACTTTGCAAATGCAAATTCAGTCTGGCAATGTTAGTTCCATCCACATTTTCTGAGAAGCTCAATAAATGTTAATGCACTCTGGTGTATGCTGTCATTCAGAATACTCATGCTAGTGCTGTAGTATTGAGGTTTGTAATGGCCTGTTAGTAGGGCACTTAATGCTTTATTTATTCTTGTCTGCTGTCTGAAACTGCTGCCATTAATGCAGCGATTGTTGCGCCACCATAATAATGTGAACCTGAGGCAACTCTTCTCTCTAGAATTGTCAATACTGTCACCCAGGCAATGGGGAGAGACAAATGTTATTGTGAAACTGTATAATTTTAAATCAAATTCCCAGGTAAATGGTTATGATTGCATAGCACCTAGCACAGAATAATAGAGACTGTGCTTATAAAACTGAGTTGTGAAGTAACTTGCTCGTATGTGAAGCGATGTGTATATTTTACTTAAAGGGATAGTTCACCCAGAACTGAAAAGTGTCATCATTTACTAATCTGTATGAAGTATCAAATCTGGTGAGTAAATGATGACAGAATTTTGGTGGACTATCCCTTAATATCTAGTGCACTTTGTGTAAGCAGCTCTGATATGTTTAGTATTAAAATGGTGTCTGTGATATAAAGAAATGTAAATTAATTACATTCAGTTTGTTTTTATAACCTATTAGCCTCATTAAATAAATATTTTGTCAGTGACAATTATAGAGACCTACAAATATCTAGATAATTTATTGCTATGACTCAGAAAATGAATGTGCTTTTTATTTGATCAACACACAGAAATGTTTTAAATGCTAATGTCAGTGCATCACCTTCAGAGAACAAAGCAGACAGAATTGCGCTTACGTTACACTCAAGGTTACTAAGGTTACATTTGCTGAGGTTTTTCAGTTGGGGTCTTTTTACTGTTTCCCTGGTGGGTGGAATAACAGCCTTTTCATAACCGCCAAATGTTGCATAAATGTGACAAACATGGCCTTATTTTTATACTCCATCTTATAAAGTCAAGTCATCCTCATTTATACAGTGCTTTTAACAATGTTGATTGTCTCAAAGCAGCTTTACAGAGATAAACATATAATTTAAGGTAACAGAGATTGGTTTGGTTTTATAGCGGTTCTGAATAATGTTGTTTCCAGCTAAAGTTAGTTTTGATTGATTCACTTCCGTTGAAATGATCATTTGTTATTAAATTAGGGGCCGCTAAGACGACGCCGTTCTCTCTAAACGCAAACCTGTGATAAACGCTGATGGCGTTCACATGCGCATTAAGAATTTATTCTATAGTTATGTGCGTTTGAATATATGTGCGCAGGTTTGTAATTCGCTACAAACCATGCTTAAACAAACTACATGTCTTGCCTATAAATTTTGATGCAGAATTTTATTTTATTTTATCATTTCGGGTAGGGACGCGAAACCGGAATTTCCACAGCGCTTTATCTGTAGAGTGGTATCGGGATCCTCCATAGGGAGAGTTGGCACTTCAGCACTGCGTTGTCATCGGGTCCAGGCGAAGGTTCTTCGGACCTTCCTGTCAGATCCTGTCAGATCTGGAAACGGCCTGGATCCGGCAGGCTGCGGGAAAACCTCGGGATAAACAAAGACACTAAATTAGCGTAGATGCCATTCTTCATATGACGTAACGAGTACACCAGGATTTAAGGGAAGTGTTCCCGGTTCCGGCTGACCTAATCTATGCAGCCTAACATTTAATTATAGAAGTCGATAATGTATTATGTGAATGCTAGGTCAAAGAGATGTGTTTTTAATCTAGTTTTAAACTGACAGACTGTATCTGCTTCCCGGACAATGTTAGGAAGATTGTTCCAAAGTTTTGGTGCTAAATAGGAAAATGATCTACCGCCAGCAGTCGATTTAGATATTCTAGGTATTATCAACTGGCCAGAGTTTTGAGATCGCAATAGACGTGAAGGACTATAATGCCTCAAGAGCTCGCTCAAGTACTGGGGAGCTAAACCATTTAGTGCTTTGTAAGTAATCAGCAATATTTTAAAATTTATACGATGTTTAATAGGCAGCCAATGCAGTGTTGACAGAACCGGTCTAATATGGTCATACTTCCTGGTTCTGGTAAGAACTCGAGCGGCTGTGTTTTGGACCAGTTGTAGTTTGTTTATTAAGCGTGCAGGGCAACCACCCAGTAGAGCATTACAATAATCTAGCCTTGAGGTCATCAACGCATGAACTAATTGTTCCGCATTTGTCAGTGAGAGCATATGACGTAATTTAGATATATTTTTAAGATGGAAAAATGCTGTTTTACAGATACTAGACACGTGACTTTCAAATGAAAGATTGGTATCAAAGAGCACACCCAGATTCCTAACTGACGACGAAGACTTAACAGAGCAGCCATCAAGTGTTAGACAGTATTCCAGGTTATTAGGTGAGGAAGTTTTTTGTCCAATGATTAGAATCTCTGTTTTTTTTCAGAATTTAGTAGTAGGAAATTACTAGTCATCCAATTTTTTATATCAGCTATGCATTCCGTTAATTTTGTGAATTGGTAAGTTTCGTTAGGTATAAAGGCGAAGCTATCGGAGTCAAAATTCTTTTTGCTTCCTGTCTGTCAAATGTTTTTTCACAAACAGTTCCAGAAACTTCTGAGCACATTCAGAAAACGAGTGGAGAGCACTCAGCAATCAACGATAAGAGGTGTATATATATTCAGCAGTCTCACCTCAATTCGCTGACAGTTTAGCAGCATCCCTCCACCACCCCTTCTCAAAACTTCTAGTCCTAACCATTTACTAACGGGGATTGTACTCTAGGTTCGGGCCAAACTCTGAGCTCGGAGCCCTCCTCCCGGACAGCACGCCATATATGCTTTAAACTTTACTCCCTCTAATTGTATGTAAATGTGAACTCGTGAATTTCAGTATGCACCGAATCTCTTTATATTTCGAATGTCATGCTACAAGTGAAAGAATTTGCTGTGTTCCATCTCAAATTTGATGCTCTTCCCAGAGAGCATGGAACATCACTAACAGCAAAAAGAGAATGAGGAATAAGGAGAGAGAGGGAGAGAGAGAGAGAGAGAGAGAGAGGCGGTGGTGTTATATACTCCCACACCTTTGCTATTGCTGGATTCTGGTATCTGTACCAGAGCTTCTGGAGTGGGAGTTTCAGATGAAGACAGTACCCAGAGAGGCTGCTACATGTTGGAATTCGATGAAAAATCTGGATGTCCTTCATTACTCGGCTTACTTTAAGTTTTTTTTTGTCTCTGTCACCATTTCCTGTTCTCCATCCATCACTATTGAATATACTCATGGATTTTAAACAAGTCTCACAGTGATCTTCCTCATCTGAATGACTGCGTTGGACTCGAAACTGAAGCTTCTTCACTTCGTGATAGAAACCATTGGATGGGAAAACTGACTGGTTGAATTGAACTAGCAACCTTTAAAGAGTCTGAACGATAATGGCTTCTCGTAGCTGATTTAAACCTTTTTTCTCTGTTGCCTTCCTGTGACCATGTTTGCCAGGATCTTCATTCCCAAGAAGCATCGGCAGCGCTTTGATGAAGCCGTCTCTCAGAGTCTCCTCAACCGTGTGTGTCGTAGCAAGAGCCTTGGCGAGCCCCAAAACAGGCTCCGCCGGAGCCGAAGTCAAGACCACCACGAGCGTCCTCAAGGCTCGAAACGGGCCAGTTCTGTGCCCAGAGATACCGCAGATGACCCGTCCCAATCCGACCGTGGCCTTAGGAAGAGCACCACCATGGTTTCCAGCCACTATGTCACTGGAGCCAACCAGAGGTATGTATCATATGCCTTCTTAATGTGGTAGCTTTTTTATGTTCCTTTCGTGTTTCGATGTTTCCTTTTTGATGTCCTATTATTTTACGTATGAAAAAATTAGCTGTTAGATTTCATCTTCCAAGCTGTTTTTGAAAAGGCATTAGTTTTTATCCCAAAACACTGCAGGAAGTCTCCTCAAACGCATCGAACACTGTGTAATATGTGGGAGACTTTGTGTGTGGGTGGGTGAGAGAAGCACTATTGAGTTGTTTGTTTCTGTGCCTCATGCTTTCACACACACATGCACACACACATGCACAGACTGTCCACATCACGAGCACTTTTTCATATGATGATCTACTGCTCGAGTGTTTTATAATGCAAGATATATAATCAGCTTATCACACTATTTTGATCATTAAAATCGTGACTTAACCTAAATGGAAATAATTTGCCATCATATCACATTCAAGCCATGAAGCTGCTTATTTGAATTTCAATCAAAACAAAAGCAGATCCTCTTCTTGTTTGGTTTTTCCTCTTTAACATTTGCTTGTATTTGACATTTAAAGTGTGCCTTTCTATATGATGTCATCCGTATTCTTTATTTGAGAATTGAAAATGCTGTCTTACTGGGGAAGAATCAAGCAGAGTGTTTAGATTATTAAATACTACAGCAAAAGTAGATCTGATGTGCTGATACCCTGTAGACTAGGCTATATTCCTCACCTGCTCTTCAATAAATAATGCTTCCTTGGCTCAGTCCTTATGTAACCCCCATAGAGAGTTTTCTATTTTTTTTAACGTGTCTTTGTGTATCTGTCATCTAATCCGCCATCAGTGTTTGGTTCTAGCGGCCCACCTTGTGTGGCACTGCGACAAGAAGCAAATGTTTCTATTGCTTTCCTTTATCTCTGTTTACTCAATGGTTCCAGTGTCGCCTTGAGGTGTTGCCACAGCAACTGCTAAGGCTAGCTTTAATCTAATGATATGTCATAGGTTTTCTTTAAATCACATCTTATATGGCCATTCAAGTGGTGCTTCGGTATACTTGTCTTTTTTGTTTAGTATAGGTCATTATCATATGAATAAGTTGCTATGAATCAGTATTTGGGTGTTTGGCCTCTGAAATATGTTGGTCATGTACTGTCAATAAACAAACTAGGATCAATTTTCATTAATGTAGATTGTTTCATAAGTATTGTACAGATATAAAAATAGAGTTTTTGAGTAAAAATGTCTATGTCTAGGGGCTTGACTAGCAAACAACCAGCCATTTATAACAACCATCCTAGAACTTCTTAGCAACCGCTACTGCTCTTTTGAATTAAGCCAGTAAGCAACCACACAGAACACACCATCAATGCCCTAGCAACCACCTAGAACACCTTAGCAACCACAAAACAAGTCAAGTCATCTTTATTCATATAGCGCCTTTTACAATACAGATTGTTTCAAAGCAGCTTTTACAGTGATAACAGGAAAATAATGGATAAAAGCTTGTTTCGGCTATACAGCAGAAAATAGAAAATAGCGATATAATCCAGCTTAAGTAAGTTCAGTGATGGTTCATTTTCGTTGTAAAAAAGTTATTAATTTAGTTAATTTATATATATATACAGATATATACTGTATATATTGATAAAGATCAATAATATTGTTGAATATTAAATATCCCCAACTAAGCAAGCCAAAGGTGACAGTGGCAACGGAACCACAACTCCATCAGGTGATAGAATGGAAAAGAAGAAAAAAAACCTTGGTTTCTCCAGGCTAAGTCGGGGGGCCAGTTCTCCTCTGGCCAGCTAACGAACAGTGTATGATTATGATTCAGGCATCATTATAGGTCAGAAGTCAGATTGGATTGGAACAATCAGAATATTATCCAGTTCCATCTGGTTGAAGATTGGAGTCATTAGGCCGGTATGGAGACGAGTTTGTTGAGGATCAGTACCGATGGCTGTTGTGTCGATGAGGCCTTCACAGGGGAGAGTCTAGTTGACACAAGCTCTTCTGACACTTCAGGGATGCGTTGTGGTCGTGTCTAGGCGCAGGTCCTCCATCTGATCTGGATACGGGCCGGTTCCAGCTGATTACAGTAACACTCGTCCTATGATGTAACGAGTAACATCAGGTGTTATAGGAAGTGTTCCCGGTTCCGGTTCCCTAATTTATGCAGCCTAATAGATTTTATAGCCTAATTTTAATCTAGATTTAAACTGACAGAGTGTTTCTGCTTCTCGAACAATGCTAGGAAGACTATTCCAAAGTTTAGGTGCTAAATAGGAAAAGGATCTACCGCCTGCAGTTGATTTTGATATTCTAGGTATTATCCACTGGCCAGAATTTTGAGATCGCAATAGACGTGAAGGACTATAATGCGTTAAGAGCTCGCTCAAGTACTGGGGAGCTAAACCATTTAGTGCTTCGTATTGAAGCACTAAATGGCCAATGCATACTTCCTGGTTCTAGTAAGAACTGCTTTTTGGACCAGCTGGAGTTTGTTTATTATGTGTCCAGGGCAACCACCCAGTAGAGCAGTGCTTCTCAATTCTGGTCCTGGGGACCCACAGCTCTGCACATTTTATATGTCTCCTTTATCTGACACACCCAGTTCAGTTCATAGAACTCTTTCCTAACGAGCTGATGATCTGAATCATGGGCCTCATTTATAAAACTTTGCGTAGGATTTGCGTCAGAAGTGGCGTACGGATGAAACATAGGACGTGCGTACGCACAGAAATATTCGGATTTATAAAACCGTGCGCACGCACATCCTACGCAGTTTTCCCTTAATAAATCACAATCAATTCTAAATGTAGCGCAGCTTTTGCGGCTTCATGTCACGCCAATAAATAGTCCGTGAAACGCCCATAGTTTCCCATAAATAGTCCGTGAAACGCCCACAAGTTAAAGTAACACTAAGTAGTTTTTCAACCTTTACAATATATTTCCAAGACCCTTGTGATGGTACATCGACTTAAAATAAGTTAAATGACTCGTCTAACATAGCCTGACGTGGTCTGTATCGCTTTTACTGGCACTATGTAACTTCGGGTTTCGGGTAGGAACCCGTTCACAAAAAAGAACTACAAACTCGACTGCTTTACGTCAAGCGCTACAATAGTCATTATTTCGTTTTTCTTCGTTTCTGATGTCGCAATACATCATCCTTTCATGAAATCATGTAACATACTCTACCTTGTCTGTGGACATCGTTCATTCTAAAGCCGGTGCTGGATAAACAGCGAGCGTGTGTGCGACGGTAGGCTAAAATATTTACGACAGCGGCAATGGAGAATTTTGTTTCCAACCAGTAGGGCGACCGAAGAGGAAAATTTACTTAGTATTACTTTAATATTCATCGATTGCGAAATCATGGCAAATACAGAGAAGAAAACCAAGAAACGTAACTTCACTCAATGTGAAGTAGAAATAATCATTGGTGAGGTGGAAAAGAGGAGTAACATGTTGTTTGGAGGGCATAGTTTGGGCATTAATAATGCCAAAAGGGCACTTGAGTGGCAAAAGGTTGCAGACGCCGTTAATGCTGCAGCCTCACAACCTCGGACCGTGGCCGAAATAAAACAGAAATGGTCGGACATCAAAGTCGATACAAAAAGCATCTAGCGCTCCATTACGTATTGTGGCATCATGGCATTTTATTACCATCCATTTGATTGCATCTGACAAGCTACAGATGTGTTATGAGGATGAATTGCATATCATGCCAATATTATTGCAGAACATAGGCTATTTCACTTTTCTTTTTGCAAATATGTGTTAATTTGCATTTCTGTTGTAATCTTCGTTTGATTTTGTTTGTTTTACACTGCAGGTCGATCAAACGGGTGTTAGTGTAGGCTGTTAATTGTAATACTTGCTTTGTGAAGTCTTCATTTTATTTATGAGAGACAGTATTGCCATTTCTTTAACACAACGGTCTACACTTTCACATGTTTCTTCTATCTGCCGACGGTGTCGCCATTTCTCATTTCACCCGTTTTTGTGCGTACGCCTGGGTCAGAGCTTGCGTGAAAGACCGCACATTTTCCCGTCAAGTTTGCTTTTTATAAATACCAATTATTGCGTAGAGAGCGGCGTACGCCTTCTTTTGTGCGTACGCAACGTTTATAAATGAGGCCCCAGGTGTGTTAAATGAGGGAGACATACAAACTGTGCAGAGCTGTGGGTCCCCAGGACCAGGATTGAGAAACACTGCAGTAGAGCATTACAATAATCAAGCCTTGAGGTCATGAACGCATTAACTAACTGTTCCGCATTTTTCATTGAAAGCATGTCGTTATTTAGATATATTTTTTAAGACGAAAGAATGCGGTTTTACAGATGCTAGAAGCAGCCATCAAGTGTTAGAAAGTATTCTAGGTTACTACGTGCAGAGTTTTTTTTGTCCAATAATTAGAAACTCTGTTTTTTCAGAATTAAGTAGTAGGAAATTACCAGTCATCCAATTTTTTAATATCAGCTATGCATTCTGTTAATTTTGTGAATTATTAAAGGATTAGTTCACTTTTAAAAAAACATTTGCTGATAATTTACTCACCCCCATGTCATCCAAGATGTCCATGTCTTTCTTTCTTCAATCGAAAAGAAATTAATGATTTTGATGAAAACATTCCAGGATTTTTCTCCATATAATGGACTTCACTGGGATCCAAACGGTTCAAGGTCCAAATGACAGTTTCAGTGCAGCATTCTAAGGGTTTAAAACGATACCAGACGATGAATAAGGGTCTTATCTAGCGAAACCATCGGTCATTTCAAAAATAAATAAAAAAGTTAAAGTTTTATTAGCACAAATGCTCGACATGCTCTGTTCTGTGATGCACGTTCGTGACTCTCCTGTTCGAACTCGTTCATCAAAATGAACGAATCTTTTTTGAGTCATTTAGTTCATTTCGTTCATTCAACGAACGAAATGACTCGAAAAAAGATTCGTTCATTTTGAACGAGTCTTTTTTCGAGTCATTTCGTTCATTCAACGAACGAAATGAACTAAAAGACTCGAAAAAAGATTTTATTTAATTTTGAAATGACCGATGGTTTCGCTAGATAAGACCCTTATTCATCGTCTGGTGTCGTTTAAAGCCCTTAGAATGCTGCACTGAAACTGTCATTTGGACCTTGAACCGTTTGGATCCCAGTGAAGTCCATTATATGGAGAAAAATCCTGGAATGTTTTAATCAAAATCATTAATTTCTTTTCGATTGAAGAAAGAAAGACATGGACATCTTGGATGACATGGGGGCGAGTAAATTATCAGCAAAAGTTTTTTTTAAAGTGAACTAATCCTTTAAGTTTCTTCGGGGCGCGAAGAAATATAGAGCTGAGTATCATCAGCATAAAACTAATGCCATGCTTCCTAATGATCTCCTAAGGGTAGCATGTACAGGGTGAAAAGCAATGGTCCTAGTACTGAGCTTTGTGGTACTCCATACTGAACTTTTAAAGTTTTAGATTTTTTTAGAATAAAACCACTACAACTGCTCTTTTGACTTGAGCCTTTAAGTAACCGCTTAGCAACCACACAGAACACCCCATCAATGCTTTAGCAACCACCCAGAACATCCTAGCAACCATGAAGCAACACCATGGCAACTTTTTTGAATTGGGCCAGTAAGAAACCAATCAGAATACCCCATCAAAGCCCTAGTAACAACCTAAAACACCTTAGCAACCAAAAAACAACACATTGGCAACTGATTTTTTGACTTGAGCCAGCAAGTAACCAAATACCAACCACACAAAACCCTCCAGCAATGCCCTAGAAACCACCAAGAATGCCTTAGCAACCGCAAAACAACACCTTGGCAACTACTTTGACTTGGGCCAGTAAGAAACCACACAGAACACCCTAGCAACCATAAAGCAACACCTTGGTAACTGCTCTTTTGACTTGAGCTTGTAAGTAACCACCTAGCAATTACACAGAACGCAACCGCAATGCTCTAGCAACCACACAACGGTAAAGCAACACCTTGGCAACTGTTTTGACCTAGGCCAGTAGGAAACCACCCAGAACACCCATAAAAGCCCTAGCAACAACATAGAACACCTTAGCAACCGCAAAACAACACCTTGGCAACTGCTTTGACTTGTGACAGTAAGAAACCAACCAGAACACTTTAGCATGTGGGAATAAACCCACTCCCAGCACCTTAGCAACTAAATAGCAACCACACACTACACCCTAATAATGTGACGGTTTGCACAGGCATGTTCTTCAGAAAGTGTAAGAATCTAAGTACTGTATATCACCACTCCTACATTCAGTCAGTATAGTCAGTAATCCCTCTTTTACTTCCTCTGCAGAACAATCCGTGTGTACCGGGGTAAGAAGAGTTTTGGCTTTACTCTGAGAGGTCATGCTCCTGTGTGGATCGACTCCGTAATGGCAGGTGCGTATGAAATTGTGATGAATAACGATAAGCACTAGCTACCTTTCAGTACTTATCAGAGTGAAAAAAGCACTGACTCGCAGGTGAATCAGGCTTTTCTTTTTTTTCTGATCTGATGCAGAATTATACATCCTGGGATAGAGATCTAGCGCTAGAAATAAATTTTTACCATCATATTTTTGCCACCAGCCAACAGAATTTGTGGCATGTTGAGGGTCATATCGCTGTAGACTGCAGAGACGGCTGTAATAAAAAGGCACATGGAAAGCACAGCTGTGGTCAGAGGCTTGTTTTCAAGGGGGATGTAGTGTTTTTTTTGGTGCATTGTGAAAAAGGAAGGAGTGGGCTGTTGTACTAATGAACAAGCTTTGGGTACATTTGTACTGAAGTCTGCACAATTGTACGTTGCGAGTGGAGAGAGGGCGGTAAGTGTGTGAGGGTCTGTATGACGATATTCGCCCACTGCAGTTAACACTGACTCAGCCACCCTGCTTATGAAAACAAGTAGGAGTCCAGCATCGTGATGAGAAAACAGATTAGAAACCCTCTCAGACCCTTTGACGGAGTATCTTGTAGTGTTTTAATTACAAACAATCAAATGGCAGCAGTATTACACATCCGTAAGATTCAGTATTTGTGGGTGTGTATTTACTGTATGTGTCTGAGGTTTTATTCTCAATCACAAACCCGTTTTCCCATTACAGGAAGTCCAGCTGAGGCCTGTGGCCTTAAACCGGGAGACCGCATATTGTTCCTCAATGGCCTAGACATGAGGTGTGTTTGTTTTTCTCATGTTTTGATGATGCTTTAAAAGTGTTATTACTGTGGTAAATGTACAATTACTGTTCATTATTTCATATCACTTGAGGGGTAGATATTATTTAGCTTTGCCATCAAGCTTAATAAACTTATCTACTTTGAGGCCATTTAATTTCTTAAATTCTTAAGTGATTTCTCAGAAACATAATCACGTTAACCTTATGTGTAGCAATTTCACAAAACCCAACCATTTTTTTTATTTATACTACTGTTCAAAAGTTTCGGGTCAGTAAGGTTTTTAAATAAATTAATACTTTTATTCAGGAAGGAAGGATGCATTACATTAATCAAAAGTAAAGACATTTATATTGTTACAAAATATTTCTTTTTAAATAAATGTTTATTTGAACTTCCTATTCATCAAAGAAATTCAGAAAAAAATGCATCTTGGTTTCCACAAAAATGTTAAGCAGCACAACTATTTTTAACACTGATAATAATAAGAAATGCAGGTCTAATCCACTAGACTATTATGCACATTTAGGAACTGCTCCCATGAGAAGGTGGTGTCCATGCTGCAGGGCAGTGGTGCCATGCCCTCTCTAGTGGTGGAAGAGGGCCCTGTAGACTATCCGCTGTCAGATTCGGAGCCGGAGGAGACCCCCACCATCCAGCGCTCGCGTTCCCCGGCCCTCAGCTCCCTGCAGTGGGTGGCCGAGATCCTTCCTCCCAGCATCCGCGTGCACGGCCGTACCTTCAGCCAGCAACTTGAACACCTCCTCACCCTACAAGAAAGATACACCATTTGCAAAGCTCTGGAGACGTTCTTCCAGCACAGGTCAGGTCAAATTCATAATGACTTGAGTGGGAGAAGACACACGACTTAGTGTTATATTAGTTGAGGTTGGCAGCACTGAGATTAAAAACATTCTTGTCTAAGTTGTTTTAGTACCAACTTCGACTCTAACAACAGTAGCTATTGCTTGGAATAATTAAGATTTCTTGTTTTATGTTGTTGATAGAAGTTTCTAATGCTCACCAAAGCTGCATTTATTTGATAAAAAAACAGTAATATTGTGAAATATTATAGAACTTTTTAATAGAACTGTTTTCTATTGTAATTTATATCTTAAAATGTATTTTATTTCTGTGATGGCAAAGCTGAATTTTCAGCATCATCACTGTCTTCAGTGTCACATGATTTTTCAGAAATTATTCTAATTTCTATTCTGATTTTGTGCTCATGAAACATTTCTTATTAGCAATGTTGAAAACATTTTCTTATGCTAAATATTGTTTGTGTAATCTGTGATTACACTACCATTCAAAAGTTTGGGGTAGGTAAAGTTAAAAAAAAATTATTCAGCAGGCATGAATTAAATGCATCAAACATGACAGTAAAGACAACTTTATAATTTTTCAAAAGATGGAAAATTATTATTTCAAAAATTTCTGTTTCAAGTAAATGGTGTTCTTTTGAACACTGAAAAAATGTATCATGATTTCCACAAAAATGTTAAGCAGCTAAAACTATTTTCAACATTGATAATAATTTGAACCAATATTAATAATTAATAATTAATAATCATATTAGTATGATTTCTGAAGGATAATGTGACACTATAGCTGAAAATTCAGCTTTGCCATCACAGGAATAAATTATATTTTAAAATATACTAAAATAGAAAAATTTTAAATTGTAATAATATTTCACAAAATACTGTTTTTACAGTATTTTTAATCAAATAAATGCAGCCTTGGTGAGCATAAGAGACTTCTTTCAAAAACATCAAAGAATCATAATGTCACAGACGGATTATGATCATGACGAGGATGATGATGATTTTTGATAAAGATGAGGTGTATAGCATGAAAATGCAGCCTGAATTTTATTCAACAAAAACAAATGAGCATAATCCAAATTTAACGACAATCCAAACAGAAGAAGAGCAACGTAAAAGTGTGCATCACACAAACAATGAGGAACTGAAACCGAGGGCATTATATACATGTGAACAACTAAACCACTGAGGGGCAGGTGTGCTCTAATCAATCAAACAATAGATTACCATGATAACCAGTGACAAGCGGGGACATTGGAACACAGGAAACAAAGAGAAACAAATTAAAAGTCCTTGAACATGAAACCAAAATGTGACAATTATTCCAAACTTAAATTTATTTTAATTAGAGAAGTAATTGTATTTTATAGATATGACTTTACTAGTGATCAACGCAGTTGTTTGTCCAAAAATATACAATGAGAAATGTGTTAAGCAATTCTAAGCAACATAACTAATTGACATTCGTAGACTGTAACCATCTTTCTATATGATTACAAATGTCATAGCACGCTTTTCCCAAAGCGAGGGATTTTCTGCAGCTTGGCAGCAGCAAGGCAAATGTGAGAAGCATTCAAAAATAGCTTCAGCCTCAAGCACAAATAGATAGGCCTACTCATAATCAGAAACAATCTGTGGGTTCCTCTAAATTTAATAAATAACGCTCGCTGGTGCGACTGCTTGCTGAGAGAGCAGCCCAATTATTTCTAAAATGGCTCCCTCTGTTGTATGTAAACAGGAATGTGGACACGCTCATTGTGGATGTTTTTCCTGTGCTGGACACTCCTGCCAAGCAGCTGATTTGGCAGTTTATATACCAGCTGCTGACCTACGAGGAACAGGAACACTGCAAGAGCAAGATCTCCCGCTTCCTGGGCTTCAAGAGTGCAGGTTAGCCGCGAGTCCACGGTGTGAATGTCAGCCCTCTAGTGGCTTTCTGTCCTGAATGCATTGTAATTGTTCATGTGTATTACTGCAGAACCAGAGATAGGTCCAGAAACACACAGACGGAGCAGCTCAATGCGTGTGTCAGGTACCTCTCACAAAAACAATGTGAGAGAGAGAAGCTCAGATGACTGCATTATCGGCACTCACCTTGGAATGGGTATGTCATTTTCCACTTGTCAGTGTGCTGGTTTTTGATTGATACGCAGGGTGCAAAATGAACCTTTTCCACACTAAACGTATACAAACATAAATATAATATAATCAAATATTAATACAGAAGTCTCTTATGGTCACTGCATTTTTTTATGCAAGGATGCATTTATTTGATCAAAAAAATACGGTATTAATAATATATTATTGTATATATGTTATTATATATAATGTTATTTTTCCTGTGATGGCAAAGCTTTCTGCAGTCATTACTCTCCAGTGTCACATGATCCTTTAGAAATCATTCTAATATGCTGATTTGGTGCTTAAGAAACATTTCTTATTATTATCAATGTTGAAAACCGTTGTGCTGCTTAATATTTTTGTGGAAACCATGACATATATTAAGGATTATTTGCTAAATAGAAAGTTCAAAAGAACAGCATCTATTTAAAAAAAAAAAATCTACATTTATAAAGAAATTTATTTGAAAAATATTTTGTAAATTATAAATGTTTTTACTTTCACTTCTGGTCAATTTAATGCATCTTTGCTGAATAAACGTGTTAATTTCTCTCAAACAGTGTAATTTATTGTTATTTTTATTTAATTAAAAAAATATATATATTTTCCTCTTGAATACATGATATAAGCTAGTCTCAATCCCTCTATGAAACTACATACATGCGTCACAAAATGTCAAAAACCAACATTTCATTACTCACCAAAATTAGTTTTTACTCTCATTTGATGATTGTTCATTTTGGATCCTGCTGATAATATGATATAACTAATATAGTTTATATAGAATACTGTATCTGCTACTCATCGCTTCATTTTAACATTTGTTCAGCTATAGCCATGCCATTCTGTCACTCTTGTGGGATAAACAAGCAGTCAGAACTCCTCTCAGTCATGTTTATGATTCATCTGCATCTATTAGGAAATTGCTATAAACTGCTTGCAAGCGCTGTGCGCCTCTCAGCCGCCCCACTTCCAGAGCTACTGCTAAAGCTCACTGCCCTCAGTCTCTTTTTAGCTCCTAAAGGGCAGGCAGCTTTCAGTGCACATGCTCTGTTTCTGGACTGGCTCTCTCTGTGTCTCAGGAACATTCACTGACCCTGTGACTCCAGAAGAAAGACAGTGTGGGGATGGGACTTCCTTCCCAGAGTCCCCAGATCTCGACCACGTGGGTACCATTTACTGCTCATCCACAATTCATTGCACGGTCATCACTGCTTTTATGAAATCATGCATAGTCTCATCTAACCAAGCCCCAACCCGTAGATGTCAGGAGTGTACACGGAGCTTGGGAACGTCTATCCCGGGAAGAGCAACCAATCTCTCCAGAGTCACTCCTCACCCAGGGCTGTCGACATGGGCCACGCTGAGAACAATACATACACTTTGTCTTTCTCGCATAATAACGCAGGTATTCTGAGCTTACTCTGACATCCACAATTGTCACATGGTACCTCAGATAAAGAGACCGACATGCAGCCATGATTATGATGACAGATATCACGATATTGGCTGTGACCATTTGACACTAAATGTGCTTGCTTATGTAGATAAGTTAGGATTTTAACTCAGGGGTTTTCAAACTGGGTTCCGGGGAGCCATAAGGGACTGCTAGGAGTTTTTTTTCTTTGAAAGAATTTAAAAGAATTATAAAATATACTTATTTTAAAGTTATTTTAAATTAAATATCATTTATGCATAATTTCATTAATATTATTAATGTTTTTCTCTGCTTTATAAAGATTAGTTAGTTGTTATTAACCAACAATATATTTTAACAGTGAGAAACTAAAACAAAATATTGGAATATTATAAGTTGGCAGTAAAAAATGGATTAGACGTGAAAATAATTATACAAAAAAACTTTTAATTTGTAATCTTTCTCTTGAGATTTATACTTTAGTTCTAGCATTAAACGTGGGTTTTAAAAAAAGACTAATATTGCAATACAGTAGTTGTTTTGCTTAAGTATAATGACAATATAAAAGATGGTTACAAGTTCCTTACAAGTAGGGCCGTGGAATCAACAAGTTTGAAAATCCCTAATTTAATGTATGCATGTTTTAGTTCTTAGTTTTTTGTCAATTGGAAACTTTTTAGAACATTTAGTAATATCTCTCATAGTATTCCTGTGTATGATAAATGTTCCTCATGATTTCGTTCATTTTGCAGGGAGCCGTAAGTCAGGCCTCTCTCTTTCATGGACTGAACCCTTTCCTGGCTCTCAGTATGACCCTTACCAGCAGACTGTCCCTTCTCCAGACAGTGTGGAGTCTAATCCTTATGTTAGTTTGGATAGTCCCCCTGTCTCGCCCCTGCCTTCTGATGAACCTAGCCCTCTGCCCCAGCGTAGGAAGCTCTTCACCTTCTCACGCCCACCTCGCAGTCGAGACACGACAAGTTCCTGGATGCTCTGAGCGAGCAGTTGGGCCACCGGGTCAATATCGTGGATGACTTTAAGGGAGGAGAGAATGACTATGAGGAGGTTAGTGTCAGACACAGAAAGGGTTTACTATTTATCAGCTAACTTAATGTCACAGAAATATATGAAATTATTTTACACTAAATTCTCTTTATTTTATTTTTAAAATATCTTGTCCTATGTAGGTGTAGCTGGTCACATTTCATATTATTTATTATATTATATTTTATTTAATGTTTTTATTTTATTTTTATCATTATTATTATTATTTTTAAATTCCTTGTCCTATGTTTGGGAAACATATTTTATTTTATTTCATTTCATTACCATTGGCAATCGTGGCCTAATGGTTAGGGAGTCAGACTGGTAACCTGAGGTTTGCGGGTTCGATTTTCAATACTGACAGGAAATGACTGAGGTGCCCTTAAGCAAGGCTCCCAATCGCTCCCTATTTTATTTATTTATTTAATTTGTATTATTATTATTTGTTTTTAAATCTCTTGTCCTATGTGGGGTCACATTTCTTTTATTTATTTTTATACATTTATGTATCATGTTGTTTTTTTAAGCCCTATTTGTCTTTGTGGCACCATCAGATGAGTTTCCAGGATGAACAGGAAGTGAACATGCCTCATGAGTTAAGCAGTGCCAGCAGTGAAGATAACAGCTGCAGTGATGATTCCACCTCAGTCACCTATTCCTCAGGCTCTGACCACATCCCCCCTCCCCCTCAGAGTCCTCCGCCCCCGCCACCACCTCTCCAGTTCACCGACCCGCCCTCGCCCCCCCCTCACCCCAGAGCACTTGCCCCAACCTCCTCCAGCCTTCCAGCACCACCCCATAATAGTCCCGCCCCCACCACCACCTCGGCCCTTCCTCACTAACCGCCCCTTGTTACACAAAGTGCTGCCCAACCAGTGTGGAGCTCAGGGCTCAGCACACCCATGTCCGACGCTCCTCTCCCCAGCCCAGCGCTCAGTCTGTTCTCCAACTGCACCAACCAAAGGCTCATCCCATCCTACAATCATCCCCGCACACCTCCCCTCAACCCCCACATGCAAGCGCGCAGCACACTCACCTACGACATCACACCCAGTCCATCTACCAGAGCCAGCAGACCTCTGCTCCCAGAACCTCTCCGAGCCTGACCAAACAAAAGAGCCTCCATTCCCAACCTTCCCAGCAAAGCTTTGAAAGCACACTCTCAAGCAAGGTACCCCCACCACCGCCACCTCCTCTACCCCCACCTTGTGATCCACCACCTTTGCCCAAATCCAGTCCGAAAGCCTCTGACAACAACCACATGAGCGTGAAAAGACTTCGCTGGGAGCAGGTGGAGAACTCTGAAGGAACTATCTGGGGACAGGTTGGTAGTGATGCATAACAACCACAGTGCACATCAGAATTGAATGTTTAAGTGCAAGTGGAAGTCATGTGATGATGAATTACTGAGTGGATATGTCTGTTTGTTAGCTTGGAGATGATCCTGACTATCATAAACTCAGTGACATGGTCAAGTACCTGGATCTGGATCTGTACTTCGGCACACAAAGGAATTCCAGTAAGGTTTCTTTGCTTTTTTTATATATATATATGGCTCAATGTGATATTGCACGTACATATCATCATCCCCTGTCATGCAGTGCTGTGAAAAAGTGTTTGCCCCTGACTGTTTCTTGTTTTTTTACACTGAGTGTCATCAGATCGTCAACCGATATCGTTCAAATGTTTAAAAGTTGTCTTCATGAACAAAAAAAAAACAACAACAAAATATTTCATTATGTAAATGCAGTTATTTGAGTGTTACAGAACATTCATTCAATTTAATTCAAAAAGAATGTAAGAATATATAATTCTTTATGTCTTTATTTTTACCGTTAATTTATGAATGTATTAATTTATTATGTAATTTATTCTAATGCAGTTTATTACAAAAGTTTGGGTCGGTAAGATTTTTAAATGTTTTTGAAAAAGGAGTATTTTATGCTCAATAAAAAAAAATTATAGCATCCTTGCTGAATAAAAGTATTTATACAAAAAACAAACAAACAAAAAAACCTTTTGAATGGTAGATATACATAATCATCATGTTTGATGATTTAATTATATAATACATAAAAAAATATATATAATATATACAGTGGTGCTCAGAATTAATGGCGCCCCTGGTAATTATGATCAAAAATGGCTGTAAAAAATAAATCTTCATCGTTTATCCTTTTGATCTTTCATTCAAAAAATTGGCAAAAATCTAACCTTTCATTGAAGTAAAAGAATTGAAAATGGGGGGGGAAAATCACATTATAAAAAATATTTTTCTCCAAAACACTTGGCCACAATTATTCATACCCCTAGATTTTTTATGAATAATTTATCTATGAAGTATATTCCCATTAATATTTACCTTTTTTAGCACACCAGGGTGACTAGGAACATGAAATTGTCCAGCTATGACTTCTTGTTTCACAGGAGTTTAAAGATGAGGAAGCACAAAGGCCAAATTCCCTTAATCATCCATTACAATGAATAAAACCACAGAACATGGTTCTGATGTGCAGCAAAAGATTGTTGAGCATCACAAAATAGAAAGTGGATGTAAGAAAATATCAAAAGAATTAAAAATCCCCATTTCCACCATCAGGGCAATAATTAAGAAGTTCCAATCATCTAAAGATGTTACGATTCTGCCAGGAAGAGGACGTCGTGTCTATATTTTCTTAATGGACGGTGAGAGGAAAGTTTGAGTGGCCAAAGACTCTTCAAGGATCACAGATAGGGGAATTGCAGAGATTAGTTGAGTATTGGGGTCAGAAAGCCTATTAAAAAAATCAAACAACCCCTACATCATCCCATGTTGTTTGGGAGGGTTTTAAGAAAAATGCTCCTCGCTCATCCAAAAACAAACTCCAGCATATTCAGTGGTCAGACACGACTGGATCTTCAAATGGCACAGGGTTCTGTGGTCAGATTAAACTAAAAAAAAGAGCTTTTTGGCAGCAAACACACTAGATGGGTTTGGTGCACACAATGATAAAAAGTATCCCATGTGTACAATTTAATATACCATTGGATCTTTAATGTTGTGGGCCTATTTTTCTGCTGGAGGTCCTGGACTTCTTATTCAGATACATGGCATTGTGGATTCTATCAAATATCAACAGATAAAAAATCAAAATCTGACGCCTTCTGCTAGAAATCTTATAATGGGCCGTGGTTGAATCTTCCATCAGGACAACGATCCAAAACAAACATCAAAATCAACACAAAAATGTGTTAGGGAGCACAAAATGAAGCTTCTGCCATGACCGTCCCAGTTCCCTGACCTGAACCATATAGAAAATGAGTGGGCTGAACTGAAGAGAAGCACCAATATGGATCTGGGAATCTGAAGGATCTGGAGAGATTCTGTATGGAGGAATGGTCTCTGATCTCTTGTCAGGTGTTCTCCAAACTCATCAGGCATTATAGGAGAAAACTCAGAGCTGTTATCTTGGCAAAAGGAGATTGCAAAAAGGTATTTAATAAAAGGGTATGAATAATTGTGGCCAACGTGTTTTGGAGAAAAACATTTATTTTATAATGTGATTTCCCCCCCACTTTCAAATCTTTTACTTCAATGAAAGGTAAGGATTTTGCCAATTTTTTGAATGAAAGATCAAAAGGATAAACGATGCAGATGTATTTTTATAGCCATTTTTTATCATATTTACCAGGGGTGCCATTAATTCTGAGCACCACTGTATACTACCATAATAAAATTCAACCACATAAAATGATAAAAATGTGCAGAAATTCAGAGGGGGCAAATTCTTTTTTATAAGGAATTAATATGTAACATCTCATCAGTCTGTATATTGCTGTCTTCATCCACATGTAGCATCCGTTTTGTAGCTTTTCATTTTGCTGCTAAAAAATGAACTCAATTACTAGGGGTGTGCATTGGCACTGCCCTCACAATTCAATTCGATTACGATTCACCAGGTAACGATTCGATTCAATTCGATTCTACGATGCATTGCGATGCATCAAAATTCTACTGCACACAACAAGGCACATCTTTTATCAGTCATGAGGCAATACAAGCATATTGAACAACATATTTTATTGGCTGCTATGTGTGTATTATTACTCCTGTATCTTTGACATCAATGTCATTACATTAAATAAAATTGATTGGTACAGGGTATTGAATATAGCATTTTCAAACGCGGTCATCTCGCTCCACCTCAACCATCTTTATTGTTGTTGTTATGCCCCCGGAAGTAATTGAAACTTCAAAACTTTATTGTCCAAGGCCAGAAAATAAACAGTGACATAATCGATTATGGCACTTTGCCGCATCGATGCTGAATCGAGCATTTCCCGCATTGCGATGCATTGCCGAATCGATTATTGTTGACACCACTATCAATTACCTTGTCTATTTTTCTACGTTTCAGCTCATCTCTCATGGAGAGCTATGTCTCTCAGATCCCATCATTCCCATCCAGTTATTGGCATCCCACGGCCTCTTTTCATTCTCATAACCCTCCATATATTATTTCCACTACTGGTGCAAGGAGAGCACATCCTTACATTGTTATTAAATGTGTCAGTCTCTCTTCCAGAGCCCACTTTCCTGCCCGAGAACTTTAAAAAGAAAGACGTGGTTGAGATTCTCTCCCATAAAAAGGCCTACAACGCTTGTGAGTATGAGTAGGGGTGTGTTGGAGAGCAATCATCTAGATTGAGCTCTGGGTTGAGTCAGGTTTGTTGTCTTGTGTGACGTAGATGTGTAGGAGTAGGTTAAAGAGGTGATGTAGGTATTTGCTGCTGTCGCAACTGTGTGGAGAATTTTCCCATTGAGGAGGTAAAGAATCCATGTCTTATTAAAGGGATAGTTCACCCAAAAATGAAAATTATCCCATAATGTACTCACCCTCAAGCCATTCTAGTACTGTATATGACTTTCTTCTTTCAGCCGGAGTTATATTAAAAAAACATCTTGGCTCATCCAAGCTTAATAATGGGAGTGAATGGTACCTTAAATTTTGAAGCCCAAAAAAGTGCATCCATCTATTATAAGAGTAAATAATACGGCTCCAGGGTGTTAATAAAGGCCTTTTGAAGCAAAGCAATGCGTTTTTGTTAGAAAAATGTCCATATTTATAACTTGGCTTTTATCACTGGCTTCACAGGGTCAGCGGTCACTCTTCTGCCAGAACTAGCATATAGCCGTTACCAGAAGCCAGTGATTATAGTTTATAAAGTTATAAATATGGATATTTTTCACTCACATTATAAAGCTTGGAGGAGCCAGGATATTTCTCCAATTTTATTTGGCTGAAAGAAGAAAATCATATACACCTAGGATGGCTTGAGGGTGAGTAAATGATGGGATAATTTAAATTTTTGGTTGAACTAAACCTTTAAATCTGGCTGCCCTGTTCAGCTATCCTCATAGCGCATCTGAAGCTGTCCCCGAAAGAACTGCGGGAAATCCTCGTGACCATGAGCACCGAACGCCTGGAACCCGCACACATTAAACAACTGCTGCTCTACGCTCCCGACGACGAGGAGGTCAAACAGTTTCAGCATTACGACAAGGACCCCGCCAAGCTCAGTGAGCCCGACCAGTTCGTCCTACAGGTGCGTTTACCTGAGACCAAGGCTGTTTTTCCTGAGTTCTGTAATTAATGTAAATAATAATTGATTCTTATGGGCTTGTTCTACAGATGCTACTAGTTCCTGAGTATAAAACCAGACTTAGAAGTCTTCTTTTTAAGACCACTGTGCAGGAGAAAACAGAAGAAATGAGAGCCGCATACGAATGCATATACAAAGCCTCATTAGAGCTCAAAAACAGCAAGAGGTTGGCCAAGATCCTGGAGGTAAAACACTTATTTCAGCAGATATGCCACTAATAATGAATTGTAAGTGTTAAATACATCCTGGATCTTATGCAAAGGAGTTGGTGTTTCTGAGCCATTCATTTTTAAACATCTTAATTATAAATATTAATCTTACAATATGCACTGTTTTTAGTTTGTTTTAGCAATGGGAAATTATCTCAATAATGGTCAGCCCAAGACGAATAAAACAACAGGATTCAAAATTAATTTTCTTACTGAGGTATGTTTGTTTTATTGAACATTGCTCATATTATATAAAAAGTTTTTTTTTTTACATTTCTCCTAATTATGAGTTTAAATACCCCCCCCCCAGCTAAACACAACTAAAACTGTTGATGGAAAGTCGACCTTCCTCCATATTCTTGCCAAATCACTATGCCAACACTTCCCAGAACTCCTTGGCTTCTCCAGGGACCTCATAACAGTGCCACTAGCTGCCAAAGGTAAGTACAATTTCCTATTAGACTTTTTGTATATACATTGCTGTTCAAAACTTTGGGGTTGATAAAATGTTAAAAGGTGACCTATTACGCCCCTTTGTCTTGACTTTCAAGAAACCAGTTTGAAATGATTTGGTGACATAGTGCTTTATCCTGCTGAAAGTAGCCACTTCAATTACATTTCTTCCCAATTATGATGCTTAATTTGAACTTGAGCAGATTGTCTTGACCAAAATTAATTTTTTTACACACACACACACACACACACACACACACCTTACTGACCCCACATTTTGAATGGTAGTGTATTTTTCTCTTTTGCTGTTGGATCAAATGGAAATGCAAAAATAATATTTGCTGTAGTGTCAACTAGGCCTAAATGTATTGATGAATGATTGTTCACACATGTTTACTGAAATGCAGTAAATCAGAGGACCGTTACTGCTGATCTCAGTGACCTTCACTCCACCATCCAGGACATAAGAACTTCCTGTGTAAAAATCCCTGCTACTTCAGAGGATCGCTTTGCAGCGGTTATGAGTGTATCCACCAATCAACAGCATTTTTATAAATAAGTTTGATGGTGACAAGAATTGAATAAAAAGTCGGCACATAATATGCTATCCTGTGAAAATATATCTATAAGTTGCAATGTATCATTCCTTGACCCTGATATTAGAGCTTCCTGGAAAACTGTCATCCAGCTGTGCAGTCCCTAGACTCCTTGCAGCAAAGAGCAATGGATGAGTTTCATAAAGTGGCCTCCTACTTTGGAGAAGACAGTAAGGTGACAACCACAGAAACCTTCTTTGGCATCTTTGCTGAGTTTATCTCCAAATTTGAGGTGAGTTTTTTTTTTAAATATATTTCAGTAACACTTTACAAATAAGGTCCTATTAGTTAACATTGGTTAAAGCAGTGGTTCCCAACACTGCACATTTGAGAGCCCGTTCACACGACACTGTTTTCAACTAAAATGGAAACATTTTATGCATTTTGGCTGTTCATTTACACGCCAACTGGGTTTTAGAAGCCTGAAAACACAAACATTTGAAAACGGGTTTCAAAGTTTAAGTTTTTTGAAAATGATACCATTATTGTCATGATGTAAACTACAATAACACAAATTTGTGAAAACAGTGATGTCATGTGCATGCATATTATGTGTTTTTCTTTACAAAGCCAACTACTGGCCTGGCATGTATTCAATCGATTTTGCAGATCCGTGTGAACGGTGATCATTTAACAACATTGTTGTCTGTACGTGTAAATGCAAAGGAAAAACGTTTCTGTTTTTAGTACATCATTGACGTGTAAATGTACACTTAGATGTCTTCCTAATCAAACGCACCAGATTCAACTCATCAGCTTGTTAGTAAAGGCTCCAAGACCTCAGATGGGTGTCAAATAAGAGCGACATCAGAAATGTGGTTGGGAACACCTGGGTTAATGCATTAACATTATGCATATGCACAATGCATACATTATCCGTAACACTTTACTTAAAGCCTTTATATATAATGCATTATAAAAACATTTTTAATTCATTAATTATAACTTGTAATGCACCTTATAATGCATTGTATGGTCTATAAATAATTGTAACCACAGTTATGATACATTATAATATGTTACGCCTTTATAAACAGATTTTTGATGTAACAAGGAATCTGCAAATATTATAATGCATTTTAACTTTGGTTATTATTTATGAAAACATGTAATGCATTATTACATACATTATTAATACCTTTATAATGCATTACATAAAGGCTTTATGTAAATGGTTACCATATTATCGAACAATGTGCAATACATTTGTTACAGTATTTATTCATCTTTGTTAACGATAGGTAATTGTTTGTTGGTTCATGTTAGCTTGGGGCCATTAAATAACATTACCAGATACAACTTTGATTTTAATAATGTATTAGTAAATGTTATAATTAACAGTAATTAAGATGAATAAATGCTTTAGAAGTATTTTTAATTTCATTGTTAGTTCATGTTAACTAATGTAGTGAACTAATTTTAACAAATGGAACCTTATATACAGTCAAGTGAAAAAGAAAGTACACCCTTTTGAATTCTGTGGTTTTAAGTATTACAACATAATATAAAATGTTATGTCCTTGGCAGATTTTAAAATTATGTAAATATAAATATTATGTTTCATGGTTTATTTAGCAAAAAATATGCCAAAATGGAGAAGCAATATGTGTGACAAACTAAGTGCACCCTTACTGCTTCCATATGAATTAAGAGGGTAAGTAGCATGCCTTTGATTAACTGATAATTAGCAAGCGTGACCAACTCTATAAAAGCTGAAGTTTTGGCAGTTTGCTGGTACAGAGCATTCACGAGTGTTAACACAATGCCAAGGAGGAAAGACATCAGCAATGATCTTAGAGAAGAAATTGTTGCTGTCCATCAATCTAAAAAGGGTTACAAGGCCACAATCTGAAGTCCATCATTCTACAGTGAGGAAGATTATTCCTCAAGTGGAAAACATTCAAGACAGTTGCCAATCTTCCCAAGAGTGGACGTCCCAGCAAATTCACCTTAAAGGGTTAGTTCACCCAAAAATGAAAATTCTGTCAGTAATTACTCACCCTCATGTCATTCCAACCCCGTAAGACTTTCGTTCATCTTCGGAACACAGATTAAGATATTGATGATCCTGTTGATGATCCTTATTAATGGTTCCATTACCCACTATCTCCAAGGACTCTGATGAAGATGTAACCACATCGAAACGTTAGTCACTGTTATGTACCGTAAATAAACGAATTACTGAGAGGATTTATGTGTTGCACCGGCGATTTTCCTTTTTTGCCTTGTCTTGTCCTGCCCTGGTTGCACCGGATTGTTTGGGAATCACAGTAGCGCAGCAAGCCTTCCTTCTTAAACAGATTAAGATATTTTTGATTAAATCTGAGAGCTGGATCACTCCTCAATAGGCTTCTAAGGGATTGAAACTTGACAGCCCCGAAATGTTATTAAAGGGTACCTATTATGGCATTTAAAATGTTCCTTTAATATTGTTCTGGGAGTCCCCAACAACAGTTTTACAAGCATGCAATGACAAAAAACACTTTTGTTGTCTTATAATATGCATTTATTTTTACCTGATTTGCTCACCGACTCCCATATGAATCGTTTAGCGAGTCATTTTTCCAAACCCCGCCTTTGCGTGACGCTAATCTGCGGTGTTACAGGGCAATCCCAAAGTTCAGTGGTAAAAGCACATTCAGTCTTTTGCGTTTGCGTTTGCGTTAGCCCAACGCTTAAACATATTGATAATGCAGTACTAAGAGGTAACGTTATAGCTATATTCTTTATGACAACTCCATTAACAACGACATACTTATTGAGAAGGATACATAAAACATAAAAGCAACAATTAATATTAATAATACTTACAGGTTGTGATTCGGAGAAGGAAGCTGATCCAAATAAACTCGGTAATGAACCTTCCTTCAGTAACGTTTATCAGCCGGCTCTCAAATCCATACTTATAGCATTTAGGTTTGGGTCAATCATCTTCAAAATGACGCGAACACAGAACAAGGTTCGGCTATACTTCTGTGGTATAGTTGTATATATGAACTGTAGCCACTTAGTCTTCAAATGCTCCTCACTGGGCAGATGAAAAAAGTTTGCTTTTGCGTCGCACTTCAAAACACAGCGTCTCGTCGACATGATGTTAGTTCCCTGGCGTCTCCGACAGGGTTGCCAGGTCTGCACAACAAAACCAGCCCAATTGCTCATCAAAACTAACCCAATCACGGCCAAAAATAGTGAAATGGCGTTCCCGGGTGTTTCCCCAATAACAATTATGTTCCAGTGGGTAAAACAATCGTGTCAACCCGTGCACTACACAAACAACCCGCGGAAACAGTGCAGGCATACGGACCTGGCAAAACTGGTCTCCGAACGCAATAAGTGGGCGTATCTTATTCAAATAACTTGTCAAGTTGACGTCATCTAGACAAAGGAAAAGCATCGTTCGTCAACGATTCATATTAGCGACTCAAAGTCGACTCTTACTTTTGAGAGACAATAACTTTGTATACGGTGAACTTTCATGTTTAAAACTTTGCAGGATGTTTTCGTTCACTTAGATCTATGTTACACACTACATGAAGGGCAAGTTTCAAAAATCCATAATAGGTACACTTTAAAGAAATCGTCAAAATAGTCTAAGTGACTACAGTGGCTAGATCTTCAGTTTATCCAGCTACGAAAATACTTTTTGAGCGCAAAAACAAACTAAAATAGCGACTATATAAAATAACGAAAGTCTTAAGGCCTGTTCACACCGGGACGAATTTCGCGTGCGATATTCGTCAACGTTTAACGCCTCGTGACTAAACAATGGGCGCCAATGTGAGTGTGCACACCGACGCGTAAAACGCCACGCGTAAAAGCGTCATTTTTTTTAAAACGCCTCGGGTTCGTTTTTTTTGTTTGACGCGCCCCGTCAAAAACTATCCGACCAATGAGATTGGCACTTTTGCTCACGTGTCTGGAGCTTCTGAAGTTACAGTAAAACACATCTTGGGGGCGCTCAAACACAAAACGGTCTTGCCGAGCACACATACGTAACGGCGAAGAAGATATACAGCGTCTACACTCTGCCGGGAAGAAATAAGACGAGGAAGATGCAAGGCAAGATGAATGTAGAGCTGCTGGTCTTGTTGTTGTCTATATAAAGAGACACAAACGAGAATAAAGAACTATATGACAAACGCGACAAACTTGCTCTCTTCTTCTGAGTGACAAGCGAGTGTCAGAAGCACTTTGTGGACCGGGGTATTTAGTGCCATCTAATGTCAGGGAATGAATTTGCATGTTGACTCGGCTCATCGTCAGCGAAAATCATTTGGGTGTGAACACAAAAAACGCGTTGAAAAACGCTGATGAATAACGCGAGCCGATATTCGTCCCGGTGTGTACAGGCCTTTACGGGGCTGGAACAACATGTGGGTGAGTAATTACTGACAGAATTTTCATTTTTGGGTGAACTAACCCTTTAAGGCCAGACCGTGAACTGCAAAATCCAGAGCAATGTCAAAAGTGCCATCCTCAGAAAGTTCAAAAGCAATAAACACCTTTTATAAAAAAATTACAGTCCTCTGATTAGACAGCTGTACATGCTTATATCTGCGTCTTTATGCAGAGCTGATAGGCCTATATATGATGAAATATAGCCTATTAAATTTCATCTTAACATGCTTATAAGGCCATCAAGGGTGTCATTTTTGCGTATGAATGCTTTCAGTTGTTCCTAATTTTTTTTTCTTGATTAAGAATACATTTTAGAAGGAAAGTTATAGACGAAGCATGATTTGTTTGTGAAAACGTCCGTACACAGATTTCACTCACAAATTCTATGTACGAATGCTTAGTGAATGAGACCCAATGTCCTTTGGACTGACGAGACTAAAGTGGAGATATTTGGCGCAAACCAAACACAGCATATCAGCACAAACACCTCATATCAACTGTCCATCACAATGGTGGAGGGGTGATGATTTGGGGCTTGTTTTGCAGCTACAGGACTGGGACAGCTTGCAGTCTTTAAGTTGACCATGAGCTCCTCTGTATACTAATGCATTCTAGAGTAAAATGTGAGGCCATCTGTCCGACAGCTAAATCTTGGCTGAAATTGGGCCGTGCAACAGGACAATAATAAGAAGGACGTCAGCAAATCTACAACAGAATGGCTGAAAAAGTGTTTCACTGGCCCAGTCAAAGTCCAGACCTCAACCCAATTGAAATGCTGTGCATAAACAGACGCCCACAAACCTCAATGAACTGAAGCAATGTTGTAAAGAAAAGTGGGACAAAATTCCTCCACAACGATGTGAGAGACTGATTAAGTCATACAGAAAACAATTACTTCGAGTTATTGCTGCTGAAGGTGGTTCCCTTTCCTAGTCACTACGAGTTCCGTCGTGACGACGAATGGGGTTTTGCTTAGAACGCCTATCAACTTTGAGTATTACAAAACGAGCCAATGGTAAAGAAATGCCATGGGTCTGCGGAATTTGTATAGCGTAACTCCGCCCCACCTCGTGGGTATATAAGGAAGTACTCTGGCAACATGCTGTTATGTTTTTGCTTTGGAGCCAAGAGGTCCTCTTCACTCCTGCAGCCTATTCTCTGATTATCTTCGAGAATCTTCTAGACAGCTTCCAGTCAGTGTTGGTGTGATGGCGTGTTCCAGCGAGTTTCACATTCCTGCCTGCTGATCTATGCAGTGGTCTGCAACAGCGTGTGTGTTTCTCCCCGGGCACTTCAGTACTGCTGCGAGCTTTTCTCTCACAAAAAAAGCTTGCACGTGGCAATTCTTTTTAAAGACGTTCTGCCTGTGTATTTCTGAGTGCAGTAGTCTGATAGATTTAGCTGATGGGCACGAACGCTGTTTGACGTGTGTGGGCTTTGATCACGCTCAGACAGCGTTTGTGGATGCGTCATGTTCGCACTGCGCGAACATGACCATCGCAATGTTATGGTTGAGACTCGATGACCGAAAGCGAGAGTCCCCTCATCCACACCCCGATCTATTCTCTCCACAAGAGGGAATACTTTGGCTGGTGGTCAGGGTGACCTGAGGCAGATGGTGTGGTAACAAACCCGACGAATTATCCTCAGTCCACACACCCCTCTTTCACATTTCAACCGGCGTGGTTTCCGGATAAGTTCGCTGACCAGTCGCGTTCTGAGGACGCCGAATGACCCAGCTTCTCATTTGGCGCCCCGGCAGATGAAATCATGTCTATCGCCGAGTCACAAGGTGAGCTGGAGTCCTCTAGAGATGACGGTTCGGCTGTGCTGCCACCTTCGGGTGTGCTAGCATACCGAGTCTGATCCAGAGTTGACAGCTATGCTTTCCCGGGCCGCCACCAATATCGGGCTTGTGTGAAACCTTCCGCCATGTCCTGAGCACTCAAGGTTGATGATTGGTTTTTGGGGGAGGCGAACTCAATACCTTTCTACCCGGACGTGCATGAAGAGGTCATGAGATCGTGCGAGTCTCCTTTGACTTTTTGCGACTGCTCAGCGGCCAATTCCGCCAGTGGCCAAGGGTACACTAGGTTTCCCCCCGTGGAGTGTTCTGTGGCAACACATCTGTGTCCCCACAGCACCTCCACCTGGCGTGGCAACCCTAAGCACCCCTCCAATGCTTGGAGATTTTTTGTCTACTCCGGTGGGCAGGCTGCCGCCTCACTGCATGCTATTGCCACCCTTCAGGGTGCTCAATGACAGGCACGAGTGTAGAGCTGATTCAGGGCTCATCCAAGAGCAGCATGCCGCCACCGACCATGCTCTATGAGTGACGAAGGTGACTGCATGCTCCCTGGGACATGCGTGGTTAGACATCTCTGGTTTAACCTGGTTGATAAGCACGAGGCTGAGTGAACCCGCTTCAACTCCCGCATGTCACAGGCTGGCCTCTTCGGCGGCGCGGTTGAGGACTCTGCCCAACAGTTCTCGGCCGCCCAGAAGCAGACTGAGGCTGCTGCCACCCAGCCGCCGACTCAGACGCCTCGGTCCGCTTGGCGCCCTCCTTTCACCCGGGCCGCGCCGTGGAGGTGGTCGCAGGAAAGCGCACCAGTCCGTACCAGTCCCGCAGCCTGCCGAATGCCAGGCGATGCGGTGCTTCCGTTATGGGCAGCTCAGAGATGGGTTGCAGTTCTTTCAGGAAGTGGTTGCAGGGCCACTCTTTCCTCCGGGGGAGAACCTCTTTGACATTCCCATTTCTGAGCCCCCAGAGGGCGCGGATGACAGTACGCGTCGCTCGTAAGCCTCGCCACACTCATCCGCATCTGTCGCCAGACCCCTGACAGAGCAGGCCCCGTGGAATGCTGGTCCTTCCCTGGCCTCCTCTGTTAGGATGCGGCATGTGACCCTCCGCCTCCCTCGTCTGGGGGCATTCCGCCTCGCTGCCCCATCGTAAGTACGTCTGTGGTTAACATGACCCCAGCTGGTTCAGTTTTGGAGCTTTCCTATCTGTCCCGCTGGCTTACGAGCATCATCAGGCTTGGCTATGCGATTCAGTTCGCATGGTCTCCTCCCCGCTTCCGGGGGAATCCGGATCCTGGACCTGCGCGTCTTGAACTGATCCGTTCACAGGCTTCCGTTCTAGATGCTCACGGCCAAACACATTTTCAAATGTTTGCGGCCACAGGATTGGTTTGCAGCGGTCACCTGAAGGACGCCTACTTCCATGTCTCCATTCTTCCTCGACACAGACCACTTCTGCAGTTTGTTTTTCGAGGGGTAGGCAAGTACGCAAATACAAGTACGCGGTTCTCCCATTCGGGCTAGCCCTGTCTCCTTGTGTGTTCACAAAGGTCATAAAGGCAGCCCTTGTGCCGCTACAGCAACAATCCCGAACTATCTCGACGACTGGCTGATCCTAGCCTTTGGGTCAACTGGGAGAAGGGGAAACTTTGCCCTGTGCAGAGGATTTCTTTTCTCTGTATGGATATCGACTTGGTCGCTTACGATTGAGTGTGCGCAGTCACTGCTGGCTTGCCTTAGACAGTTCAAGGGCATGAGTGAGGTTCCACTGAAGTTATTTCAGAGGCTCCTAGGACAGCAACACCACTCGGATTATTTCATAAGAGACTGCTTCAGCTCTGGCTTTGCGATCGAGTCCCGAGGTGGGCATGGCAACAAGGCACGCTCCGAGTACCAGTTACTCCGACCTGCCATCAGACCTTCACCCCGTGGACGAACCTCAGCTTTCTGCGAACCGGACTGTTGTTTTCTCAACAGTTGCCTCCACCACGGGCTGGGGTCCCATGTGCAATCGACATGCTGCCATGAGCTCCTTGACAGGACCCCAGTGCCTATAGCGCATGGCACCTCGCTAACAGGCATCTGCAGAGCTGCAGAGTGGGCGACACCCTACACATTCACCAGATTCTACGATATCCGAGTGGAGCCAGTGTCCTCTCATGTACTCGCTTCAACCAGCCGGTACTAGGATCTGCTCAGGTGTCTTTGCTTGCTCGCCATTCCACTCCACGGACTGGATACGTGCGATATTTCCTCAGATGAGCTTCCCTACAAGCCCTGAGTTCCTCCAGCACTGCTGTCGTCAACGCCAGAGTCTATGCCTCTGGCAGCTTTCGCGTTGGCTAGGTGCATCTATGTGCATGATGCCCCGTCTGGGCAACCCCCACTTGTGTATTTCCACTGTAAGCCTCTCTAAGCATGTGTCTTTCCCTTGGCAAGCCACCTTGCCCTAGCCTGGCTCTGCCCTCCTACGTACTTCCGCTCAATTTTCATTTTCCTTCAGTACTACATCTGGGATTCTGCTGTAGACTTTGGCTTTCTCCGATCAATTTTTTACCGGGCCAATCAGCGAACAGAGGGAGTGGCTGAGAATGATGACGTTGATGTCGTGCGTTATTTTGAGTTGTAGTTCAGTAATGGCATTGGAGAAAGATGCGAGTGAAGCCATTCGGGCGTTGTGGCAACACTGCCGAATATCAAGAAGTTAAAGCCGGAGCAAGAACAATCTTTGCTTAGTTTTGTTGGTGGCCATCCTCCCCACGGGGTTCGGAAAAATACATATGTTACGACCAAACGTTAGCGATTGGTTATGGCAGATAGAGTGACTCTGGGCAGATCCAATAGTTTTAGACTTCAATAGAGTACCCACCTACAAGGAAGTTAACGTTTGTCAATGGAGCAGTGCCAGACTCTATGTACTAATGAAATTAAATGTACTAGTCTGGTGGGACCAGGCTAACCATGCCCCCTGGAGTTGAAACATTCCTCCCTACGGGCTGGATACTCCAGTGTTTCTCCATATGTTACCCCCTTCGGGCCATATGTGTTTTCCGAAGTCCTTCCTTCGGCCAGGCAATATTGCATATTTCCACTGAGATACTGTACCTTGGTATTCCTGTGTTAAGTAGGACTCCTTCGTCCGTGCTAGTATCACGACAGGGAGCTCAGACTTACGCAGGGCACTGGAAGACAGCCGAGAAGGTGGTGTGATTAGACTGGAACCCCATTAGAAGGGAAGGGATCGTCTCGGTTACGTAACCCTCGTTCCCTGAGTAGGGATAGAAGACGTTCCGTCTCCCTGCGACTTCCGCTGTATCGCTGGAACAGCCTGAGTTCAGTCTCAGCTCCTCAGCAAGTAACATGACTGCATGTTGCCTGCGTACTTCCTTATATACCCACGAGGTGGGGTGGAGTTACGCTATGCAAATTCTGCAGACTCATGGCATTCTTTTTGCCATTGGCTTGTTTTGGAATACTCGAAGTTGATAGGCTTTCGTCCATTGATAGGCTTTTCGAAACCCCATTCGTCGACACGACGAAATGTCTCGGTTACGTATGTAACCCTCGTTCCCTGAGTAGGGAACGGAGAGTTCTACATCATATCATAGGGTGTACTTAGTTTTTCACAGATGGCTTCTCCCTTTTGGCTTTATTTTTTTCTAAGGTTGTACTTGCCTAATTTTAAGACCTGCTAAAGACCAGAAGATTTTTAGTATGTTGACTCCTGATACGTAAAACCAAAGAATTCAAAAGGGTGTACTTTCTTTTTCACATGACTGTATATGTAATAACCTATTTTTGCTTTGTTCATCATGTGCCTTATGTTTTTGGTTGTTCCCGGTTTTGTTTTGTACAATTAACAATAAAAGTGGGGGTAAAAATTGGCACCTAAGTCACCTGAGGTGAGAGTTTGCTGTGTTTCTCTTCAATAGAGAGCACTGAGCGAGACACAAGGAACTGAAAACCCCAGAAGCCCCCGAATAGCCTCGCCGTTGGCCTGGTGAAAGCAACCCCAGAATGCTGTCTCTACCCCAGAAAGCCCATGTGCCAATAAACACAGAGAACTTGATAGAGTTAAAGGACAAACCTTACTTTAAAATGTCTTGGATGAATTAAAAATATCTTTAGAATAAAGAATATATATTTTATACAGAACTTCAGCCTGTTCATTGAGAAAGTATATTAATTATTATTACATTTGTCATGAGATTTGCTGCTTAGAATGTAACGGGAACATAAACACTTCATGTGGAGAGAATTGAGGGTATTTTTGATTGTTTATTTTTGGTACAGAGGTGAATGAATGTTTAACTCATCCTCAAGCCAAATGTATTTTAACACACAAAAGAAGTTTCAAATGAGATTTAAATTCTTCACAGTATTAGTGTTTTATTGTTGAACTCCATTGTAATTCGCTGATACCACAGCCGAACAAGAGTGCACACCCTTCTCTAAAACTAGTTTCCAAATCTGTATTGCAAGACTAGTTGTACAGTTGATCGGTGGTTCCATCTCGCATGAGAATCTGTGGCAAGTTTAACATCATGAAATCGTTTTTCAACGATGAAAAGATGACGATAAAGCATCGCATTATTAAATGGCAGAAGGGTACAGAAACCATCTGCTATTTTAACAGGAGTATGTAGCTTGTCTGACTTTTTTAGGTATTATTGTTTAAGGTAACAATGCATTTCTTCCTGACGCCTTCTGTTCTGAACAAATGCATGATCTTCCTTATTGCCTGTCTTTGTGTCATGTGTTTTTTCTTTGTCAGAACCTCCGTTATTTCTCTAATTCAAAGACCATAGATGAGGAGAAAACACAATTTGCATTTGCATGTAGCAAAGTATTTCTATTATGTAATGTATTAACGTTTTGATTGTTTCTGTATCAATTTGTAATATTTAACTTGTTTTATCAAATTAATTAGTTGTAAATTAATATGTGTACAAACTGTTGGCGTGACTAGCCTAGTGTTTTCCTGAGCAGTTCTATATCGGCTTCAATATCAACAGGCCACATATTGCTGCGTTTTATTGAGATGTCTAATTTGTTTTGCCTGAATAAATACGCTTTTGCGAACATTAATCTCTGTGTAATTATTATATATATATTTTTTACTGTATCTGTTTTAATGGAGCTGTGGCATCTCTAAGTCACGCTTTGTTTTTTTTCCCTCAAAACATTGCACACAAAGGAATTAATATTACTTTTGAAAAATAGTTGCCAATACTATGCTGATATGCATCTCAGTAATTTCCTGTTATTGGCATTATTCTTCAGGTTAGACGCTCTTTATTTTTCCACATATGAAAAGGAGGCAATAAAGAATAAATAGTACTGTTGATTGACTGAATAAATAATAGAAAAATTCTTAAAATTGTATTGTTTCTTTTTAACAGCTGCTTTTTTTTTAATAATTAACCACAATTTTACATTTGAATTAAAAGGTGTAACTTCAACCGTATCTACTCGTGTCAAATTGTAAAGAGATTTTTTTAAATGCATTTATACTTTCACAATTACACAAACTGTTTTTTTTTTCCGAGGCACTTTCCATATCCAATATGAACATCATCATAACGTCCTTGTTACTAGGCAACGCTATAAGTGCTTCAAATACCAACGATCTTAGGTGTATATATATATATATATATATATATATATATATATAATTTTAATTATATATATATATATATCTTACTGTCATCGTAAGGAGGATACATGAAAATGCCTGATAATAAACCTCAACCTGAATAAGCCTCAAACCCTTTAATCATACAAGAACACAAACACACAAATCCTATGAGGCTAAATTCTTTCTTCATAAATAAATAAATGATACATTTTTGAATGAGATTGTGTTTATATCCTTTACAATAATCTAAGGTGCAGAAACATCTGAATGAGGAGAAAAGCCAAATTTAACAAACACAAGGTCTATACACTGCAAAATATTATTTTCATGATTTGTCATGTCAAATCAACTCAATGTGGTTCAGATAACAATATTTTGAATTTCTGTTGATTAACAAATCTCCACTGTATTAACTAAAATATTTAGGTAACTAAGTAAAACCAACAATATTTTTTTACAGTGTACAGCACAATTGTTTCGGTTTATTTAGATCCAATATTAATGCAATAATGCAGTGTCCTCTACAGTAGATAGGAAGCTGTTCGCCTTAAGCTGTGCTCGGTACTTGCTTCTCATCAATATGGCTTCTTTCGTCACATAAAATAACTATTTATTTTGTAAGTAGGGATGAAAAAATACAGAACTTAAATGTACACATGTACAATGTAAATAGTACATGAGTAGAATGTAATTATATGAGTAGAGAAGACGGACTGACATTGTTCAGATGTGTAATTTCCCACAATGACAGCTTCAACTCTGACAACGTACAAAAAGACTTGAATAGGTTGGTCAATTAATGAGTATCTGAGAAGTTAACAACTACATAATGAAACACTGAAAGCCCAGTTCTTGTTTCACTTTTTTATTTCACTTTGAAGCAGTAATACAAAGCATTTATTTAGCTTTTTTCCAAATTCTTTAAAGAAAAAGTCTTCTGACATAAAGCCTCTGAACTTCAAACGCACCATCAACATTTAGTTTCATAAGTGTGAAGTCAGTTACTCTCCAAACCTTGGTAAAATAGCTCTTGTAAGTGTACTTGGGTAAGGCAGCATGGTAAAGGCAAGGAAAATGTACAAAGAAAAGCTAACAGTGAGCATGATCGCCTACATTTTTCTCTCGCATGAGAATTGATCAGAATCATGTGAACGTGATGAATCAATTCATCAAACATCATAACATGATTGACAGGCCGATGATAATCGCCACTGGGATTCATTCTTGTGATCTTGTCAAAATGGTTAAGTTGCAATATCAGTAAAAACTATTTTGAATTATTTTAATACTTGTAATGGAGACTTTATAGAATATGAGACGAGGAGGAAAAAATGTAAGCAATAATGTCTGCTCTTAGCTATATACAGTAAGAATAACATCCAAGTGGCACATTCTCCCCCACTTCTGTACCATATCTGGGATAAAAGGAGGGAAATACAAAGCTATCCTTGTCAAGGCCTGGTAAACATACAAACAAAGCCAAAACATAAGGTTTCCATACCAGGATATCACTAAAGCACATGTTTTGACCTTTTCCATCACATAAACTGACCGCGGAACACTTTAACTCTAATTTTAGCAATCAAACGTCCAATAACATATAGCCTCTTTCACATACACACCAGTCAGGATTACTTTTACACATAGCTGAGTGGCGCTCTACCACATATATTTAGGTCCAGTCATATTAATGCCCCAAAATTATGAAAACATCAGCTGTGAAAGGCAGAAAATGAATCATTCAGCATTTGTATAATTTAAACCAATGTATTGCATGTAACTAGTATCCTAACTCGAATAGTAAGGCTTACAAATGAAAAGAAGGAATGTACTGTATTGGCTGACTGGAGACCTGCAGTCACAAGCTATACAAAAAGCTAGAGTTTATGCTTTTGATTTAGTGTCTTTCACCTTTTATTTAGAGTATTTGCTTTGTTTAGCTAAGGCCACTTAAGACTCACCTCAAAGTACCTCATTACAATCAATTTAGTTTCTTGTTCACCAAATTCGCCCATCACTGTACAGACCTAGTTCCTCATGCAATTCAGGTCCTTTTTTGCTGTCATCAGCAGCTTTACATAAACATGCTACATCTTGGGGCGTTTGTATCCCTGGTGTCACTGGGATTGTTGATTGTGTTAAGCGTAGGATATTTGAGAAGTACAGCCAAGATGATAAACACTTTGGTAATGTGAGAAGAGCAGCCCTTTAGCAAACCTTTGGTTAAGGGAAAGGGTGTCAGGGTTCAAGGCCATCTTTACAGGACGGTGCTCTCTGTGTCTAGGTCTGAGTCCTTCAGTTGGGTAACAGGCTTCTCAACGGCGATGTCAGGAATAAGAGCTCGACCAAGTGCTTTAAATGTCATCCCCGAATCTGCAAAACACAAGATTAGGAAGTTAGACCATACAGATTAATGGATTGTTTGTAATAAAAATCATTCATCTTGTTTGAGATAAACAGAACTAATGAATTTGACTTGATGTGACACCATGCTGACAGGAAGAGATCAACCCTTTTTTTTTCTAACCAACATGATACCCATTATTTTTAAGTGTCCAATATTTCCTATGCAGAAGTGAAGTTTTTAACATGAACTTTGACGGTTGATTTCATCATGAGGATATAATTCACCCTAGACTCTATATATTTATATTTTATATTAAAAAAAAACAATTTCAGACCACATGACCATATTAACAATGTTGTTTTAAAACATGACGATACAATAAAAATAATAGCAGCAGTAGAAGTAAAATAATTATACAAGTTAAACCAGTGAAGAAATACATTAATATAGTAATAATACTATTGTCCTGGAAAATAAAATTGTATTATGAATTTATTATAATAATAATAATTATTATTATTTTACAGAATAACATTAAAATATAAAACTAATATTCATGGGTGTTTTCATTTAAGAAACGGTGATTTGTGCAAAATGGTTGCAAGTTTGAAACCCCACTTAAATATTCTTTAACACATCTCACTAAAGCATAAATAGCTTAATTACTTAATATTTACATGAACAAATTGTTAATTAAGCCATAGCAAGCAGTGCATTAATGCAGTTTTTAGCACTATTCTTTAGAAATCTATCAATTGGCTCCATTTATTACTTGGTATTTTTTTAAGTATTAAAGTTCACCCCCTGTTGTGAAATCAAGCCTTTAATGTTGTTTATACGTCTATGTGGTGTTTTTAATGTGCTTTAAGACAAACCATGTATAAATGCACAAGTCAACACCATTGCTGAGTATTTTCTCCTTAAAACTGCAGTGAACTAAAAAGACAGTCTCAATTAAAGCTGCAAGCTGCGATGGGCGGGCCCTCTCACATGTAGCGCGTCGGGGAGTGATGCGGCCGCATATTCTGTTGCATATTCTGGAGCTCTGCCAGTGCGGCTGTGAATTTGCTACGCTTTTCAGACACTGCATGAAGGTGTTATACGTCACTTCCTGTTGCCAGCAGGTGGCGCTATGACTGTGGTTGAATGTGGGCATGTACATGAGTTCAGGGCGGGACTCTTATCCTACATGTAAAGTTTGGTGCAGCTGTGAGCATGTACACTGAAGTTACAATCACTTCCTGTGTCATGGCGATGAGTTGATCTTTGATGCCATGCCACGGACACACCGATTGACACCGATAGCACAACTTTTCACCGTCAATGCCTTTAGAAGGCACAGCAGAAATTTCAAGTCGATCGGACTAAATCCCTAGGAGGAGTTCGTTAAAGTACGGAGTGTGTAAATCAGCCAAAATTTGACGACAAATTCAAAATGGCCGACTTCCTGTTGGGTTTAGGGCATCGCTCCAAGAGGCTTTTTTGTGCGTCTAGACATGGTTGATGTGCCACAGAAATTTCTTACATGTAGGTCAAATGTGCGGCGGGGGCTGCTTCGTTAAAGGTCACTTCCTGTTGCCAGCAGGTGGCGCTATGACTGGGGGTGAATGTCAGCATGTACATGTGTTCAGGGCGAGACTCTTGTCAAGCGTGCAAAATTTGGTGCAGATCTGAGCATGTACAGAAAAGTTACTCCAACTTCCTGTTTCATGGCGAATCATCGATGCCACGGACACGCCCATTGACGAAAACGCGCAGAGAGCACAACTTTTCATCGTCAATGCCTTTAGAAGGCACAGCAGAAATTTCAAGTCGATCGGACTAAATCCCTAGGAGGAGTTCGTTAAAGTAGGGAGTGTGTAAATCAGCCAAAATTTGATGGTAAATTAAAAATGGCCGACTTCCTGTTGGGTTTAGGGCATCGCTCCAAGAGGCTTTTTTGTGCGTCTGGACATGGTTGATGTGCCAGAGAAATTTCATACATGTAGATCAAACGTGCGTCGGGGGCTGCTTCGTTAAAGGTCACTTCCTGTTGCCAGCAGGTGGCGCTATGACTGGGGGTGAATGTCGGCATGTACATGTGTTCAGGGCGGGACTCTTGTCAAGCGTGCAAAATTTGGTGCAGATCTGAGCATGTACAGCAAAGTTACTCCAACTTCCTGTTTCATGGCGAATCATCGATGCCACGGACACGCCCATTGACGAAAACGCGCAGAGAGCACAACTTTTCATCGTCAATGCCTTTAGAAGGCACAGCAGAAATTTGAAGTCGATTCGACTAAATCCCTAGGAGGAGTTCGTTAAAGTACGGAGTGTGTAAATCGTCCCAAAATGGCCGCCAAATTCAAAATGGCGGACTTCCTGTCGAGTTTAGGGTATGGGTTCTTGAGGCTTTTTTGTGCGTCTTGATATGATACACGTCCCCACCAAATTTCGTGCATGTAGGTCGAACGTGGACGAGGGGCTAATTTTTTTCAATTTTCTAGGTGGCGCTAGCGAGCCATTTTGCCACGCCCATCCGCAAAACCCACAAAATTTTTCAACAGTCCTGACATGTGTGCAAAATTTGGTGACTTTTCGAGCATGTTGCGGCCTCGAAAATGGGGCTTACTTTGCAGAAAAAAAAAAAGAAAAAAAAAATAATAATAATAATAATCCTAACAGTTTCAAGAGGGACCTCGCACCTTAGTGCTCGGGCCCTAAAAAAGATGTTTGAAATCACTGGCGTTTCTGACATCACAAACTACCTTGTAACCAATTACGTCAACGTGTGATCAGGCGGGGCTAATTTGCATAGTCATAGAACTACGTATACGAATTAAAGCAAGGGGGTAGAGTTACATACAAGCTATTTTAAGGCATGAAGAAAAAATTTCAAGGAACAAACATTTAAATATGTCATTTTGGTGATCAACGATTAGTTTTAAGGGATATTGTAGATATTGTACTACAAGGGGACTTTAAGCAGAAAATGATAAATATTGTATCACTACTGATACATACCAAAATGCTCTTATGACAATGAAGCGACCAAATGTTTTCACAGCCAGGTGGTGCAATTTTAAAATGTTAGTCTGTTAACTCTTATATTGTTTTTAAACTTAAGAGCAGGACACATTCATTCATACAGTGTAATCTCTGTATAGGCTTTCTGATGGGAAATCATGTCTTAATTAAACTACTAAAAAACGAACGAGATATCTTGCTGGTACGAGAAGTGAGAATTGTCAAACTTAACAGCTCTTTTTTGATTTAGCAACTACATTTATAACTTATAAAGGCATCTTAGCAGACAGAATGTTGATCAAACACTGGATTCAGACTGGGTTTGTTCCCTTTCTACATCCGTATCCTAACTTTCAGCATTCAGACACAGCCTTCATGTGCCCTGAAACCTCACAGAAATGCAAACAAACATGCTGTTAAACAGAAGCTAGTGTGACGGAAATAAAAGAGCTTCACCCATTGTTTTGAAGGCAGCACTGCAAATTCCATTGCTGTCGCTTCCTGTGGCTGGAGGTTGGGGCGGAGGGGGAACAGTAGGTCTGTTGCGTGGTTTAGGCACAGGCCTCGGGCGAGGAAGCGATCCCGACTGGAACACCGGGGGAGCCGTGGGACTGGGACTGTCGTGAAACAATGCCGTGGGCGGAGGGGTGCTTGGAGGAGTGGGAGTGCTTGGAGGGGAGGGGTCTTCTGCGGGGTCACCAGGAGCAGTGGGTTGGGGAGGGGGTGTGGCCTGTGTGGGAGGCTGAGGGGGTGGATGGTTGGGTGCCTGAATGGGAGGCTGGATGCTCGAGTAGCGACGAGGGGTCGCGTTTGTTTGAGCCTGTGTTTGTGGGGGGCTCAGATTGGTGGGAGAGTAACTAGAAAGTGGTCTAGGGGAGGGGCTGAGGGACTGAGGGGTGCCTGAAGAGGTTTGCTGTGCTGACGGATTGGTTGGTTGGCCTGGTGGAGGGTTGGCTGGTTTAGGAGGAGCTGGGGCCGGCTTCTTTGTACCTACAAACAAAAAGAGAACTTCAAGTTAGCTCTTTCTGGGGTTCTGAGCTGCTTTCATGTAAAGTCCCTGATATACTTCAAGTGAAATCGAAGAACGAACTGGTGTGACGTCATCTCGAAGTTTGTTTGGAAGTACGAAACAGCTAGCCATAGCAAACTTTCCTGGGGCTTTGATGAGGAAATCTTCTCCGATTCATTTCTTCTTTTCGGTCTGTAGAGGTCAGGCGCTGAAGAGCTGCTTTATAGTTAAATTAAGTAGTTACATTTATAGTTAAATTAAATTGTAATTCTAATTGAATGTGACACTGACACTGTTTTTTATGTTTAATACTGTTAAGCCAGGCTCAGACTACAGGAGTTTCAGGTCGATTTAACCCCTCTCATCATTAGGAGAAAAAATAAAATAAATAATTAATAATAATAATAATTTGCATCCAGGGGATCGGTCAGTTCTGATGTTCGGTCCAGATTATCTGGTAATGCGAGGCATTTACAGATCAAATCTTAAACCTCTCGATCTGCTCGCAACAATATAAAACATGTTTGATATTTAGGATTTTACATCGAGATGATTACTTGCACAATAGCCAATGAGAGACAAGTCTACAAGGAGATGGAAGTGACGTCGCTGTACAGGTCCGGTGGACAACAGAGATGGAGGAACGGCTGGTCAAAATGTGGCAACAACACGACTGCTCTTATAATGTCTACAGCAAGTTGCAGTATCCATTTTGTTTACATCCGCTTCCCCGTGAGATGCAAAATCTAGCATGATAATCTTGTAGTGTGTGAAGGTTTGAGATTTGAATAAAGAGAATCTGTGAAGATGTCCCTTATGTGTGTGATGCAACCAGATTTCACAGTAATATAAGAATTAAAAACTTTTTTTGAGTCTGAGCCCGGCTTTAGGCTGCTATCTTTAAAGCAATCTATTGTGTAAATTGCTATATAAATAAACGTGACGTGACGTGACTTGACTGGAGTGCCGAATTGCAGAGATGGTGCAAACATATCCATGTCACTATGATTGGATGATTTCTAAACTGATCTTCTCACCACTCTCATTTTTTTACATGTTTATTTTGTTATTGAGAGGAAAGCGTCCAGTGCATATATACAGATTCAGCTAAACAGCGGGTGGTGTAGGGATGTTCACTAACAAAACAATATATCACTGATCAGGCATTTCAAATTCCTTTTTACCTCCAAGGGAAGACTGAAAAAGAACTCAGAGCCTAAAGACTTTTGAGGTAAGTCCACTGACCTCTGCGAGCCATGTGAGGACTGGGTCCTGTAGATCCAGCCACAGGCGTCCCCACACTCAGCTGTCCTGATCCTCCAGTGCCATTTCTCTGAGCTGGAGGAGTTGAACCAGGGTCTCGGTTCTTTGAGCTGTTAAGCAAACGGAGAGAAAAATCAACCAATGATATTTAATAACATTCCGCAACATTGACATTCCACAAAATGCAAACTGCAAATAAATACGAACTTAAGCCTTTTCTGATGGAATATTTTAATATTAAATCGTTTGAACTGGTTAAAGCCATAGCCATTCAGCATTTTTTTTTTATTTACATGACTTTTCTAGGTCAAGCAATATACAATACAGAATAGTGTGACTGTTTATATTATTTAAAAATGTAAACCGTATTATCACAGCTCTTTATATGAAGTTGGTTTTATAAGCATGTCCAAATTTTCCACATACATGCATTATACTTGTGTAGGGTAATACTACTATACAGCATTCTCAAAAGCTTGATTGTGTAAACAATGTATACTGTGAAATGTGCTACACTTAAGTCCAACATTTAAAATGAATTACAATTTTAGTTTTTGCCAATTTTATCTGTCAGACAGTGTAGCCTAATAAAAGCTGTTTTGTTTTAAATTGAGTAAGAGAATGGGGACAGACATGATTAGATCACATGACCAGTCAAATACTACTTGCTTTATCTCATGAACTCCCCTGTTATCAGACACTTTCATGAATTCATCAATCATAGCTAATAGCCATCGGTTACTGAAAAGCCAGAGAGTTAAAAGACCCGTTCTGTCCCTCCACAGCATCTCCATGTGCATGCAGGGCTGATTCATTAATGCATTGCACTGGTCCGGCACATTGCAGGAGTCTTACCTGATCTCCTCAGTATGCTGAGCTAGAAGCTGCTGTGCCGCTGCCAGGGCGGCCATCCCCAGCGCCAGCCCGGGCTGGCAGCTCTCTAAGCCCATGCCCGCATGTGCAGGCTGCTGGAGCAAGAGTTCAGTCATAGACTGACCCCCTGCACTACCTGCAGCCTCCACTGGGGGCAGCGGGGGCTGGAAGCCAGGCGAAGCGTGCTGCTTTCTAGGTACAGTATTGCCTCTACGAGGATTGTGGTCCATTAATTTATTAGCAGAGCTACAGAAAGAAAAGACAGCAAAGACACCACTAGTGCTAATAAGTTCCCAGGAGAGCGACACCACAGAGACCAAGAGGGTAATCTGCATTGGTAGAAATCCCACTCATATCACACACACTGCAGGGTTAAAAGGGAAAAGCAAGAGATTTATCAGTAGAACTGAAAATACCCCAGAGGTTAATGGTGAATGCAATCTAATCCGCAGTTTTAATTGCTCAATTAAAGTGAATTGATCAATCTAAATTGATTCTAATCAATTTAATTGCATATCTTTGTGAAGCAAGAGGAAATAACCAGTGTGACTGATTCAGGGAATCAAACGGTTAATAAAAAATGTGCGTGAGATTTGTGTTTACCTGTCTCTCCGGGGCAGATCACCATCTGGCCCCACCATGCTGCCAGGTCTCTTCCTCTCTATGGTGCCCGAGTCATAATCTGGCGGGGTCAGGTGGTTGACGTTGTTTGGAAGTGGTGCAGGCAACGAAAACATGCCGGATACATTAAATTCCACATCTGAAGGAATAACAAGAAACAGGTTAATCTTAAAACTGATAGCAATACTTTTTTTTCATTGGAAAATACCATATATTTAAAGCTTTATGGCCCCTACCTTCAGGGAAAAACCAATCTGCATGCTGAATGATGGGTTCAATAATAGTAACCACATGGACAGAGGTTGCAGCGGCCATTTCTGCTAGACTCCTGTGAGCAAAGAGAAGAGCATTTAGAAAAAGGCACAATTAAATAAGTTGGCGTGTTTGCTGGATATTGCAGAATATTCGGACCCCTCGGTTTTGGCCCACAGTAGATTGGGTCCTAGGACAATGGCTATGTTGCTGGGGGTCATCTTGTTAACGTCACTTTCCTGTGCGAGCTTAGCAAGGAACTTAATAAGGTATCTGCAAAACAGAGCAAATTCCCGAATCAGAAGAATGCAATTTAAAAACAATTTTTAATCACCATCTGGAACTCCTCTGTTGTTGTAGTAAACGGGAAAGCGGGATTCTAAAGGAAATAAACTTTGCACACATGGTCTTAAATTATAATTCAAAAAAAAAAATGCATTCAGTGTGATCTGCTGGTGTCAGAACAGTTTTGTTTTTACACTAGAAAATATATCCTATGGAAAGTATCCCATGTCAATCTCTAGGTACAGTATGGTGAAGGGTATGCGATGATGTGGGGCTATTTTAATTCCAGAGGCCAAGGGAACTTTATCAGGATGCATAGTATCCTGGATCCATGAAATAAAAATCTGCCTGCCTCTATGGGAATTTAACATAGGGGTGTACTAACTTATGCACCCTGTATTTTAAGGAAGAACAATTATTTATTAACGATACATTATTCATTCACAAAGAAAATTGGTGTCCTTAAATTTAATTTTTTTTTTTCCTTATTTTTTAAATTAAGGCATTAACATCAATTTCCAAAAGATGATTTTTTATTCCTCTTTTTAGTCAACTTCAGCATGGGTGTATTGACTTATCCTAAGCACTGTATTATGCCCTTTTCAAAGTTAAAATTTAGTTTTTGGGGTTTAATAGAATAGAAAAAACATTATTTGTTCACATATTTTAAACTGTTGCAGCACCTCTCTATTATGATGTATACTGTACGTTACCGGATGAACTCTTAAGACTACAATTGAGACGTTTAGGAGTTCAGAAACACTGCGGTTTTGGACATTTGAGGGTTCTGCCCGACAACGATGATAAGATACATTCTTAAATATTAAGTCTTAATATTTTACAGGAAAAATTATATTAAGAAGAAATGTATTTTCTATTTATTAGTTACTTTATTTACTATTATTTATTATTTTAATAAATAAGATAATATAATAATATTTATTTTAAATATAAATAATATCTTATTTCCAAGGTCCTGGTTTCTAAACTGCGTAGTATCATGAGTCTGGATGGCAATATGCATATGGGAATAATATGCAAATGATTTACAATAAAACTTTAATCAAACACATTTTAAGATAACATCTGTGCAGTTTTATACATAGAACCCCAGAACTTTGCACAACTTACACTTCACGTTCAGATTTAACTGAAACCTACCTTAAGTTTGCCTTGTTGTTTTTTGGTAACTGATCGCAGGTAACCCACAAAGCCTGTAACCGCTTGTCTGGGTCAGGGACACTTAAAGTAAAAGCACACTAATTAGCAACACAAACATGATTCCTTTAAACCTTTATGTAAAGTAATGCAAGATGGCTTACTTGGACGCCTGTATCCACTCATCATACATCTGGTAAGTCATCAAAGGTTCAGGCAGCTCTCTGAGATACGACTTTAATGCCCCTTAAACCAGGAGAGTACGATTCCAAATTAACATTCATTAAGTGCGAATGACACATTACTTATACGTACAACAAAACAGGCTGTACCAGCAACGGCATGTGGGTCAGAGTAAAACTCCTCCAGCTGTGAGGTGGAGCAATCCAGAGCTGCCTTCAGCTTCTTCAGTTTAGAGGCTCCTGCAGCTATTCTGAACAGACCCTGGAGAATGACCACATTAAAGAGCATATTTTCAGGTATATTAGAAAGCCAAGACCCAAATTCATCTTCTAACATAGATGCAATGTTTATTTGACAGTTGCAGTGACGTGATAATTAAGACAATTTTTTTTAAAGATGTGTTAGTACAATGTGGACACATGTACAAGTTGAACAATACTACTATTGTGGTTCAATACACAACTCAATGCATTTGCCCATATGACTTGAACAGCCTGGAAAAGATTACTGTGGTAGATCAATTAGGGATGTCCCGATCAAGTTTTTTGTGCCTATGATCCGAGTCATTGAATACTGAGTATCTGCCGATACAGAGTCCCGATCCGATACTTGTATTTTCATAGTCCTTCGTGCACATTTCATTAAAGTTATTCAAATCAATCAATCTAAACAGAGCTGTGCAGAGTTTCTCAGTAATTCCAAAATAACAATTACTACTGTAATTATATTTACTATAAGATACTCACTCTCTACTACACCATATAAAGACATTAGTAGATGTAAACATCTGTTACAATGGTAGACATTGTAAAGACTGTGTGGTCACAATTATGAATATGGTGCCAGATTTAGTAAACAGGATAAATTAGCATGAGCGTGCAATAAAAAAAAAGTGCTATGGGAAAAGTGCCTATGTGTGTGATCTACTGACAACATGCAAATTAAAGAATGCAGATGCAGCCGGATCATTTCCATAATGACTAACACAATCTACAAAGAGCAGCGCAAATTAGCGTCTGGTTTAAGGCATGCTTTTTTTGGGCCAGTAAATAATGGCATGAAACAGATTGCTAGTCTTTCAAGTCCGAAGAAAGACGCAACACATTGCACAGTTCGCCCAGAAAATAAAATTATGCGATTGCATGATTTAATGCATAATCAGCCAAAGTCCGCATATTTATGCGGGGGCCGCATTTTTTCAAATACGTTGCACTTTCGCCGCATAAATTGCAGATTTCCGCGCAAAATATGCAGGCCTTGCATGATTTCATAATTTTTCGTACCAAAAGTCACATCAATCTTAGCAGAAAGTTGAAAAGTGTTGTGTTTGCTTCACACAAGAGCAGACATTTTCCCCTGTTGCCATGGGAACGTTATGAAGTGACGTAATTATTACGCGACGTGAACATCGTCGAAAAGCTGTAAAATAGGAAGCACACATTTTTACAGAAGTGGTAGCATATTCCTTTTGTAAAGCTACAGAACTTGCTTGACTCATCAATGTTTTGTAAGTTTGAGCCATGCGTTTATTAAGGTCTGAAATAAAACAAGATGAGAACTTAAATATTCCCAGCACTTTCTGTGATGTAGTATGCTTGCTTATCATAGGAAGTAATAAGAAATGACTCTTTACATTAAGGTAGTAGCCTAGTGAGAACAGGGTGTTGAGGAATCACTTTTTTTTTTTCCCATCAAACTGCAGTTTTTGCAAGTTCCCGCAATATCATTGCATAAAATTGCATAAATATCCCGCATATTCCATCGCAATTTTTGGGAAAACATGCCGCATAATCAAGGATTTTTGCCCGCAACAATCACAAACAAACTCTGCGTTTTTCTGAAAGGACTGATTGCAACGTGTTATGGCAACATCTCAGATAGTCTGTGGCAGATAAAAAATAAACTGTAAATAAATTACTTTTGAGTGATTCGTTACAAAAGTGAGCATCAAATATGCTAAACATGGAAGTTCGAATGTGCATGTGTGACGTGCTAGAACAGGCCTCATCGGTTCTCGTGTTTCACGCACGCACATATGAGCTTCTTCTTTAACTTTTAATGGCGGTTGACAAGCTCACTTTAAGGTGCCACCTACTGCATGACACCTGACTTCAAATAAAGGATCAATCTTAACCAATCAGTGCTTAATGGCCCCGATACTGATCCTTGAGATCGGCTCGGGACATCCCTATCAACAATACAATACTTGATTTGTATGACTGATGCATCGTTTAAATTCTTCGGTCGTGCCGTACCTCCTCTTTCATTCCAGTCTCCAGCAACATCATGACGCAGGCCTCTATAGGCAGTGCGATCTCTCTGCCACTGCGCTTCAGGTGCTCGTCCAGAGCGGTTCCAAACGCTGGCTTCTCAGTCCACGAATCTGTCAGGAAAACATAAATAACTAGTTAACTAGCAGCATCAATTGAAAGCATCACTTTATTAAAATAAAAGATGTGAATTACAGAGGGAGCATTCATCTGTGGTTCATCTGCTTTCAAGACACTAAATACTACATCCTGCTGTTAAGTCCACTTCAAACTCTTTTTTTCCTCTTTATTCTTTCTTACCGTTTCTGAAAAAAGCAGATGAACTAGGTGGGTGAGATGTGAGAAATATTACTCATGGGCCACATGCTGGGACATCAAGTCTGTTTGCTCACGTGTGCTCGCAGGAAACCATCACAACAATTTATAGCACTCAAGTGCCAGGTTTATGGGCACAAAGGAGAACGAAAACAATTAAGCGCCTCTGAGGACTGCACAGAAAATCACTGGAATACATCATCAGGCTAAATTCACATAGTTTCCGTTTGATACATCTACATTAGTCACTATGGAAGGTCACGATGTCAAAACTCATGTAACAACCAACTAGCTGATTACTCAGTTTAATAGTTTATCTAGATTTTCCTACAATATTTTTTAGTTCTTATATTTTCAGCAGTAGTGCTTTAATTAGTGTGTTTGTATTTGTATGTCTTTCAAATGTGGAAAAAATCGTCTCTTTTTCAGATTGACGTCTTTTTTACGAAACCAGCTTAACTGAGTTCAACAAAATTTTAATTCTGTCATAATTTACTCACTCTCAAATATGTAGGACTTTCTTTTGTGGAAGAGATTTTAGAGAATGTTGGTAATTAAACAGTTCTGGTTACCATCAACTTCCATTGTATGGACAAAAAAAATACAACAGAAGTCAATGGGAACCAAACCTGTTAGGTTTTCAACATTCTTCACATATCTCCTTTTGTGTTCAGCAGAAGAAAGAAATGCATATTCAGAACAACATGAGGGCGAGTAAATTTATGACGGAACTTTCATTATCCCTTTAATTACCGTACACAAGGCTTCCTTAAAAGGACTAGTATAACTCGCTTTCTTCTGCAGAACATAAAAGATATTTTGAAAAATGTCTTTTGAAAAGATTTTTTTTGTTAATTTTGGACCCCATTAACTTTTAATTACATGGTCAAACGTAGTAGAAACCTTCTTTAGAATAACTTGTTCAATGTTCTACACAACAAAATAAAGTCCTACAAGTCAGGAGCAACATGTCAATATGTTGACAAAAAAAATCTGTTTTGAACAATAATTAGACAACGATTATGAAAATATGTAGTTTTGCAGATGCCTATTAGTCACTAAATTAGGTTTCATTGGTAGTTATTTCAGTTACACAGCAATAAGAAACTGTGCCGTCACCTTGTTGAGCTTGAATGGTTGGCAGGACGCTCTCGAGCAAGGTGAGAGATTTTCTGTGGTAATCAGCTTGTGCCTCTAATAACTGAGAACAGAGAAGACATTGAAGAAGGAAAGACGCACAGCAGAATGAACAATGGGCATAAAACATGGACCTGAACATGAATATACATAACAACTGAGTTATTGAACCCATGGATGAAAAACAACTTACCATTACATAGTAGCAGGCATAGTCTGCCTCCTTTGAGAAGAAATTGTACATGTCTGCTGAAAGTTGATCCTTAAAAAATATTGACACGATTGAAACTATTAGTATGATTCTGGTTGTGCAGATAGAGAAATTGGATATTACAGGAAACAAGCACAGTGTTTAACCACATGCTCTTGACACAATCCATTATGCATTTGGCAGATACTTTTATTCAAATTGACTTGTACTCAAGCTATACATTTTATCAGTAATGTGTTCCCTGGCAATCAATCCGTACTGTACAGGAACACATCCGTTGAGCCTTAATTGCTCATGCGGGTGATGCAGGTTTGAGACCTTATTTCATGACTCTCTCTCCACTTACCAAAAATTACTATTTAGTCAGAATAAAACACTGATTACACATCAGATTTTTGCAGTTATAACAACCGCTGCATCATAAATCAGTCATCATATTGCTGACTAGCAGCTGGATGGTTCAGCCACCGCCGGATTAATCTTGGATTTAGCAGATTGATGTCTGGTCTTATTTGAGACTGATTTGTGATAAGAAATCTCATATTTGCCATTTGACAAAGAAAAAAATTGGCGGCTAAAGCCACGGTTTTCATTGAACAGACTTCAGAAATCAAGGTTTTTAATAAAACCGAAAATGGATGTTGAATATTCACTTATAAAATATACACCTACACTTCCGTTCAAAAGTTTGGTAATAATAACAGTAACATTACAAATGTATTTATTGGCCGAACAATCCTCCCATGGCTAGCACCCACTGACTTTCCTTCCAGCAAATCAATTAGAACAACTGAGCTAATGTTGTCATCTAATTAGTATTCATGAACCAAGCAGATGAGTTGTGTGATGCATCCCCCTCCCCCACACTTTTCAGATCGTTCTTACACCCCTGCTAGCATGCATTGGTGTAAAATCCATAACTAAGCGACTCATAAGCAGTAAGACATGTTTAAGCTTGTTTGCACATCAGTACCTTACACAGCTCCATTTTGTTCATAGCTTCGTCGACTTCTTCTTTAAGCGAGTCTGCTTTGGCTGTCAGTGCTTGTGTGTTTGTTCCTGAGATTATCGACTTGGTTGCCTGCAACCACCTATGAAGAAACCGATTCAGTTGTGAACTGGGTAAAATTAGAGTTACGATATAATGAAACCTAGATGTATGATAGAAACGTCACCTTGCTCGGGCAGAGTCATAGTCCAGAACCAGCTTGGCTAACTGCCGCCTTTGTTTCAGGATGTTAGGAATGTCCACCTGACAAATAAAAATATGCATCGATATTAAAATTCTGCCCCATATTGATAAGTATGGTCATATTTACGATAACCAATATATGGCTGGAAATTAGCATGCATAGTCCGTACCTCTGCTAGCTGGTTGAGGGGGTCTAAGATCTCCTTCTCAATGATCACCTCATGCTGCATTAGCTCAGATGCCAGTCTGTTCTCTGCATCTCCACACATCTCCATCATTTTTCTGCACAGAAAATACTGAATATAAACTATCATAAAAGTTTGAGGTTGTATGACTTGCCAGGTTGGTAAGATTTTTTTGCATCCTTGATGAGCATAAGAGACTTTTTTTTAAATAAAAAATACAGTAAAAACTAATATTGTGAAATATTATTATTATTTAAAATAAGTGTTTTCTGTGTTTTGACATATAATGCACTTCAGTGATGGCAAAACTGAATTTTCAGAAGTCAATACTCCAGTCTTCAAAAATCATTCCAAGGGGCCGTTTACACTACACCGTTATCAACTAAAAACGTGGACTTTTCATGAGTTTTAGCCGTTCATTTACACGACAACAGCGTTTTGGTGCAAACGCAAACGCAAAACAGGTCTCAAAGTGCACGTTTTTGAAAGCGATGCCGTTATCGTTTCGGTGTAAATTACAAAAATGTCATGCGCATGCATATTTTGTGTTCAGTCCATATAGGCACGTAGTTTTCCTTTACAAAGTGACATCACCAACTACTGGCCTGGCATGAATACAGCTTTTTTAATGGTTGTTTCAAATCTGTACACGAAACTGTAAAAACGTTTCCATTTTTAGTACATCTTTGCCATGTAAATGTACCCTACATATTATGAATATGTGCTGCTTAATATTTTTTCTGGAAAGGGTGAAACATTTTTTCTAAATTTTCTGATGAATAGAAAGTTCAAAAGAACAACATTTATTTGAAATAGGAATAAAATGTATTTACTGTCACTTTTTATCAGTTTATGCATTCTTGCTGAATGAAAGTATTAATTTCCTCAAATCTTACTGACCCCCCAAAATTAAAAAGTACACTGACACAATAACACATGTACAAAACCTCTAATACACCTGCACTTGTGGTGATATTTTGCAATATAGACCTTATGCACGGCAGAGCCATCTTTGATTTTTAATGGGAATGAAAGCGAGGCTGTGAGGGATAAACATAAATCTCTTCAGAGGGTTGAACTGTTATTTAATGTGTTTTTGGATTGGTCTGCTGATGAAATAGCAAAAAATATCTTTCCAAGAAACTTCAGTAGACATAGAACTCCAGACATCATGAGCGGTAGAAAACTATAAGTGATCTAGGAGCTTTATACAGCTTTTTACAGAGGATGCCATTGAAAACACTAAGTCTATCCCTCACAGCCTCACTTGGTTCTGCTCTGAATGTCTATAGTGTTCTTTTGTACAATTATCTCATTTATATGATCCAATGACTTTATCCATTAACAATCTAAACAATAAAGAACCAGATTTAAGAGGAAATCAATTTAAATCTATTTAAATGTTGATGTCATCCAATTACCCAATCAGAGACTCCTCCCCCAGCTGGTTCCCACCATCCTGCATGGCCTGTGACAGCGCTGTTAGTGGAAGCTTTTTCTGTGACAGAAACACAGAGAGTTTGTGACAAATTACGTGCAAAGCAGATAAAATATAAAGTGAAGACTGCTATTTTTTGTGCAGTCATAAGCACTGTTGTGCCCTCACATGTCTCTTCTCAGCATCAGTGCCTATCTGCCCCTGCAAACACGCAGTCATTCTTTTGTGCGTGTTGTGTGAAACGACTCGCACCGACTCCATACGCCGCTCAATCTGTGCAGGATAAAACAAGACATCAATAACAACCCACAATCCATATTGAGCCGTGGCTACTGCTCAATGCAAAGTCTGCATGCATTGTGGTGAAAGTAAACAGTCTGTAAAAAGTGCCTAAGGCATGTTATGTAAAAAAGCAATGGATGCCTCTGTGAGATAAAACAGATTTCATAAATCCGGCATGTCTTGCTCATGGCCTTCACTAGACATTTAACCCTACAGCCTTAGAGTTTGTGTCCATTAACAAGTGTTGCTGATCGAAAGGACTTAAAAGAACACTTTTCATAGTCTTGAGGGTGTGGTAAGGTCAAACTCGATTTATTACACCACTCCCTTTGGAGGCATGAAAAAGATATGTTATGTTACAGAAAGAAGACAAGTATGACTCATCTGCCCTATTGGGACGCCTAAGATTTAGATGTGTGAGCTCAACACTGGGATGCCATAAATAGAAAAGATGCAGATGCAGGCCAGGACCTCTTTTTCTACTTCTATCTGTTATATAACAAAGGGGTGCCAATGATGATGGACCCTTTTCACATTTCCAGGTTCTGAGAAGAAGTCATCGTCATATAGGTAAACTTCTATAGCTGTGAATGGGAGACGACAGCAAATATAATTTTGTATTTGCTCTAAAAAGAAAGAAAACATTTTTGGAAAAACATTTCCCACGACTTTTCAAAACAGGGAAAAAATACAGAGAGAATTATGTAAAATGTGTCATTAGAAAGGTAACATAACACAAAGTATTATTGTAAATGTGCTATAACTTTTTTTTATATGAAAATATTAAAAACGTTACTAGATTTGATAATAGAAACATCATCACAGTCCATGAAAAGGGTCTATAGATTAACAAAGTCAAAAGAAAACAGAAATAAAACTATAATTATTAATAATCTTAATAGACAATTTTATTTTTTTACATTTATTTTTTTCAAATAATTTTACAATAATTAAAAATAAATCATTTAAATCAAATATAACTAATTTAATAAATAAATACAAATAATACAATTTAAAGTGATGTATCAATCCAACCAGCTCTGAGATGAATGAGAAGACAAAATATATGAAAATAAGAGAAAAAAGACAAAAGGTCTATCATGAGGGAATGACTACAATCCCATGAAGCACTGCAAATGATGTAATAAAAATAAACATAACGGACAATATAAAACTACTGATTTATAGTCATTAGTTGTGCAAGTATAAACTATAAATAATAATTTTAAATATATTGCAAAATATTCATGCAAACACATGACTCGATTACATTATTCACAATGCTTTATGGGAGTGATATGGCGGTGTCATGATAATCTGATTGGTGGATTTCTCTTCAGGATTTTTAACTGTTTTTTTTTTTTATCTGGAATTTGTTGATTTTTTGAAAATGTTGAAGTTGAAAGTTGCTTTAGCAGAAGCAGAAAGTATTTTGCAAATATTACTACAGGTAAAATTAAATAGCTTGACCCCCTGCCAGTGTACAAAGAATTTTCGATTGTGTTTGTTAGAACGAATTGACGACTTCTAACCATCAATGAACTGCTCCAACATTTATAAACGGATAAATCATATTAATAATGTATAACTAAGACCTGACAAAATGTTAAATGATCAAAGTACAATGTTCAGTTGTATTGATTTTGGATTTGACTGGCATTTACTTTACTTAATTTATTATGTAGGCTTAGGCTGCTTATAATCTACCCGTAATAAGTTCAGAAAAAAAGTGTGGTTGTCATCTTGTAAGTTTTGTCAGAGCAGAGGTCCAGTCTAATACTTTGAAAACAATGTCATGACAGCCATGTCAGCTTTTTGATGTGAGCAGGGTGGGCCTGCGCGAACACATGTCAGCCCTGAAAAGAATGTTACTTCAGAACTGTGAGAGCGGTATGACTGAACAAACAGTGAGATTCCGAATAGAGAGAGAGAGAGAAAAAAAAATCTGACTCATGTTCCAAAAACAGCCCAGTTCAGGAATTCCACAGAGGGCTGTGAGAGGAGATAACCACCTCCTCACACTTCTCTGCCTCCTTTACGTCATAACATTCCCTCACAGCCGTCCCGACGCAGCTGGGTCAAGCGTACATTCCGCTCAGGCGTCTCCGGCATGAGAACCCCATGAGAAGGGGGAATCACTGACTGTTATTGTCCGGGCTTTTTCTGCTGAGGGAGATCCTGTTCGAGGAGAGTTGTTTGGATTATCTGGTGTGAGAGGTCTTTAAAATGTTTGCCTGTTGCCATCACAGACTAAAAACTGGCAAGCAAACGGCAGACTAAACACACAGAAACAATACGCTTTTTTTGTAATGGAACATATTATAGAATGTTCAGAAAATGGGGAAACACTACTATAACACTGATTAGTCATTGGCGAAATGAAAACCTGTTCGGACAAGCGATTAGGGAAAAACTGGACGCTGTTAAAATTGGAAGGGAGCCACTATCCAGACGCTCAAGATTGTCAAAAATGTCCCGAGAATGCATCTGTGAGTGGCACGAGTGTAGAAGCCCTGAAGTAACATGGGTGTCCAGACAGCTGAGAATGGGGTGATGGGAAACCGCTGTGATCCTCCCTGAGCCCCCATGCAGAACCCAGAATAAAAACGTGTGTGCCACGGGGGGGATGTCAGAATAATTTTCGCTTGATGTGTCCAAACATCTCAGAGATAATTTTAGCCGCAGCCGGCTAAGAGCGATAAACAAGCTGTCAAAAAAGCTAGGACACAATATCGGTGGAAGTTCAGATAACGAATCACGTTCCTAGATTTCTAGAAGGTTGTTTTGGCACAATTTCCACAGCAACAAAACAAATTTCACTGGGGACAATTTCACATATAAAAAAAAAACCAAGAGCAAAAGACTCAACGTGACGCAAACCATTATGCTGACCGTTCAGAAGAGAACATTCTGTCTAATGTGACAAAAATAAATAACATGGAATGTATTTGCTTGACATAAATGAGTTCATCTTTCCCAAACCAGTGACTCACTGGTTTCCCACCATTTCATGCAAGATGGATAAAGCCAAAAAAAAAAAGAGACAAGAGAAAGGAAAGCAGTCACCTGTAACAGGTCATCACTGAGGACCTCGGTTTTCTCCGCTCTGTAAAAGAAGTCAACAGATCATTAGAAACGAATCCCATATTTATTTAAAGACAAAGTTTGGCCAAAGTTTTGAGACAGTATATTAATAATAATAAATGATTATTACTATAATTGTTATTATTAAATAAAAATATTAAACTATTTCACTCTAATAAAATTACAGTACTAATATTTAAAGCTGTTTTAATTTCTTCATTTTTAAACATTAAACTTTTATTTTGGTGGAAAAACACAACAAGGCCTTTAATGCATAGACAGTATAAGAAGTGGACAGAGTCATCTCATTGGAACTCAGTTGAGACAGTTGAAGCCCATTTTTAGCGATTTTTGAGCACTTCCGTTCCTGACGCGCAGACTCAAACCGACTCAAACTAAGCTGCAACCTGTACTGACAGACGTAAATCTTCTAGTAGCAGTGCATGAAAATTGCCAACGTTAATCTTGCAGAGACGGGGAACTTGAGCAAAGAGTTCTTTGGCGTGAGTGAGCAGGAGTATTTTGTCCCGTTGCTTTTATGGACTCATTATCTATGGGCTTCTCCCTTGACGGGACGTCCCCCCCGATTGCCTGCGAGCTTCTCCTCCTGTCTGTACGGTCATTTCTGTACAGCGCGACAGAGAGTCGAGTGGTTATGACGCAATCGTTAGCCTATTTTTACAAAAACTGTTTCTACGGGGCCATAATGTAACATAGAAGGTAATGGAGCCCTTTATACATTGTCATGTTTCTTTAGAAATAAATAATGGACAAATGGAGTCTTTAGACGCCTCAGATGTAAAGTTATTCGCCGTCAAAGTGACGCCAAAATGAATGGGAGTCAATGGAAATGCTAACGCAAGTGAAGTTCTGCTACAAGATGGCGACACCCGGCCGACTTCAACTTCCGGTCAATGGATTACCCCCTTGCTTTAATGACGACTGAAGTGCCATTAAACGCGCATCATTATTCAATGTGTTGACGTAATTTCCACAGGAAGAAACAGGAAGACAGGACGGGACATTTCGGGCAGCTCGTCCCCTTATTAAAAATATCCAATAGCGTTTTGTTTATGTCATAGCTCGGCCAGAGTCGTTGAGCTCGGTAAAGCCAGTTTCCTCCTAATCTCTAACCTTTCTCCTCCTAATCTCCATATCGCTTTAAAACACTGCATTCTGTGCAGTTCAAATGGGTCCGATACATGTTTGTGGACTTGCGCATATGATCCACTCTGTGCTATTGTGTCTCAGGACCAGAGCAGACTGTGCGTGCGAGACACTAACGTGAAACAAGACTTCATTCGCCCGAATGGAAAGTATATTTACACTGTCTGAATCCCCTACATAGTGCACTATAAGCCATTCACTATGTAGAAAATAGTAAATGTGTGAACAAGTGACCGATTTTAGCCACAGCTTCAGCGTCTAGGGGCGGGATGCTTCAGATTCTAGAGAACATTTGATTGGACAGAAAATCTGATGAGAAACTGAAGTGCAGAGTGATGTCATCAAAATCACTGATCCATATTGGCGAAAGTGAAAGACTACGTTTTGAATGCGTATATCTTCTAAATGCGAATATTGTCATTGTTTTGGAGCACACTAGCTTATAGATAACATATTCATACTAAAAGACAAAAAACTTCAATTTTGATTTCATGGGGACTTTAAAGCTTCTCTTTTGCTGACAACAGCTGGTATACAAGTGCCTCTGATTACAAGTTTTGAAAAATGGTTGAAACATGTTGTGTTCCCGAATGCACATTTTAAATGAAACTCAGAGCAGATGTAGAGATAAGTTTCTATAGAGCAACATTTACTGTAAGTCAAGCCTATCCCTCACATTGAAAGCAAGTTAGTGCACACACATTAGGAGTAATGGGTAGTGAACACACACACACACACACCCGGAGCAGTGGGCAGCCATTTTTGCTGTGGCGCCTGGGGAGTGATTGGGGGTTAGGTGCTTTGATCAAGGGCACCTCAGTCGTTTCATAGACTCAAACACCCACCCAAATTTCAGGTAACCAGTCTGACTCTCTAACCATTAGTCATGACTGCCCTTAAACCTGATCCAACACACCTGTCTGTAATTATCAAATGCTCCTAGAGATTTTAATTAGCTGGTTCATTTGTGTTTGGTCAGGGTTGGAGCTGAAACCTGCAGATGGTAGATCTCCTGTGTAGATTTGTGTAACTCCTAGACTTGGCCATTACTAGTGTCTACTAGTAATGGCCAAGTCTAGGAGTAGCCAACAGCTGACAATCTGTCTGATGAAACCAGCTGTCCGAAATGGCATTTACTTTCCCAGGGAATTTTAGCAGGCCACTGCTGGCCTTGTGAACAAATAGTTAAGGCCCTATTAATAGTAAACTAACTTTGACCATGGCACTCTATCTGAGACAGAGAGAATGTGAGAGGACAACACCAGCTCAGTTCACACACACAAACATTCTATCACACTACTGTTCCAGAACAATGACTCGGAGACAGGTTGTGTGACCTCACCTAGAAAAGTCCTCCTCAATTATCAGATTAATAGATCAGATCAGAAGATCAGGATATCACTGTGTATGTTCAATCAAACATACTGAAGTATGTGGGAAAAACAATGATAACAGGTGGATGTTTATGATCCGAGTGGATTTATGATCCTACAAGTTCACATCAACATAAAAACTATCATACAACAGTTTGTGACAATAAAACACTGCTCAAATGTTTCATGTGTGGGCCCGTTTCTGTGTCTGAACCTTCTGTTGTGGCAACGTAATATTCGAAAGCATGGAGGATGTCATATTACACAATAGTGTAAGCTTGTCTGTCATAACCTAGAGTATTAGATTCACTCTACACTCTTAACTGTTCTCCAGGAGGAAGACAGCAATCATGCTATTGTTTACAGCTAAGACCTTATTTTGCCTGGGTCTTGGAATTCAGTAAATATCTAAAATCTACATATCATAAATATCAAGTTTCCTTAAATTATAACAATGATATAATTATAAATGTATAATAAAGTAAATGTAAATTATAAAGGTTTGTTGGCTTTTATTATAGCAAAATAATTTCAATACTGGAACAATAACATAATTGGTTAATTGTATACCATTCAAAAGTTTGGTATTGGTACGATTTTTTTTATGTTTTTGAAAGACGTATCTTATGCGGACCACGGATGCATTTATTTGATCAAAAATACAGTACAACAGTAATATTGTGAAATATGATTAGGCTACAATTTAAAATAACTGCTTTCTGTTTTAATGTATTTTAAAATGATGGAAAATCTGAATATTTAGCATCACTAGGCCTACTCCATTCTTCAGTTTCACATAATCCTTCAGATATCATTCTAATATGCTGATTTGGTGCTAAATATATATATATATATTTATAAAAGTGTCTTTACTTTTGATGATATTAACAAACACATCCTTGCTAAATAAATGCATTAATTTCTTTTAAAAAAACTTAAAAAAGTAAAAGTGTATTATAAAACAACGAAAGTAGCTTTACTGTAAGATACTGTAGAACATACAAACCCTTAGCATCAATTGAAAACAGAAAAAAAGATATTTCCACATATCATATCATTACATTGCATTTTATGCTTTTGTTTCTTCTATTTTCATCAGTGGTTATGTATAAGATGTTTATGTTACATTTTATGTTGTTTTATGTGAGTTAAAGTTTATTGCATTATTTATTGTCATTGTCGCGTATTATACACTAGCCGCCGGTTCTAATCATGACTGCTCATGCCCAAAGCAAATGAGTTGTATTTCTTTTTATGATTATTCATTTTATTTTGTTTCAGTTATTCTAAAATCTCCAGATGTAAAAGCATGCCTTTCGTCATTTATATTATTTACTGTCACATCTGTCACCAGAGCTGGCTTGAGAGTTAATTATGATAATTTTAAGACAATATGTTTTCTTTTTGTTATCGAAAAAAGTAATAAAACAATTATTGTCATTGTATTTATTGAGGAGCAATCAAGCAGAGATGATCTAATTGAGCCTGACTAATGTGGTTAAAGCACAATACAGAGTCTGATTCTGTACAGTTTCATGTCTTCCTTTAGTCTGCCATGTTACCCACGAATCTTAGCCCCACTTCCTTCTCCTGCCAAAACTGCACAGTTGTAACCTCGTGACAGTGGAGGACAGCTGCTTTCAATTAACACAGGAGGGTGAGAAAAAAGGCATACAAGACTTCAACCAATCCAGATTGAACTCTAAACATCTTGAGTGTGTCTGAATCAAGCTCTTCATGTCGCATGTAAAGAAGAACTGAAAGTAAAATGTTCCAAAGCTCAGCAAAAAGGATTTGTCTGCTACCAATTGATCAAAATACAGTAAAAACAGTAGTAAGGCTACTTTAAATTTCTTCCAAAAAATCTTGCATACAATTCATTGTTTGTATTCCATCCATTGTGCGGTCTTTTTTTTTTTTTTGAGGAATATTAAATTGGTTTTTGTGCAAGTGAGAGGAGAAAAGATACTTTTGCAGAAAACAGCATCTCCCTGGTGTCTATATTTAAGCAGCATACACATACATAATAACACAAATGTTATTCAAATGGATCATTTCACGAAACCATACAACTTTTTTTTCTAATCTGTAAACTGTATCTGCATGCATTAACACATTAACTAAACAAAGTGTTTTGCTACTTTTTTTAAATGACATGAATATCACAGCAGAACAACGAAGTCTTCCGGGTTCTGATGTCATCCCTGCAGCACTCTATTAAATCCTGTCTAACACTACAACAACTTTTCCAACCTTTCAAAACTGAATTTCGAAAACAAATTATAAATCCTCATCAGTGTTAGCCAGATAATGTTAAAACTGCAGTATAAAGAAAACAAAATATAGCTTGCACTTATCAGGCAGTTCTTAACACTTATTCCTGTTTTCTAATTTAGATACTGTAGGCTTTTAGATTAATGTTACGTGGCAGAGTTAGTAGTGTTTAATGTTTAAAGTTTCTGTTAAGTTGTGCACTCAAAAAAATAAGCTGTTGAACAAACTTAATTAAATTAAGGAAAACTTTTCCAAGAAATACAAAATCGAATTAGATTGAAATGATTTGTTGTATGAACTTAAATTTAGTCAAGACTACTAAAAAAATATGGTGTAATTTCCTACAAGATAACGTTTTGTCAAAAAAATTGTCAGGTTAACTACATTTAATTTTTGTCCTGTCAATTAAATTGCCATCATAATAATTATAGCTAATTATACTCTAACGTCCAATGAAATTTCAACACTTGTGTTCATTTAAATTAAAACCACTTTTAACATAGTAAAAAAAATATTACTTAGGTTTAATGCATATAGTTTATACTAAGTGCCCATGCCTAAACAGTCACCACTCTTCTGCATAATAATAACCACAAAATTCAAAAACATTACAGAAAGTCCTCTCTGAGTCCTCTCAGAAAGTTTCTAACATAACGAACGAAACACTAACATTAAATAACAAAATCTGTCCATTTGCTGAAAAACACATACAATTACACTTTAATCCCTAAATTTACCCTCCTAATGCAGTCCCTTGCAAAGCATGCTGGGAACTACAGATCCACTGCTGTTAGTTGTCAACAAAAATTATTAATGTTTTCACACAAATTAATTAAGTAAACTTCAGTTTTAAATATATTAGGTTGATTAAACACAATTAAAATAATTTGTAACAAAATGTTAAAAAAACATATTACTTTAGCTTATTTCAATTAATTAAATTGAACAAGAGGCAAAAGTTCATTTTTTTTGTGTTTTTGTGTTTTTTCTTTTAGGGTTACCATCATGGTGAGGAGTGGAGCATGAGCTTGGTTTGATAACAGATATGTCAAATGTTCTATATTGCCATTCAGAAATTTTTATGCTATGCTAGTTATCAAAGCATTGTGTTACCAATACCAACTAAAAAGCTAAAGCTAACCAAATTTTTTCTGCGTACTTAAAATGAGAATTTCACCTTAACATTTGTTTATTTGTGTTCGGAAGATGAAGGAAAGTCTTTGAGGGTGAGTAAATGGTTACAGAATTTTTGTTTTTGGGTGAACTAAACCTTTAATGGTGAAAACTTACAATGCAGCAAGAACAAGCTTCCAGGGCCGGCTCTAGCCCTTTGGTTGCCCTATAGGCGAGATTGAGTTTTTTCGTCAGTCGTGCCAGAATGTCGTGTGTGCAGCGGAAAGGCGGCTTTACACCAAAACATCTTAAAATGTGCTTTGTGGAGCTTCTTTGCTTTTTGGTATATCAAAGCCGAAATTGTTGACATCATTTGTAAGTTGGATAATAGAACTCCACAACATAGAACTTGAGCAGTCTTCTCATCCCAATGTTTTCTCACGAATGTCATGATGAGGGTCCAGCAGTGTAATGTACTTTAAACAAAGTGATGTAATTCCAACAAAATTAATTTCGATAAAATATGCGGTGTTTGATTTGGTTTATTTGCTTATTGTCCTGCGCTTTCTTATGGGCTTAAGAGAAAATACAGTACCTTTTTCCCCCTCTAACACAAAGTATGTCTTTTAGAATTTGAATATAATATTATTATAAGTAAGAAATTAAAATATTCAGCCATTTTGACAGCCCTTGGTCTTGGTAAGCATAAAAGAATACTTTTAAAAACATTAAAAAAGAGGCTAGTGCTAGTGTAGCTAGTAAGCTAGTGTAATGCAAAAATTTGACTCTGGGTTTTTATTTTTATTTTACTTTTGTTTCTCATTAACAATTTTGTATACACAGTGCCATTTGTTAAATCATTTGAAAACATTAAAGCCAGTCATTGTCTATTGCCTTGTAAACACAAATGTTTTACATGTGGATAAAAGAGATTCAGCTGGAATTCTCATCTCTTCCTGAATTTATTTTTCGAACAATAAATCACTTCAGTGTGATGCAGAAAGCAGACAAGAAAGCGGTTGAGGGTCAGACGGACGAAAGAGGGGGGGGGGGGGGGGGGGTGTTGAAGTGGCTGGACGCAGGGCTCAGATGGTCCCATGGTTCCTGTGATTGTGAGGAGGCAGTACACTGTGTTTGGCATGCAACCCCTCAAAGGAAATCTCTCCTTATTCTTTTTTAAACAGGAAGTCGTACTAAGGAAGCTTCATTTCTATGAATGAAATCAAAGAATCAACTGATCCAGCAATGATCTGGGGTTTAAACTGTGTAATGTAAGATTCTATCTGCAATCTAAACTGCACGCTTGTGCATAACACCGTCCCAAGGCACATTAATGCCACGTTACCTCGCAATTTATCAGAAGACTAGAACCACCTGTCAGTTTGCTGATGATGCACATCTATTGTCTGCTCAGGCTTTTCACTGGCCTCGGGTGCTGCTGTTTGTTTCAGCAAAGAGGAAAAGCAAGATTGTAGTCATTAAAGTAAAAGCATGGCTGTTTTGATTGCCTGTTACAGAAATCAAGCAGCAAATGCAGAGATTTCTACAGTGGATAGCATATCTACTCTTAATCATCTTTGATTTTTTAAATAAAAAAGTATGTAATGCTCAGGTCATACCATGAATGGACAAAAATGCTTCAGGCCAAATACTAGCCATGTGTTTATTCACTGAATAGAACATACAGATAATGTAAGATAATGTATAATTTTATGGTTGATGGATATTCTTTTTAGGATATAAGGCCATCCACAAAAAGCCTAAATTAAATCTGTTCATCATATAAAGCAATCGTGTCTCTAAAGAAAATGTGGACTAAACCAGTCCAGTTTTACAATCTCTTTATAAACGTTTTAAAGCGTCAAAGGGGTAGTTGGACTGTCAATGAAAGGACATTAAAAATATCTTCATTTGTGTTTCGCAGATGAACAAAAGTATTACAGGTTTGGAATGACATGAGGGTGAGTAAATGATGACAATTTAATTTTTAATTGAACTATCCCTTTTTAGGCGGATCTCTTGCACTAAACGGTGATACTCGCAGAGATGTGTCCTCTGAGCCAGGTGTTTTACCTACACTAACTTATATTTCTGTCCGCAATATTTCAACAGCAAGAGCCTTTATCCTCCAAACATTCACCATGGAGGAATGAATAAATGAATGCATACAATAAACAGCTATGCAAAATATAGGACAAATGGCCGCCAATAAATTTGGAATAGAAACATGGAGACAAAATTAAAACAATTATTTGTGAATAAAAAGTATTAGATGTATTATTTATTTCTTTACAATAACTGTGCATTTTTAAAAGTATCAAATGTTTCTAAAAGTTAAACAAAAAAGTAATACATTTCACCACCAATTTGATTGGAATATACACTGGGAACACATCACATCCGGTCAGAGTGTCGCATACGGTGTTGTCGACTAAGTAAAAAAAAAATTACGCATCCAAAGCTCAAATAGGATCTGAATATTCCACAGGTGGTCGGGACCCCACGCAGTCCCAGTGCGACTCTCCATTGGAAATTAATGACTTCCAGGCCATAAACCGTTGTTTGTCGTGTGCAGTCCACCATCTCTAACATTCACATACGATTGTTGCATTCTGTCCCCTAGCGCACAGAACTTTCAAACTGCTCCTGAAGAAACCGTTACCCTCCGCTTATTTACCATGATGAAATAAATGAATAATACATTTTTGAATATATCTACTTAAAACAAATAATAACCCTCAATATGGCTGAAAGAAAAACATAGGTTTTCTAGGGTTAATCAATGTAAATACGATTTAATAATTATATAATAATAATTTATGCCATAATCATTCAAAACCGCCATTTTACAGAAAGTGTTTAAAAGAAAAAAAAGTTTTATTGGAAAATTGCTGGTAATTCACACCCCACAGTCCCGCACTCAAAGTTTTGGTTAGAATGCATCATCACATCTGGTCAGTCAGCCGCATATGATCTAGCCGCAGAAGTTCAAATATTTCAATGCATTCTGAAGCTCAAATCTGATCTAAAATCTCTGTATGGAATTCCATGCAACTCCTGTTTTACTCTGCATTGAAAATGAATGGCTTCCAGTCTGACGCTTGTCATTTGACTCTCCTTTTTTCCGATTATAATTAATTGAAATCAGCATGAATTTGAAGTAGAAATCTTAACAGAAATATCTTTACGATCAGTTTTTGGTCAAATTAAATGCATCATTGCTGAATAAAAGTATTAATATCTTGAAAAAAAAAAGCAAGGTAGTATGATACGTCTACACTTGCTGTTCCTTTCCAAAAAAAAACTCATCTTATCAAATAATACTGCTGAAGTGTTTATGATCTGCCAACAGACTGAACACTACAGAGCAACATACACCTATGCAAGATCAAATGCCATACCTAGCCTAACACAACAGCTCATTTAGCTCATGGGCATATGAAAATGTATTTGAGGCCCAGTCACAGACATCCATAGTTGTGAATATTACTGATGTAATTAACTTTGCCTGATGCTTGATATCTGAATAGGTTGAATTTAAAACCAAATTATGCCTTTTAAGTTCATTACTAGTTTGTAGATTTAAAAGTATAATTTCACACCTCAAATTTTATGAAAACACACTGCTGTTTTGTGGCGGTGGACGAACTGCCTTCTTTATAGAAGATAGTAATTTTCTGAGGTGACAGATGGCTGTAAAGTTCCTGCCAGGTATTACAAACTGCAACAAAATTATAAATCATCTCTGAAAGGGAAAGGCCTTGCCCCCAGTTGGGCTTAGTGTGTGTGAACACCAGTAAACTGGTAGCTACTGACATTTCTCTTCTTATGCGGCTCTATTGTCATCAGGCTAGCAAAGTCTCTGGCGGCTGATCGAATTGCACACATTTAAAGGGAATGAGGCTGAGGACATGGATGCCAAAGGTCAGGTTAACCACCAGTTAAATGAGCATAGCTCATAGGTGCATTCCTCCATGATTTGTAAAAAGATGTGTTGTTATCTCTAAAACTATCTAATCGAGCGAGATTACTGACAGGAATTCACAGATAGGAATGTTATATGATATCTACCTACAGTTGCGATATATCAGTGAAAATGCCTCTTGAACAAGAAGAAATGTAGGGTGGGATTGATTTTGTCCATCGGGAATAGATTGGATCATTATCGTGATCTCATGTGAGTGACAGGGTGTCCTGCCCTCACACCAGTAAACACATCAGAGAAGAGATGTTACTGCAAGAGGGAGGGGAAGTCATTTTCTTTAAAGATTCCTTAAAGATAAAGATTTAAGGACACATGAATTAAAAAAAAAGAATGATGTGCACAGATAAATAATTGATAATAAATACTGCAATGTTCCATAAAAAATAAGAATTGTCCATTTTCATTTCATGGTGACTTTAATTGTTCGAAGTAAACAAACTACTGTTTGGCTTTGGAAGGGACGATTTACAGCAGTAACACCTCCATGAGAGACCTGTGATCATCATCTAACCTGCATATTGAGAATCAGGCCCATTTACCCTCAAGCAGCCTGAGCAGAATGAAGAATGCAGTTTGAGAGGAGTCAGAAGTGATGACCATGCACATACCATTTCAATGTAGGATACAAAGTATGAGCTCAAAGCACTCTGCTAGATGACAAAAATAAATTAGAAAATACAATAGGCACACATAACCTCAAAGAACTGTTTTTTTTCCAAAAGAGCCCGGGTGTTCTCTTCTCAATGCACCGAACAAGCAACATTTCTGGTATTAATGGAAGTCAGACTTATTTGTCATGGATCATCCTTAAAAACCGGTTCAAGAAATTATTCAACAATTATAACATGTCATGATATCCCCTGCGTGGTATACAACAGTGGGCTACATGTTCCAATAAAGAAATATGTAGTCACATATTGCTATTTATTACATTATTTGTATTACGTTTTAATAATAGGTGTCTGTCATAATTCAGCTCATAAAAAGGTTATTTTAGAACCTAAATATAATTTGTAGTGAATGAGTTATAAAACAAAGAACCACTCTGACTGATTCATGAGTGAATCGTTCACTCAATTCATGAACAAACGGTTCAGACCCTTGTTTTTGACCGAATTCAAGAAACGACTCAATAGAATGATTCATTCACGAATCAGACACTACTACAGTAGCTTATCAGATACTTTATCTAACACCCTATAAATTCAGGAAAAGATTTGGATTTACAAGGCCATCCATCGTAAATTACTGGCTTTAATATTTTTTTGTGTTATTTGATCGCAAATGGCTCTGTGTAGCTTACCGTATACAAGAATTGTTAATGAGAAACAAAAGTAAAATAAATTTAAAACTATTTTAACCTGTCCTGTAGTCAAATGAATTGTGTAACGCTACCATTCAAAAGTTTGAAAGTTTGAGGTTGATCAGATGATTGAATGTTTTAAAGAAGTCTCTTATGCTCACAAAGGCTGAATTACTTTATCAAAAATATTACAATTTAAAATAGTTCTGTTTGTTGCAGCCATGACTCAGCTCAAGTCTTTTAGAACCCAACATTATTTGTATTTGTATAACTATTAAATTAGTTTTAGAACTAAGAACAGCTATTCGTGAGTGAATCGTTCAGTCGATTCGTGAACAAATTGTTCAGACCGTTTAGAACAGATCCGACCAATCATTGTAAAGAACCGAGTCAAAAGAATGATTCGTTCACGAATCAGACATATCTAATCTTCAGTAGTTTATCAGATACTTTATCTAACATGATTGTCCCGTTAAGATTTAGTATTAAATAAACACTTACGAGGCCGCAGCGAATCCCACTAACAGTTAACATATTCTTATCAAAAGTAACACATCTAAAAAGTTGAGTATGTGGTCAAACAACTGCGTAATCGTTGAATATAATGTCAAACAACGAAGAAAGTTGAATGTTTAGCTAATTGTTGTTATACTATGTGGTAAATGTGAAAATATGTGTTTTATGCAGCTGGTTAATTCGGCTACCGCCTTGACAACACAACATAACAACAACATATCAAACCATGACAGAGCTCTCCGTGCCCATCCATGAGATGGGAAAACCAGATAAAAACTTTAAATCTGTACTCGCCTGCCAACTGTTTGATTGGCGAGCTGTTTCATCCGATTAAATTGTTTCTTCATTTTAGTGGCGTCGGCCTCAAAACCCAGTTTTTAAGACGTGGAGAGTGTGTTCGTCGATGCCTCATGAGCCGAAAGATCCTTGGCTTTGAGCACGATGGCGAAGTCGTGTGGATAATTACATTAAAACAGCCCGGTGTTCGTTTAGCTCAAGCAGCTAGAAAACTAGCCGAACGGGAGAGAAAAAAACAGTAGTGTGGAAAAAAGTTAGCTCCGGTGAGTAGCGGTGCTCGTTTCATGTCACTCCGTGTTGCAACTGCTCTCAAAAGCGGGAGTGAGTGGTGTTTCCACGTATATGCCAGCCCGTGACAACTACGGGAGAGAGTGGAAGTGCACGGCAGCGGGCTGATCACTCCATCCGTGTCGGGTACTTGTGTGTGTGTGTGTGTGTGTGTGTTTCACAGGTCAGATCAACGCAGCTCCAGGCTGATCATGATGCCATTAATGTGGACACAGGGGCTGTCCTGAATCCTACTGCGTTGACTATATAAACATTAAGCTGTATGTTATGTCCCAAAAGCGGTCTCCCACTGTTTGAGACGCAGCATGAAGTGTCCACTCATATTACCTAATGTGATGATGACCACACTCCCTGAATGGACTGTAGGAATTTACATCATAGCGAATCTTAGTGTTCAACCAAAACTGCCCTTCTTTACATTGTATTTGCATCTATTTTAAATAACGTACCGTTATATGCTTGGCAATATTGTAAAAGCAGAAAATTATGCTAATATAATAAAAAAATCTGTTGACTCTTTCTCTCTCTCTATTCAGAACGTTGACTCATAATAAGGTGACCTGATCCACAACAGTCATTTTTTCTAATAATGCGGTCTCTTCCTCTAATTATATATAACAGGCTTCTAAATGACAGATTTAAATTGATAGAAGTTTATAAACCCTCGTTTCCCTGACGTCTGATTTACATTTGTAACGGGACATTTCCCGTTGTCATTACCTGAGTGATGCAGGGGTGTTATTGTGAGCAATAATATAAAAAAGAAACAGCATTTATAAAATGACTCTTCGTGCGATTTGCATCAGCGCAAACATCTGAAGACCAACCAATGTAAATTCTACACATAAATGTGAATTAAATTGACAGCCATGCGCAGTAACGCCACCTCGAGATGTATTATGGGAAAGTTTCGTCAGCGGAAATAGATGTAAACATGTGATAGTCAACCGAAGAGCTTGGTGCAGTTCTGTTTCTGTTATGTCGCTGTAAAAAACAATATGCTTGTTTCAAATAAATGTGTTTGAAAAATATTTAAAGAATCTGTTGATAATCTTGGCAATGAAATATTGAATATTAGGCTGTTGCGGTTTTTAGCAGTTTAGCTAACATTTAGCCTTTGCGTTCATAGGAATAACGTTACAGCATGTGTATTTAACGCAGTGTTTTGCAATAATTCTCACGTTGCTTCAAATCTGCAAGTGTTCATGGCATCCAAACAACCATATACATATTCTGACACTGCTGATGAAGCCGTCAGAGCAACTTGCGACGACGCATCGATATGCAAAAGGTAGCACTGCTTGCAAACACAGTGATCCGAAATAAAATTATTAAACATAATTTTCGCGTGTTTTTAAATGCTGTGCTTTCCTCATGAGATTCTAGCACAATGTTAAAGAGCATCATAGTATCACCAAATAGGCAAAATATTTGTGTTACAGACAGTAACGATTTTATACAATGGTATTACTTGAAATTCTTTCATTATTTAACGTTACATATAGGTCAGCAACAGTGCTGTAGTATACATGTCGCATGTCATTTATGTGTAATTATAACAATTTTATTTATTGAATATAAACGTATAGTTTTCATTCTGTTTTATAGGTTTGCTACCAGTAAAGGTTACTGGACTGACCTCTACGCCCAGTATTTTGTGAGGCAAGTAGGTGAACGTAAAGCACCTGAGATCAACAGAGGTAAGATTGTTTAAATATCTCCACCTGCTGGTCAATGTTTGCATCTGCGTTTAATCTAATTTGCTTTTATTCATATTATTGTGGTGTAGGTTATTATGGTCGTGTCAAAGGAGTGAATCTCCTTCTTGATGCTTTTCTTGAGAAGACGCAATGTGACTGCCAGGTGGTGAATCTTGGGGCTGGACTGGATACCACTTTTTGGAGATTAAAGGTTGTTGTTTTTTCTTAGTAATTTCACATTTAACTATTTTGAGATCCAATATATAATAAGGAATAATGTGTATCCTTCAACAGACTCATGAAATAAAACATTCTTGATAAGCAATCAAAGAAAAGTATATGTTTTTAATATGTATTCTTAATTCTTAGGATGAAAACATTATGCCGAAAAAGTTCTTTGAAGTTGACTTCCCAACGATTGTTGCTAGAAAAATACACCACATCAAGTAAGGTGTTGTTACTTTTATAATATTATTATTGTTTTTATTTTCCATAATTTGCTTATTGACATGAACATGAATGATTTTGTAAGCATAACATGTTATTTTAGTCATATTCCTCTAGAGGGAGACAGTGTCTCTGATGTGTAGTTTAGGGGCCCTCTGTCTAGCTATGTCCACCCTCCAAAGCAATGGTTGGATTGTTTATCATCATTTTTGTATTAAATGTATCGGCCCTTTGTTGCTCTTTATTATTTTAAAGTATCCCACCTGAATTAAATACTGTTCGATTGCTGTTATCTTGTGATTGGGTGATTTGATGTTTTTCAGTGGTCAGTGGAAACTGCTGTAGGCACAGCTGTTAAATATACAAATTTAGCCGACTCTTATCCAAAGTGACTTACAATAGAGTGGTGCAGTTATGACTTCAATGGATTTTTTTCAATTTATGAGTAAAATAGGGTCTGTGGTAAATATAACTTGACGATATTTTGATGTATTGTATACTGCACACACACACTCACCCCAAACGTTCTTATCTAGTTACTCAATAGAAACATAAGTTTTCAAAAATAAACAAAATTCGCTTTTTTGGTATGGGTGTGTGTAATTTACTTTGTAAAACAAAGTATTAAATTGAAAATGGATCAGAATATTCCAATCAGAATAGCAAACAGTCTAGTCACGGATATAATAAGTGAAATAATAAGCGCAAATCAAAAAATTAAAAGCGCAATTAAAAAATAACAAGCATGAATCTAAACTGAAAATGAATGCAAATCACCCACAAAATGTTTCATTGATTATATTTTTTTGTGCTCTCTGAAATGTTCTGCTCATATTAAAAAATGTATTCCCTTTCGAGGTAGGTCTCTCAACATTGTGACACTTAAGGAAACCCATTCACCAAAAATATGAAGTCTGATTGAATCACACTATTGCTACTGCAATAGCCGCGCCCCTCCAGTAGATCACCTCAGGCGGTGTTTTGCAGAGTGCGAGTTCAATGCAATTCAGTGTAGCAGTCGAGAGCTTCCCCGTGCCCCGTCCCCCATCGCCCTGTCTGTGTTTAGAGACGTCCTGTCTGCGGCCAGTTTACAGCCCTCGCCACAGCAGAGGCCGCTGCAACCCCTGTCAGACTGCTTGAGCACGTGGGCAGCGCTGCCAGCAGTGTCAGACTGGGTTATCAATACCTAAATACGGCTATTCACTTCGGTTTGCGCGCAGATTGCCCCACTTCAGCGATGTGATTGTGTCAGAGGAGCAATGTCAGTGTGCTCTTTACAGCCACTTCTTTCTCGCTACGAAAAAGGATGGCGACTTGCATCTGATTTTGGAAGCGCTCGTTGAAGATGACCACCGTAAAGCAGATCCTGGTTTATAGTGGTGGAACCGAAGGACGCTTATTTTCACATCCTAATAGCCTCTCATCACAAGCGTTTTCTGAGATTCGTGTTTGAAGGAGACGCATACCAGTTAAAAGCCCTGCCGTTTGAGCTGGCTCTGGCTCCACGTATATTCACAAAGTGTGTGAATGCAGTGCTTTCCCCCTTGAGACTCAGTGGGATGCACATTCTAAATGATCTTGATGACTGGCTTCTCAATCCATCACCTTCCTGGGGGTGATGCTGGATTCGCATTCGATGGTTCCGACCATACTCAATGCTCTGTCCGCGTTTGTACAGGACAGAGCCGTTCCTCTGAAGTAATTTCAGAGACTGCTAGGGCTAATGGCAGCTGCAGTCTCAGTTTGCCACTTGAGTTTGTTGTACATGAGACCACTGCAACTTTGGCTGAAAGATCGTGTTCCGTGGAAAGTGGGGAGAATGTGCGTTGTGGTAACGTGCTTATGTCTCGGCGCTCGACAGGACCATGTACGACCAGGGGATCAGAATGGGCAGAGTGGTCAGATGGAAGGTGGTCAATACAGTACATCGTTAAAACAGCTGGACAGCCCTTTGCGACGACAGGCCGACGTTTGCCACCTGGACGATGGCCCAGAAGCGATGGCATATAAACTGCCTGGAATTGAAGGCTGTTCATCTGGCTCTGCGGGAATTTCTGCCATTCGTGAGAGACCGTCATGTTCTCATTCGAACGGACAATACGGCAGTACATCAATAGCCAGGGAACTGTGCTTTGGCATCCCCTCAGAGGCTGACAGAACGCTTCCTCTTATGGGCGGACCAGCGATTTCTGTCGATACGGGCAGTACATGTGCTAGACAGGCTGAATTGCGGGGGGGGGCATGCTGTCCAGAGAGGGCGTTGTTCACAGGAAGTAGAGGCTGCACCAACAGACTGTGCGCTTGATATGTTGTGTCTTTGACAAAGCAGAAGTCGACCTCTTTGACACAGAGGAGAATGCCCACTTACTGCCCTCTGTTCTTCTCTCTGAATTTGGCTGGGGATGCATTGTCGAGCCGCTGGCCCAGGAAGAGAAAATATGCTTCCTCCAGTGAAGACAATGCCGCTAGTGTAAAGTCAGAAACGATTTAGGTGTAATTTAAGTGAACTTATTCGGTGTGACTGGAGGAGAGAGGTGTTTCGAGCAGCAAATCTGTTGTGTCAGAGGAAAAGCTACGAAGACCATCGAAAACAGCCGATGAAGCACGGAAGAGAAGAAAACTTGCACTGAAAGCTGATCAAGCTGTACTAGAGAATAAAAAAGCACTCATCCTGAAAGAATCACGATGCGAGGAGTGTCAAATCACATAAGTGTCTTCTGAAAAAAAGGGATTGCTGTAACTAAAGAGAGTTTCAAAGAGTGAAAGGACAAAAAGATCAAAAAGCACAACAGTGACGAGTCAACCCAAGACACTGATGGTTATCAACCTAATCTGAACCTAATTTGTGGCTAATTTGAACCTAAACTGCCAAGCTAACTATCTTCAGTCAACAGATTTTAAAAGACTTGTTGAACAAACAAGTGTGTTCTATGACAAAGAATGTTTCAGTAACTCGGTATGTATTTTAATAATTTAAGAATTTGTTTATGTATCCGTTGTTTTAGAGTGCAGTGTGCTTGCCGTGAGAGCCCGCCCACATGCTCTTCTGATTGGCTGTGATCTTTGATTGGTTTTGTCGCAATTCATGGTCACGTCTGGTGTATGGACAGACAAATTGCTTGTTGCAGGAATATTAACGCATCGTGTGGTTAGGACAGGGTGTAAAGCAGACGATGAATCTACTTCAAACACGAGCTTTGCGACAAATCAAATAGAAACCATTGTGGTGCTGCTGTCTACACTGAATGTGACGCAACAAATTCCCGACAGTAAACTGATGCTTTCTATTTTTGACACACTCCGAAGTGCTCGCGCAACTTCTGACACAAGAAACAAATGAATTTGAAAAGTTGATGAGGTTGTCCAGTGCAGTGTCTAGCTGTTAAAGCGCAGTGCAACAAATGTCGCGTCCGGTGTAGACGTGTTTTAAGACAAGAAACTATGACGATGCTTATTTCACCCTCAGATTCACCAGTACAACTTAAATTGTTGTGGGCCTCAAAATATTAAAGGTTACCTATTATGGCATTTAAAATGTTCCTAATAATGTTCTGGGAGTCCCCAACAACAGTTTTACATGCATGCAATGACAAAAAACACTTTTGTTGTCTTATAATATGCATTTATTTTTACCTGATTTGCTCACCGACTCCCTAATGATTCGTTTGACGACTCATTTGTCCAAACCCCTCCTTTGCGTGACGCTAATCGGCGGTGATTGGTCAGATGACGCAGTCAGTTATATTTTGCGTTAGCCCAAAGCTTAAACATATTGATAAAGCACTGCAGTACTACAATACGCTTCACATAATTTCACATATTTCAAAAAACAAAAAAAATGACATTGGAGACCTAGAAGCTGCTGAGCGTAACTCTCACTCTCTCACACACACACACACGCACGCACGCACGCACGCGCACACACACACACACACACACACACACACATAAAAGCAACAATTATTAATAGTACTTACAGGTTGTGATTCGGAGGAGGAAGCTGATCCAAATAAACTTGGTATTGAACGTTCCTTCAGTATCAGGCGACTCGCGAATCCACACTTGAAAGCATTTGTGTTTGTGAAGCGATCGTCATTAAAATAACGCGAACACAGCTCAAGGTGGCTATACTTGTGTGGTATAGTTGTAAATATAAACTCTAGCCACTGAGTCTTCACATGCTTGTCCCTGGGCAGTGAAAAAAAAAGTTTGCTTTTGATTCGCACTTCAGAACAGAGTCTCGTCGACATGTTGCAGGTTTCTCTGTCTGCTCGGCGCGCGCACTGAGTGGGTGTCTTGTTACAAACTTGTACAAGTGATGTACGAAAGTTAGAGAAAATGCATCGTTCGTCTATCGATTCATATCAACGACTCAGAGTCGATTCTTACTTTTGAGAGACAATAACTTTGTATACGGTGAACTTTCATATTTAAAACTTTGCAGGATGTTTTTGTTCACTTAGATCTATGTTACACACTACATGAAAGGTCATTTTCAAAATTCCATGATAGGTACCCTTTAACTTCTGAGAGTCTTTATGTGGGGGCATATAGGTGGGTGGGGCTTGAAAATATTTTCCTGTACAAAAGGGAGGGCCCGCAGAAAAAGGTTTGGGAACCACTGCAATAGAGTAACATAAGTAATTTTTCAGAGCAAACTAAATTTATAGTGTACAATGCCAGGCTTATTAGAAAACTAGACTATAAAACAAGCTAGACCAGAGGTGAAATGCAAAGAAGAGGAAGATTTTTATGTCTGTGTAAAGTGCCTTGGTTTAAGAGTGTTAGTGGCATATAGTACATACATAAATACACAATCCCGACCCTCATTGCATTAGATAACAGAATACCAAAGTGTCATCTGCAAACAAATGATACTAGACCTTTTCTCACAACCTTTTTTTGCAGTTGCCTGTAATTAACTGGTGTTGTATAAAGTCTGTTCCCCTCAAGTTTAAACAAAAAGTGTCCAAATTGTTTGAGTAATATTTGTATATTTTTGAGACTACAATACTAATGCTAAAGGCCTATATATTGTCACCATTATCTTCAGTTCATGCCTTCCTTTGTTGATTTTCCCGCCACAATCGATCACCATGGACACAAACACCATTTATCACAGTTGTTGGTCCTATCAGTCAATAATCACAGTGTATTTAAGTTCCTCCCTCAGTTTGTCAGTTGTTGTTTGTGTCTTTGTTTGACACTACGCCAGTTTCCTGCAATCTGATTCAACTTCATACATATTTGTTAATCCTTCGTGTGATATATATCGTGTGTGCAGAACAGTTTTCAGAGTTCAAACTTGTATTTTTTATGTGGACTTTCTGCAAGTTGTTTGATGATATGAATGACTTTGATGATAGAAATCTGAAAACTGATAATGATCACTGATATAAAAGTCCTGTTTTTCATAAAACAATTGAGTAAATGATTAACTTAAGTATATCTATCTATCCATCTATCTATCTGTCTATCCATCTATCCTTTACAGGACAAAACCTCCACTATCAAAACCTTTGATTGAGACGCACTCCACTGATTCACTCCTTCTAGGTATTGAAATCAAATTATGATGTTACAGAGAGCATTTTGTGTGGTGACCTTTTCCACTGTAACCTCTCATCTGTTCAACTTTGTCTTTTTGACAGATGGTCATAGCCTGGACTCGGACAGATATTGTATTATCAGTGCTGATCTAAGAGACCTCCCAACTTTAGAAGACAAACTAAAAAAGTTCCAGATAAATCCAGAGTACGTACTGTAATATCATAACCTTTGGCTGAGTTAAAAATAAATTCAATGTTTTTTTTCAGTGTTAATAGCTGCATATTTGTGATGTCTTATCAACATTCAAGATTATATAGTAATGGCAGTTATAACATTAGGACGAGCCTCTCTTATCTTTATCTTTCTGAAAGGTTTACACGTTTAATTCTTTGCCTCGGTCACATGCGAGAGTTGTATAATGTTGAGACTATAATTAATGGCTGGTGGAAAGTTGTGTATCAAAACAATAGGATTTTGAGATCTAATTTGACTTACTAGAAAGTGAACTCACAATTCTGTTCATCCTACATAGGGTTGATCCATCCTGTTTGGCCTCCCAATAGGATTTGCACGCATCTGTTGTTTTGTTTTCGTGCATCTGTTGATGCCCCTGACGACAATAGTACACTTGGGAGCATTTAGAGTTTCCTTAGATGCGTCAAAAAGTACACGTTTGCTTTGATGTGATCTGATGAGACCCGAAGGAAGCTACCGTTCTAGAAGGTGTATGACATCAATGGCATCATTTCCAAGGCCTCTTACCTTGAGTTTTTTTGTGCTTGTTTTTTTTTGCAACTTCCTTTTCAGTCCACCCTAATGTGGCGTCTTGACGCTTACCAGCTTGCCTGCGAATCCCATCAGTGTCTCACTTGCTAAATGAAAAAAAAAAAAAAAGTCTGGAAAATCTATTGTCATAGCATGCGAACCACTCTTCCAAAACCGTGATTTCCTGCTTTGTACTTTTAGATATTACCTTAATGATTCTGCTTCCGGGAATAAACTTCTTGTTTAATGCATGAGCTGATTAAATTGTGATGTTCTCGATAGGAAATAATGCAGCCTGTCTTGAATTTCAAAAAATAACATTTTAAACTTTTTTTTCTACTGCAGGAAATATAATTTGGTAACACTTAAAATAATATTTAATTTATTGACATTTGTTAATGCATTGGGTATATAATCAACTTACAATTTTTTTTATACACTACCATTCAAAAATGTGGGGTCTTTAAGATTTGTTTTATGTTTTTAAGTCTCTTATGCTCACCAGGTCTGCATTTATTTCATCAAAAATACAGAAAAAAAAGAAAGAAACAGCAATATTGTGAAATATTTTTAATAATTCTAAAATAACTCTTTTCTTTTTTAAAACATTTTAAAATTGTATTTATTCCAGTGATTGCAAAGCTAAATTATCAGCATCATTACTCCAATCTTCAGTGTCACATGATCCTTCAAATCATTCTAATATGCTGATTTGGTGCTTAAGAAACTGTGCCTACAGCAAAGAAAACAACTGTTCTGCTATATTCTGTAATTTAGTGGAAACTGATACATTTTTTCAGGATTCTTTGAATAGAATGTTCAAAAGAACAGCTTTTACTTTACATTAATCTTTTGTTACATTACGGGTTCTTCTCAAACGGAAGGCTGCGTCCTAGGAAGGCTTCATATCTCGGCTGCCGCTGAAGGCCAACTCAATTTGAAGGAACCTTGGAAGGCAGCCTTTGTTTTGCGCCCTTCATTCAGCTAATTTTGAAGGATGCATCTAGTGTATCCTTTGCATCCCTCAGTCACCCACTATCCTTTGCACACATTCCAATTCACGGAAAAAGATCTGATGGAAAACGAGTCAGCCCTGAGTTCAAAATAATGTTTTCAGAGATGAAGGCATACATGTTATCTTTTGTCTTGGTGTAAATGAATCACTTAACAGCACTAAACTGCCAATAATGTAAGCCACTGGGAGACCGCAGACGGTTGTCATTCACTGCATTGCATTATTAGAAAGCCAGTAAATGTAAAGATTTTTCATGCAAAGTATTTTTTCCAAAGTTGAGTTTTAATAGTATTTTCGTGCCCTGACTGTGGAGGTGTAGCCTTGCGCACTGACTAGTCACTAGACCATCTCATTCTAGCATTTAATGCTGAGGAGAACTCTAGCCTAGCCTTTGATGGATTGGACTAGGAAGAACACACGGTCAGCATCACTGGGATGCAGCCTTCTGTTTTAGCAGCCAGCACCCTATAAATATCTTTAATATTTGATCAATTTAATGAGTCTTTACAACTTAAAATACAGCTAAAATGGCTCAGGAAGAAGTGTAGGTTAGACATTATCCTAGATTAATAAATGTTGTAAAAGTACTGCTGTTCATTGTTAGTTTATGCTAATTCTTTAATGTTATTGAATTGTAAAAATGTTACCCATAGTTCACAGTTAAATTTAGCCTGTGTTTAGAGAGCTTAATCATATGATGGGTGTTGTAAAAAACACTTCCCAACCATTGATATGAGCTGAAGGATTATGATTAATAACAGTATTCCTGCTTCTGTCCACCCAGGTTGCCCACTCTTTTTCTGTCTGAATGTGTACTGGTGTACATCACCCCTGAGCAGTCCTCCAAACTGGTGCACTGGGTGGCAGACACCTTCCCTACGGCCATGTTCATTAACTACGAACAGGTGACTCAATATCATAAGCTGCCTCGTTATAACAATCCTCGTTTCGATTTTTGAAAATTCAAAATGTTCAATCAGTCGATCATGGTAGAACAGGGTGTCTGCGGGGCTTAAAAGTTCTTTAAAAAGTCTCAATTCACAAATAAAGACCTTAAAAAGTCTTAAATCAGTCGAAATTCTTAATTTCAAAAAGTCATGGTATCACATGTTGCATGCATTGCATTTTGATACATTTCACAGAAAACAAGACTTCATATATGTCATTTTTATCTCCAGTCAATGCATCTTGATTTGCATTGGAAAACAAGACAAAAATGCTGATAAAGAACATTACTTTTTTGCTTTTTTTGTATTTATTCCTTAAAGTTTCTTTACTTTGTCTTAAAAACCTCTTCAATTTACCTTCATAAAACCTACAGAAACCTTATAGAATTTGATGAGAAATGTTTAAATTTTTACTGTGATCACAGATTGCTTTTTTATTTCTGCAAATGTGAGCACAGTTTAAGACATTTTTTTATCCAGATGCTTTTATCCAAAGTGATTTATATTACTTTTCAAGGTATACCTTTCCATTTTATCAGTTCTTGTTTTCCCTGGGAATCGAACCTATGACCTTGTCATTGCTAGCGCAATTCCATTCTCTATGTTTAAGCTACAAAAAAGCATGTAAATGTAGAAACAAACTATAAAGTAGTTGTGAGATCTTGCTAACTGTCCAAATCTTTTAAGGTGAACATGAATGATCGCTTCGGGCACATCATGATTGAGAATCTGCAGAGACGGCAGTGCAATCTGGCTGGTGTGGATCTGTGTCAGTCTTTGGACTCTCAAGTATGACGCTCTCACATTTTAGGTCTACCGTACTTTCTAGCCCTTACTCACAATGTCCTTCTAAGAAATTGTACAAGCAGGAGCTGTCAGATTGAATGATTGTTGATTGTTCTTCTCCATACAGTAAAATAGTGTCTTGCTATGTACAATCAAAACATTACACTGGGTGGTAGTGCTTGGAATTCAAAGTTGTTTTCCTGCTCAACATACAATGGGTCATCAAGACTCAGGAAAACAGCGCAGTTAAGCTCAGGTCATTGTTTACTGCAGCCACCCCCAACACTTCAGTCTCACAAAAGCAGTATCAGTGCGAGTCTCAAGGTTACCACCACCACGGTGACCTTCTGTAGGCACCTCAGCATATCTGCTCAGCTTCACTATTAGCTGAACCTTTTTAAAGATTTCATTTATTTCGGGAAATGGTTTTAGTTTTAGTAACAACAATGTGTGTTTTCGCAGAAAGACCGCTTTCTGTCGGCAGGCTGGGAAAGTGTCAACGCACTGGACATGATGACGGTCTACAGCATGCTTCCTCAGGAAGATGTATCTAGGTACTCAAGCCAACACTAATGTACAGTTGTAATCAAGCGTATATTTATAACTGTACAACCTGTGCTGGGAAAGATTGAGATCGGAATCTCTGCAATGGCTTTCTTTTGTTTTACAATCGCAGAATCGAACGCCTGGAGTTTTTAGACGAAAGGGAGCTTCTCCAACAGCTTCTCCAACACTACTGCATCTGCTGGGCCGTAAAAGATAAGCTCAGTTTAGGTGAGGCTTCCAGTTTACCCAATTAACGTCATTCTAGAGTTTCATGGACAGTTTGACGTCACTTGTAAACTAATAGCGGACTTCTCTTTTCAGGCCTCTCTCAAATTGGGTTTTAAACGTCAATGGGGACTTGGTTGTAAAGGTTTCTTTTGAAACAACATGACCAAGAGTCAGAGGACAGGAAAAGGAAGTCATTTATATCTTTATTTCCATTTTTGAGGGCAATAAAAATGGAGACTGCTGGCATAAGTGTCTTTTCTTCTGTTTTACTTGTCTCCTGTCTCTCATGTGACTCTGTCTCACTGAAGTGCCCTTTAATTCAGGCCATAGACATTATTAAACCATTGTGAAACATTAATGAGATCACAAAAACTTATTTTGTTAGTTGGCTTCAGTATGAATATTCATGAACAGTGATGATGAATAAAGACAATTAAGTGTATAAAGTGATCTTTAAGTGCATGATTTATTGTTGCACTTTAGGATACCTTTGATTTGAAACCATTTTATTTTTCATCTATACATTGTGTAAATTACTGGATCAAAGAAATGACATTTTTGAAATGACTAGACTTTTACATAGAGAACACAAATTAAAAATATATTTAAACATATTACGAAACTAAAAAACAGAATAGCAACTGTTTTAATTACTTTTCAACGAGTAATGTAACCAGAAATGTAATTATAAATAAATTATATTGTACATTATGCTTGCATTAATTATCTGAATACAATGCAAAATAATATATTTATTATTTTAAAAATAAAATGTAATTTAATTCAATCTTTTTCATTTAAAATGTTTCATTAAATGTATCTATTTGATTAAAATGTTGTTATAAAGTTGACTGATATTATTGGTATAGGACGAATATGAAGAAATAAGCACATAAGTTGTACATTTTGACATGCCAAGGCTTTTCTTCAGACTGTACACCACTAAATTTTTGGGTTCAGTAAAATTTCTCTTTACAAAAAGAAAAATAAATGAATAAATACTTTTATTCAGCAAGGATGCATTAAATTGCTAAAAAATGACAGTAAAGGCAATTATAATGTTACAAAGGATTTCTGTTTTTAATAAATGCTGTTCTATTCAACTTTCTATTCATCAAATAGAATCACAGGAACAAAAATATATCACGGTTTCCACAAATATAATAATGTTTTCAACATGGATAAAAATAGGAAATGTTTCTTGAACACCAAATCATATTTATTAAAATCATATATATGAAAAGCATGAAAAAAATAAAACAGACCCCACACTTTTAAATGGTTGCGAATGTTTTTCAAACGTCACAAATAATCACCAGGAAGTAGTTTTAGAAAACAAAAGGCGATTAAAAACACAAAAAAAGGAAATGTTTCCTCTTTAGCCGTCAACGCCAGGCATCCTGCAGTCTTTCTCTGTATTGATTTTTGTCAGTGAGTCCCTTAAGAGAAACATTAACCCAAAGCGACCTTGTGCTGTTATTTACTGCCGCATGAACCCTGATTTGATGCATGAGAATGAGAGCAGATTAAAAAAAAAAGAAAAACACCTGCAGGCCATGCTGAAATGCACAGCGATCTATACTATGCCATTAGATTTCTAAAGTTTGGAAAACTGCATTAACTCTAATCAATTCAGTTGCATAAGACAGTCGAGAAGACCTTGAGTGACATGAGAGTTCGTGCTCTTTTTATTGTCCTCAGTTGTGTAATAGCAGTCTGCTGGATGATAAGCTATATCCTGAACCCGTCACCCCACCAAACAATGCTCTCCACTGCTGTAATTGTAAAGTGTTTTTCCCAAGCCACCAAGCGTGATGACAAAGGAGACTGTTGGCCCGCCTTACCACCACTCCACCCCATCCTCTGTCCACCTTTATCAGTAGAAAGCTGCAGTGTCCGTGTGCACAGAACACCTGAAGCTTCGGACAGACGAAATGACCTCAGCCGAGTCCAAAGCAGATCTCTTTACGGTAGCCACAGGCGATGGAGGGGACAACCATCAGAACACGCAGAAGAAGTCCTTCTTCGAGCACTACATCCAGCCGTGCCTGGCAGAGGTCCTCGGCTCCACTCTCTTCATGTTCGTGGGCTGTGTGTCGGTCATGGGGAACGTGGGCATCAGTGGGAGCATCCAGCCCGCACTGGCACATGGACTAGCACTGGCCATAGCAATTGCCATTTTTGGAGAAATCAGGTAACTGCCTTATGCTCTGTGTTCTTGAGTTATGAAATGGCTAGACTTTTAAACAGGGAAAAAATAATATATGTTGATTTACAATATTTTTAAAAATAGAATATCAACTATTTAGATTTCAGTCAGTATTGAAATTTTGAAAATCAAATGAAAATATGTGAATAAATTAGCATTTAATATTTCATTTTTTTAACCGAGGTCTTTCTCCTAGGAATTCTTTTCATGCTTGATTTTATGATGTCATCTTGTTTCCCAGCGGCGGTCACTTCAATCCGGCCGTGTCTGTGTGTGTTTACCTCATCGGAGGAATGGAACTGATGCTCCTGGTGCCATACGTGATCTCACAGATGTTAGGTGGAGTGATTGCTGCCAGCCTTGCCAAAGTATGTGCAAGCTTCTCTATCGATATTTGTAACTTTGTGTGTGCCTTATTGCTCAAACTGCTGGAAGTATACAATCTTTTGGCAATGCAATATAAACCTTGCATATGCACATTTTTCTTTTTCTTTAGGCTGTCACTACGGGTGAGGCATTTGGAAATGCAACTGGAGCAGCGTTTGATGCCGTTCAGTTTGATGGCGTTGGCTCTGCGACTATGGCAGAGATGATAATGACGCTTTTTTTGACTATAGTTGTCAGCATGGGTGCCGTAAACGGAAGGACCCGAAGTCCTCTCGCTCCCTTCTGCATTGGACTCACCGTGACTGCAAATATTTTGGCTGGGTAGGAAACTAATATTTCACACAAAGACACAAACAAATTATACAGCCTACTGTACACAATACTTTGCCACACTCAATTTTAAAGAAGAAACCAAATCTGGTCTAGTGTCTTGAGGCCATAAAGAGCATTTGTGTTAAATATTTAACAATAGGAAAGACTGGAAACAATTGTTTAAACATCTATATCTGCATCTATCTCTTTCATATAATATTCTACTTATATCTCAACAGTGTAAATTACAGTTTTTTATTCGCTTTGGTACTATTTTCACGAGTAAGGTGTACATTTTCGAAACTCTTAGTGCAAAACTCTATGATCACACTTGTAACACAGCTAGTCATTCTTTCAAAACCTGATCTCATGCTTTCATTCTACATAATCATTGTGCAAGATCATTGTGATATGTAATGAGGACGTTTGGTTTAACACAACAGTATGATCTTCTTTCAATTTAGTACTTTTAACAATCAGTTCATTCAATAGCAAACAATGCAGGATACATGTTTCAAATGAATTACAGTGATACAGGCTACAGATGCCACATTAGAAAATACACTTACATTACCTAACTTTTGTAAGTGAATAATTTTTGTAATAGTATCTATCAAGTGTGTTATCAAAATGTGGGATGAAGTTATGAAATGGCCATGGTTTTGTGCTACAACAGAGTTTGCTGGCAATATAGTAAATGTTCTCACTTTGCCATATGGCTGAATCTATACTATGAGTTACAGTAATGTGGCAGTTTCTACCATGGTAATCTGTTACAGTATCACATGGCATACTGTCATGTAAAATATTGTATTTGATGCCATCTGTCTCCCTTCTACTGATGCATCTCTGTCATTAACTGTTTCCTCTACCTTGTATTCACATATTGTTCACAAATTGCAAATCTCTCTCTCTCTCTCTCTCTCTCTCTCTCTCTCTCTCTCTCTCTCTCTCTCCTCTCTCTCTCTCTCTCTCTCTCTCTCTCTCTCTCTCTCTCTCTCTCTCTCTCTCTCTCTCTCTCTCTCTCTCTCTCACACACACACTCACACATGCACACACATGTGCGTGCACACACTTTGAACATAGTGGTTATCATCTAAGATGATACCTACAGGCGTACCAAATAATTCATTTATTAACCATTAAGTTCAGTTGGTTTAAATAATAGACAAATGTATTAAACTGTTTTAAAGTTAGTTACTTTATAATTATCCATTATAAAATTTAACTTGGTGGATCCTTATTGCTGAAACTTTATATAATTTGCTTTAAAAATATATAATTCTAAAAATATTATGGCTGAGCAGACAGGGAGGATATACTTCTACATTCTGCCAAAAAACAAACTATAGAAATATAATAACTATATAATATTATTAATTACTACTACTAATAACAATAATAATATTTCTACCATTTAACAACCATTAACATTATTTTTAAAAAAATCTAATTTTAAACTAGATTTTACTTACATTTTTTTTGTACTGTTGTCCCCTGACTCCCCTCAGGGTGATGTTAATGTATGATAGTGGTTTTAACCCGCCAACCGGTAGCTCATCTCTAATCAATGATTATGTTTTATCTTATTCCGTTACTCCCTGATCTCCCCTAACTGTCATCATATGTTTCATGCTTTTATAAGCAGTTGTTTTCTCACAAGTCGCTACACTTGTTTCAAAGTGGAGAATGAGGTGCCTTTGAGGAACATGGCAACCAAACAAACAGGAAATCACAGGATATTTTACAGGAAACAAAGACACCAGGAGCCTTAGAATAATAATGGCAAAAGGAAATATTAATTCCTAACACTATAATGTGCTGATATGCTGTATTTGGGGTAATTTTTGATTTTTCTGATTTAACTGATTTTGTCTTGCATGTCAAACAGGGGTGGAATATCAGGAGCATGTATGAATCCGGCACGGGCCTTTGGGCCAGCGATGGTGTCCGGTCACTGGACGTACCACTGGATATATTGGGTGGGACCTTTGACTGGTGCTTTGGTCACTGTCAGCCTTGTGAGGTATTCTTGCAACTCACTTTTTCCTTACACAATGAATGATTTCCTTCATTTAGGAGGAAGTGTATCAGCTTAAACAATATATGACGACTTATTTATTTTTGAAGCCATTCATATTGAAGCAAGAGTTAGTATTTGATATGGGTTTTATGTTTATAGCATAAAATCTTAATATGCGAGTATGAGTATTCTTATCAATTGCTTGATTCATTCTAGGTTGATAATGGGAGACAAGAAGATTCGTGTTATTTTCAAATGATGGAGATGAAAGACCTCTGAGGATCCTGCCATGTTGCAAGCTTTTTAAATTCAAGATTATTTGTAAAGCATTGTATGATATTGTCAAACATTTATATTAGTGCATTTTTCTAAACTTTTCTGTATTCTGATGCTTCATTGTCTCTTTGACAAATGTATTTGTTTTTTTTAGTTTTATAGCCTGTCATTATGTATTCTGATGTTTTATGTTTTATGTAAGCATAAAATCTTTTCTTAGATATTGCCTGAATGTATTTCCTCACTTTACAATATGTAAATATGTAGCACACACACACACACACACACACACACACACACACACACACACACACACACACACACACACACACACACACACACACACACACACACACACACACACACACACACACACACACACACACACACACAACACACTCTCCTGGGCAAAAAAATAAAATAAAAATGGGCCAAGTCAAAAAAGGCATTTAGCCTTTTCATATTTAATTAGTAGTCTTTTAATGGTCTTAACATTTTAATCACTGGTCAGGAAATTGCACAAATGCTGTAGATAAAGTAACAGAATATCCTTCCCCAACTTGCAGATTGCTTTTTACAAGAAGGAGAGTCTCTGTTGTCCCACTCAGTGTAATGGCTTCAAACTGTTCACGAGTAGTTGGAAAATGTCTCCTTGTTCATTTGAGTTTAATGTGTGACCAAATATTCACTATTCAAATCTGGACTCTGACCAGGCCAAAACATGAGCCTGATGGACTTGCTCTCGAGCTGCTTCTTGGTTGTCTCTTCTTCCTCCATGCTCCGCTGTGGTAGAGATGCATTTATTATATATTTCTCAGCAGATTTTGGAAGACACCGATCTAGATCATCCCCATGCAACTCGTGTTTCATTGTGATTCATCACTCCACACAACTTCCTATAATCTGCCAAAAACTTCATTCTGTCTTTGATGTTTTTCTGAGACAGCAATGCCTTTATAAGTAGTGCATGTGCTTACATTTTACCAATTTCCTGACTAACATAATTTGTGGTTAAGAAAATTAAAAGCCATTTTGTTTAGCCCAATTTTTTTTGCCTAGGAGTGTGTGTTATATATATATATATATATACAGTATATACACACACACAGTGGCCAAAAGAGATGTCAGGAGGGTATATTGATTTTTACCATCAAAATATGAGGAAAATATTTTTCAATATTATAAATATGAGTAAATATAAATATTATTAATAAATAAAACAACATATCACATTTCAGCATGACATGCTCAAAGTTCACCTTGAAGCGTCCATGTGCTGTTTTTATTATGCCATTTGGGTTGATAGCATTTACAGCCAAGGTCAAGGAGTTATCACACACTGACAAATAAATAACACAGATATAATAGTGGAAAACAAACTGTCTAAATGTGAAGCGACTTAAATCTGATAAGAGGAAAAACATCCACTGATCTAAATCTAGACTGGCAATGTCTATGCTTATACCTCACAGTTTTTGTTGAAACTTTCCAGATCTTTTCATCGTCTCCTAAAACTTAGTTGTACAGTATGTGGCTGCTGCGTCCTTCATAATAATCCTATGATAATATATCAGGGATATAAGAGTGATTTATGGTGGAACAAGTCAACTTGGCTCTTTTATCATAGTGCTTCCCTCTGCCACACAGTCACAAAGTTACTCATTGGTCTTGATGGTGCACAATGTCAGTGGAAGTAGAGAAGCTTGAGCTCAAAGAGCTGGACAAAACTTTGCTGAAGAAGAATGAATCCTCACCCAAACCTCAGAGCAAGTATGAAAGAATAATCCAGCCATGTGTTGCCGAGCTGGTGGGCACAATGTTTTTTGTCTTCATTGGCTGCGTGTCTGTCATTGAAAATGTGGAGGCAGCAGGAAGACTACAGCCAGCACTCGCACATGGTTTGGCAGTGGCTGTGCTGGTGGCATGTATGGCAGAAATCAGGTAAGAATCATGGTGTCCTTGTTACGGTATTATTATTCATTAAAGTACTGTGTTTGACAACATACGGGTTTAGGGTTATTTGCAAGTAATTATGCATAATATAGCCCCTGCTGTGCTGTTATTACTACATACATACATACATACATACATATGATACATACATGTAAGGACAAACCAAATAAAGTGTTACAGTTTTTTTATATACGTATGCACTTTTTTTGATTTGTTCAATTATTTTTGAATGCAGAAGGGGATTTTTCTGAAAGGAATCCCTTTCTGAAAGCAATATCTCACCTTAATGATTATTTTTTGTCTCCATGCAGCGGATCACATTTCAACCCTCCGTTCACCATCGCTATCTGGTTGTGTGGTGGACTTCAGCTGACGATGGTTGTTCCCTACCTTATCAGTCAGATTATCGGAGGTGTGCTGGGAGCTGCAATGTCAAAGGTGTGAAAAAGAATAATACAACAACAGAAAATAATATTGTTGGTTTAAAAAAAGTGCTCAACAGAGAATGTATTTTCAAGGTTATGACATCACACAAGAACTACATGAATGCTACCGGAGCGGCCTTTGCTGTTCTGAAGTCTGATGAGCACTGGGGAAGGTTGTGTTTGCTGAAATGGCCATGACATGTCTAGTAACCATGGTAGTCCTAATGGGGGCAGTCAATGGAAAGAGCAAAAGCCCCCTGGTGCCCTTCATGGTGGGCTGCACTATTATCATCAATATTCTGGCAGGGTGAGTCTTGAGCTAGCGAATCTATCTAATGCTATAATAGAATTTGTATCTGTCTGAATAATCTATGCCGTTTTATTTAATAGAGGAGATGTTTCTGGCACCTGTCTGAACCCTGCAAGAGCTTTTGGACCTGCATTGATAGCTAACCACTGGTCTTATCATTGGGTTTATTGGGTCGGTCCGATAGGGGGAGGTCTGTGGCTGCTGCTCTCGTGAGGTTGGTTTGCCATATTTCCTTCTTGAGGTCTTCCATGACAAGAAATATTTTTTTACAGCAGACTGTAACTTTTTTTTTTTTTTTTACAGGCTTCTGCTTGGAGATGAGAAGACACGAGTTATAATGAAATGATATTGGAGCACATCAGCATGCAAAGCCTCTCAATTCATGATGCTATTATTACTTCTAAACACTCTAAATATTTCATGTCTAACTTATTGCAATTGAATTTAAAACTGTGGCTTACTGTGCTTGCCTTTTATCACAACCCTTTTTCTTTTTTCCAGCAGATGTCAGTAAATTGTCTGTTGATAATGTTTCACATAAAATGTTTTATCTCAGACTGTAGTTTGGATTTTACTCGAAATGTGTTCCATATTTCTATATTATCAGTGTATGTGTGTGTTTAAAAGTATTGCACATGTCAACATTAATACTGTTGAAGCATTTCCTGTATTCAGCCTCAAAACAAATGTTTCTGTGTAAGCCATCAATCAAATGTCTAAATGCAATTTTCTTATAATTTTTTTTCTTTCTGGTCTGACACCATATACCATCAAAATCGATTATAGGAATAATATAATAAGAAGATGAATAACGAATAATTGTAGGCTATATTATTATTATTATAATAATGATGATTATTATTATTATTTCTAACTGATCTATGTTTTATTCTAAGTTTTTAATAGAATAAATATGGGAGACCTAGTTTTTACAAGTTGTCACAATGACTTTACTCTTAAAAATATTCTGGGTTATTTTTTAACCCAAATGCTGGCTAGTTATTTGTATCTCATGCAGCTTTTGGGTAATTTTTACTATGTTGGGTCAGTATAACATAAAGTAGTCTCTGCCGAGGCTGCTCCTGCCACTTCCTTTTCGAAATGTTTTGTGATTGTCTAAATTTCATTTCTAAATGTCATTGAATAAAAAATATTTTATATGAACATTCCTTATAGCTTTAGTTATAACAGATTTTAGAGTAGTCTATATTATTATTTAAAATCAATAACCTTCAATATTAAATTGTGTGACACTATTTAAAAAACCCAGCAAATGGGTTTGTTTTAATGTATAAAAGTTGGGTCAGAATAACCCATGTTTGCTGTCCAATATTTACCCAGCACTGGGTTGCCAAATGACCCACCATGGTTGTTTTTAACCCAGAATTTTTAGAGTGTAAATTTCAGTAATAGCCTAAAGGTATGTGAAATTTGACTATTTTCGATGTAATTTTTCAAAAGATCTTTTTAGTAGACTTACTTTATGCCGAATAGTTATTCGTGTAGCTACGAATAACGCGCAGAATAGTGTCCTCGCGCAGAATAGTGTCCGTCTGCGCGTGGTGTTTGTTCTGCATGCAGCTCTTTGATGAGCGTTGTTTTTTCAGCTTTGAATGACCGTAAATGCCCTATCCAAGAATGTCTCACGTGACACGTGCCAGTTGATTTTATTTAATTATTTGACGGGTTTTTGTCTTCTTTTTTTTCTTCTTTTTTTGTGTGTGCTCTATATTGTAATGGGCCTGTGGTATATTTTGAACATTGCATGCCAAAATGTGAAGATTGAAATCTATTGAAGCCTATCTACATAAATGTAGGCTATATTTATTCAGCAACAGGCTTAACTTATTCAGTTAATTCCGCTTTGTCCGCTGTATAATTTAGTCTAATCCGAGTTTAATGAAATCATATGATCCAATAATTAGCCTATATAGGCTACTGCAAACAAATCTAGATTTTGTTTTGTCACGTGTTAGGGAAGAAATGCACCAGATAAGTGTCTTTAGATTTGTTTTAATTGACGTGTTGTTGACCAAATCGACAAAACAACATTCAAACTGCTTATATCAAACAGGTTAACGATATTTGTCAGATAAAGCCAGGGCCACTCTTGCGAGGAACTTGTCCATGGCCAGGTGGGCTTCAGGTGTGAAGTCATCAGGGAAGAGCATGGACAACACCACGAGAATGTTGTGGGCCAGGATCTGTTCAATTAAGAGCAATAAGGATTAACAATAATAACAACTAAAAGTACGGCTCAATTATTAATTAGTAGCCTATAAGCGTCAGACACAGTATTTTTTTTACCTTGAAGTTAGCAGGATCGACTCTCAGCTGGAAGGCATGCAGCTCGCTGAGAGTGAGCAGGCCACCGAAAAGGTCGTCGATCTTTTCAATAGCGAGACCGAGTCCACCGAGGACCTTTTTTCCATGCTTCCTCACCGGGGCAGAGCCGGGGGTCAGGTCGCTCCAGTGAGAGAAGTAGGTCTTGGTCTGAGGGTAGACCAACAGCATTCTGCAAAACGAGGGGGTAATGTAAGTTTCAGTTTAATCAAACCCTTTACTCTGCACAATTATTTTTTAACGAAATTCAAGAATTTGTCTTACCTGGACAACGCCCATTGCCGATATCCTCAGCCTTTGGGGAAATCTTTGCCCAGAGGGCCTTCACAGCGGCTTTGTCCTTAGCAGAGAGACTCATTTTGAATCGATGTCTGGAATGAATAGACGTGGTCAAATGACTTACCCACCTAAATGTTGGTCCTCTTTTTAAGCACTTGTATTTGAGATGGGCACACCCAAGATACAGCCTAATTGCGTGTCAGATTGAACTCCTGCCAGTGAACGCTGAAAATTGACTTGATGCCCATTTTCCACTCCTCATTTTTGGGGTGATACGTGATGATACTGTACGAGCGCGCGCACTTGAGTCACAAGTCGAGGGTCAGATCCTAATCAGCTCACGTCCGCATATTCATGAGTAACTCCACAACCTGATTTAAATAATTATTTAATTTATTTAGTAATTTCGTTAATTTCTTGTATGCAATATGCTTCATGTGACCTTTAAATGTAACCGTTTTGTTTAAATAAACAATACAATGCCGTTTATTTTGAGTGCTAATTTATTTATTTTAGTTCTTAACGGTCCATCATGCACGCCTATGCGCCGCTGCTTTTACTTTTAATACAATGTCTATTACAGTTTTCTCGGTTGCTGAGACACAATTCATGAAACAATTCACATTTTTTCACAACTAAACACAATCCCTGAACTACACAACAACTTGTACAAACATACTGTCTTTTGTCATAAATCAAACATTGGCCTCAGGTGACACAAAACCGAACAAATGCACAGACAACTTTCTTGCTCAGTGAACACTAGTGAGATTAATTTATTATAACACTGTAACAAAAACGTAATAATTTTTTCAGCTCAGTGTCTATTACAGTAAATGAAAGAGTGAATATAGTAAAATACAACAATGAGGTTTAGTAAAAAAATATGTTTTATTACAGTACTGTAAATGTATCTTACAGCACAAGTAAAGTAAACTTTAGCCTACCTAAGAATTGAATATTAACATGGTATGGAACACAATACAGTAGGTAAATTACAGTAAAAAAATAATAATAATTCAGAATTCTCTGCACCTTTGGCCAGAAATAAATACAAAATCATTATACAATACTAGTACCACAGTTGGTCTATAGCATCTTGGTCTTCTGACAAGACTTTTTCAACCTTACCGCTGTCATTACTCAGTTTTGCAAAAGTACAGTCGCCAGTGCCACATGTAAAAAATGGCTACAAATAAATTTTACAATTGTGAGTTTGAGGGTCAACATGTGCTACAGTTTACTGTAATGAAATGTCCCTCATCTAAAGTACTGTATACTGTAATTATACTGTATGTTTAAGTAGTATAAAAACATTATGAGCTCTGTTAGAGTGCATAAAGCACCTGTGGCCCTAATTATATTACCCTGAGATTCTGATTGGTGTCATCAGTTTTGCTTTACTCATGGATAAATGCTATTCATGCTATTTGAGTTCACGTTGTGATGCTTGAGTTAATGTTATTTTTTTTTTGTTATATAAATGGGAACATGATTAAACCTGTTGAATTTTACCTGCGTTTTTGTCTGAAGTTTTGCAGAAATCATTATGATTTTATATATATTTTTTTCATTTTGCAAAATGTGTTTGTTTTGAGACTTGGAACGAATGGTTTGGGAAATTGTGCCAACTGAATCAGTTATAGCAATCGATAAAACTTCTCTTCTTCTTCTTCTTCTTCTTCTTCTTTCTTCTTATTATATATTATTATTATTATTAAGATCAAAATTAATAGTAATAATAAACATGTATATTTTGTTTTTATTACAAGGCATATAGGCCTATTGTGTAAAAAGAAGACCAAAAAGTTAACGGAAGCACAGTTTTTGATTATTCTGATTTATTTATTTTGTATGCTAATTTACTTAAATGTAGTTATTATGCAATAGCTGAAAGGTCCATTTGCTCATGGACGCCTCATCTCTGATTTTACTATAAATACGACGTATAGGCCTATCACATGTAATTCTTGCAAATTTGCATTAGTAATATATATAACAGTAACAACATTAAACGTGAACATTTGTTTTCTTACAAGGCACATTAAGCTATTGCAAAGACAAAACGACTAAAAAGGGAACTGAATCAGTTTTTGATTGCTTATTCGGAATTGATTTATAATCATTTATTTCATTTATTGGCTCTCAAATGTTTGCCTGGCGAATCGATAAAACCTCCACGCCCTTTTTATTTGACATTTGGTGAGACTGGATTTTTTTTAACCACTCAGTCAATTGCATTTCATTTTAAGATCTACGTAATTGAGAGTCTGTTATTGGAGATAAGCAGAGTCGTTTTGAATGTGCGTATGTATGAATGAGATAACCAACAGCTGAGATCACGACAATAATTATTTGAAAGTCACATTCACAACAATTACATAAAGATGTAGGAATATTATGTTTTATCTTAAAGATAATTTCCACCAGGATATGTTCACTTATATTAAGCGTCATACTGTTTTTTCCCCTTAGGCTACTCTTTTCATGAAAGGGGCGTATGTTATGCTAAAAATATTTTGCTACTTACATTAAAACATCTAGAAGATTGCAAACGTCCAGAATCCACACATATTTAGCGCCCTGCCCATGAGAAGTTTCAGCCAATCAAGTGAGCCCACTTGTATTGGCGGTGGAACCCCATGACATAAATAGTGCCGACAAGAGTGAAAAGATATGATTCTAATTCCTAACGGAGACGAAAATCATAAACTGACAAAATGGTTGTGTGGACCGACCAGGAGCGTGCCTATATCAAGGACATTTTCAGCAAGCTCAACTATGAGGACGCTGGCCCAAAAGCCTTGCAGAGGTAAGACCCATGACCATTAATGTGCACGTGTTCTTTGTACAGAGAGTAGAGATTGGCTAATAGAGCTAGATTAATTTAAATTTTTAATTTTATTAATTTGTGGATGTTATATGTTATGTTGTATATTGCAGGGTCTTGGTTGTGTATCCCTGGACTCAGCGGTACTTCGGAGGTTTTGGAAACCTGTACAGTGCAGAGGCCATCATGTCCAATCCAATGGTCGCAGCCCACGGAACTGTTGTGCTCCACGGGCTTGACAGAGCCATGAAGAACATGGATGACATAAAGAACGCATACGCCGATCTGAGCGTTCTGCACTCCGAGAAACTGCACGTGGATCCTGACAACTTCAGGGCAAGCAGCATAAAACTCGTACAGATGCACGCAGACACTATTTAAAAATTTAGCAACCAGTTGCGTGACACTCTTTTGCCTTTTCTGTTTCAGCTGTTGGCCGACTGCCTGACCATCGTGATTGCAGCGACTATGGGTTCCTCTTTCACCGCTAACGTGCAGGCTGCCTGGCAGAAGTTCATCGCTGTTGTCGTCTCTGCTCTGAGCAGACAGTATCATTAAAAACTCTCAAATATGGGGAAATTATTGTATGTCTCTAATGCAATAAAGATAAATTGATACGCACCTGGTCCGTCCGTTTAAACTCATCATTATCCGAATATCATTAAACGGAGAGTTCACCCAAAACTGAACAATGTCGTCATTTACTCACCCTCATTATTTATTAGACTCCATGACATTTATTACGAAGTTGTAATAGAAAATTAGTTGTAATTGAGTGTAATGCAATTTGTTTGAATGTAAAGAATTGTTTGGGATTATAATAGCCGGCAGCTTAAATGGTGCAATATTTGTGATATGGCTACACACTTAAAATAACATTTCCAACATGTTTTTTTATCAGCAAAAGCCATAAGAACCATTTTAGTTCCCCAAATAACTTTTCAGCAAGCAGTTCTTCCATTTGGGGCGGCAGTGGCTCAGTGGTTCATGCAGATTGTCTGCAAACCGAAAGGTTGGTGGTTCAATCCCCGGTTCCACCTGACCAAGTGTCGAGGTGTCCATGAGCAAGACACCTAACCCCAACTGCTCCCGACGAGCTGGATGGCGCCCTGTATGGCAGACACCGCCGTCGGGTATGATGATTGTGAATGGGTGAATGTGAGGCAAATGTAAAGCGCTTTGGGGGCCCATTGGGTCTGTGAAAGCGCTATATAAATGCAGCATTTACCATTTGTGCGATTCATATTTTAATAATCTAAAATAACATAATGTGCAATGGAAAGGAAGGTTCCATGTTTGTCCAAGGTTCTTTGTGGAACCATCAATGTCAATAAAGAACCTTTACTTTTAAGAGTTTAAACTCTAAAAAGACTGATGTCTACTCTAAAAAATTTCTTAAATGTATTTTATAAACTCATCGGTATAATTACGAAAGGACAACTATCTTGTCTATTACATTTTAGATTTATGTATCTGTTGATCAACCTGATGCAATTAAAAATACACTAAAATGTGACATTTCCAGAGGGTTTACACATTCTGCTATATACTTTTGGCGTATGTCCTCTGGCTGGGGCTGGACGAACATTAGGGAGTTCAAAACAACATTAATACGAATTCTATAATGGCATGAACTTCATTAATGCATTCCCTTGTAAAGAATATGGTTCCTCATGCATCCCCATGCTCCTCCTCTTTGCCCACCAACAAGCTGTCCATTGATGGAAAGTTTGTAGAATCCAAGAGTCCAGAATGGTTGGACATTCACAATCCTGCAACCAACGAGGTCACTGGTCCAGAGCCAAAAGCCACACATGAGGAGATGTTGGCCACCATGGACTCGTGCTCGCAGGTTTTACCATACCTGGTCCAAAACTTCCATCCTGGCCCACCAACAGATCTTCCTTAACTATCAGCAGCTCGTAAAAGACAATAATAGATAGCTGGCCAATGGCCATGTTGGTAACCCTGGAGCAGGGTAAAACTCTGGCTGATGCTGAGTTGCAATGTGTTCAAGGAACTCCAGGTATAGAGCACACCTGCGGTATCACATTCTATAAGCCAGGTGAGTCCCTCCCCTCTTTTACTAACGACATAGACACGTACAATTGCCCATTGGCGTATGTGCTGTTATCACCCCCCTTCAATTTTCCAGGCATGATTCCTCTGTGGATGTTCTCATTTGGCATGGTATGTGGGACCACTTTTTTACTATGGAAAAAAGTAGCCATATCACCCTGTAACCCAAGACTGGTTGCCCACTGAAGCTAAGCAGGGCTGAGCCTGGTTAGTACCTGGATGGGAGACCTTCTGAGAAAACCAGGTTGCTGCTGGAAGAGGTGTTAGTGAGGCCAGCAGGGGGTGCTATCCCTGTGGTCTGTGTGGTTCCTAACACCCCAGTATAGTGATGGGGACACTATACTGTCAAAGAGCACCGTCCTTCGGATGAGACGTTAAACCGAGGCCCTGACTCTCTGTGGTCACAAAAAATCCCAGGATGTCTTTCGAAAGAGTAGGGGTGTAACCCCGGCATCCTGGCCAAATTTGCCCCTTGGCCTCTGTCCATCATGGCCTCCTAATCATCCCCATATACTGATTGGCTTCATCACTGTCTCCTCTCCACTAGTAAGCTGGTGTGTGGTGAGCGTTCTGGCGCAAAATGGCTGCCGTCGCATCATCCAAGTGGATGCTGCACATTGGTGGTGGTTGAGGAGATTCCCCCTTCTATGTAAAAGCGCTTTGAGTGTCCAGAAAAGCGCTATATAAATGTAATGAATTATTATTATTATTATTATTATTATTATTATTACTAAAGCCCTCAGAGAGTGCTTGGCTGTGCCATGATGCTTGCCAAACTGCTGCAGGACTCCGGTGCTCCAGATAGAACATTAAACATAATCCACGGACAGCATGCTGTGAACTTCATCTGTAACCATCCCACTATCAAAGCCATCACTTTCGGTGGCTCCAACCAGGGGTGCGTTTCCCAAAAGCATCGTTGGCCAACTATCGAAATTTCCATTGAACTCTATTGGTAACGGCGGAACTTGCGACCATAGTTGGCTTTGGGAAACGCACCCCAGGCTAGTGAGTACATCCGTGAAAGATGCTCCAAAAATGACAATAGAGTGCAGAGCAACTTGGGGGCAAAGAGTGTGGTGATGACTAATGCCAACAAAGAGAACAGACTAGGTCACAAATAGGTCACAGATGTATATGGCACTTTTTTTCATGGCTATCCTCATAGAAGAAGCCCAAAACGGTTGCCTGAACTGCTTGAACTTGTAATGAGTCTCCTTGTCAATGTTGCTGATGTGGGACCTCTCATGAACTCACCTCAGGGCCTCAGGCCAAAGAGTAAGTGAACAGCCTTATTCAGATTGGTGTTGATGGAAGAATGTGAAGGTCAAGAGTTACGCGTGAGAATTCCGTAGGACCAACCATCATTAGCAATGTTACACCCAACATAAAGTGAGGAGATATTTGGACCTGTATTGGTGGTCCTGGAGGCTGAAGGCTTGGATGACGCCATCAAAACTCATACGGCAACGGAACTGCCATCTTCACTACAACGGTGCTGCAGCACGTAAATACACCCATGAAGGGGATGTTAGTTAGATGGGAGTTAAGGATGTTCCAGAGGCTTCTTCAGGGGTGACACAGATTTCTATGGAAAGCAAAACTCAAAACTAATCCTTGTCTATTACCTCTCAGTGGAAGGCAGAAGATGCTACACTGAAGTCCCCTGCATGTTAATCATCTGTATACATTTCTCTGCCCCCCCTCCCCCCTAAAAATCCTCAAAACTACAAGTTTTACTACTGAACACAGATATTTTCAAAAGAAACAGACATTTTCACATCTAAACTGTCATAGTTAAATAAGTACCCCCCCCCCCCAAAAAAATTCTTCCACTTTTCGATAATCACACAAATGTAGCACATATTGCTCTTTCATTGTATGAAACATCTGACACTGTCAGGTTGCCAGTTTCTGAATGATCAATGAACTGAACTGAATGATCAATGATGATATACTATATATATAAGCCAGCTATATTTTAATCGTGATCATACTTTTCAACTGAATAAATGTAATTGTTTTCACAATGAGCGCAGATTTTTGCCCATTTTGAGCAATTTGAGTAAATGTCTTTTGAAAATACGATTATTTAAATGGAATCAACTAACTGCAAATGGTTTTATTTGAGTGCAGAAATTTCTTGACGGTTTCTTTAATGTATAACTGACAAATGTGCATCACATTAATTTTATTAGTTTCTTTATGTTAAATACATATTTTAAACCGAATTTTATATGCAATTCAGATGCGTAAATCTTACATTTAGGCCTAAATATTTTTGAAATTATTTAGAGTAGGCTATTTTACAATAAAGTCAAACTGCATTTACGATCTTCAGTAAGATAATTTTAGGCATTAAAGATTGCAACAGCTACACATATTTTAGGTCTTAAGAAAAGGGAGGAGCAGGAAGTGGAGATCATATCTGAATGATTAAAGACCTCAAATGGCTTTCTTCGTTATTCCTATGCAACCTTCTTGTAAGTCACTAAAGTTGTGAAAACCTGCGTAAACCTTTTTTATTTGAAACGTAAAGACAACTCATTGGACAACGAAATCACCTCAATCATTTATTTTTCATTACGCAATAAACATGTGCAGTACAATAATCTCCTCGTCCAGTCCACGATTCTAATAATACTGCCTTCTTAGGGCTGCTATAACAACAGACAGGAACTTTTGCCAAGCAGCTTGGTGTCTGGAGTGAAGGCAGCCCCCATGCGTCTAGCGATCACCACGGTCAGGCAGTCAGCTAAGAGCTGTAAAAGAAGTGAGGGAAAGTCAAGCACAGTTCCAACATAATAACCAACATGGTAGCCGCGCATTGCTCTAAGACGCCAACCTGGAAATTGCCTGGGTCCACCTGCAGTTTCTCTGAGTGAAGCTCGCTAAGGGCAGTGAAGGTTTTCTTGATATTATCCATGTTTTTGAGAGCTTTCTCCAGTCCTTGAAGCACTACAATGCCGTGCGCCGCAATTTTTGGATTAACCATGATTGCCTCCGCGTTATACAGGTTTCCAAACCCACCAAAGTACCGCTGAGTCCAAGGGTAGACGACCAAGCATCTTGAGATCAGACAATAAAGACAGGTCAGGAACATTAAAGGCCTCGATGGTTAACTAGGCTACAACAAATACGTCCACTGAAGAAATCAAATTACACCAATTCAACAGTTAAAAGAGAGCATATTAAGGAGGGAAAAGGAAGCAGGCAAAAGAGAAAATATTACCTCGTCAAGCTCTCGACGCCCACCGACTCGTAGTCGAGTTTGGCGAATACACCCTGTATCGCAGCACGTTCCTCAGCTGTCCACTGAACCATCGTGTCTTCTTGTGGCTTCACAGCTGGACAGATGTTTAAATAGGACTGCTATAGGCCGCCGCCCACTCGTCCATCTTGAGTTCATGGGTCCTGTTTTCTCAATTAAAATGATCGCTAAATGAATAAATTAAAATGACTACTGTTTTTTATACTGTGTAGGCCTATTATTTTTTCACGTTCTACACTTTTAAATTGAATTTTGTTTTAGGGTTTTTGCCTTCTATTATTTTCATTTCTTAACTCTTCAGATTGACTGACGAAATCACGAGAAAACGGAAATGTTCTTACTGAAGTAATGTGAAAACCAAACTTTAAAATCATCAGCAGCTGACTTTTAGTTTTTTGACAACTGAGACGCAAATGTTTCTAGCCTAGATTGACCGTCAAATGCTCATCAACAATTTTAAGTGATATGACCACGTTATATAATAACTTATGTAATATATCAGGCATGACTTTATATCATTTATATAGTCTAAATATGTCCAAATAAAAATATGTCTAGGAAGTAAATGGGAGCACAATAGCCTATATTCTTCATAAACAAGGTTTCACATTGTTTGAGTTATAAATGAAATTAATGTTTTCAAAAGCTACTCGATCAAGAATAAAGACAAACTTTTGGACACATATAGAGCATAGATAATTAATTTGCTATTTCTATTTTTATTGCTGCCGTGTTGCTTTTAGATAAGATAAACGGATGCCAGATGTTTGAATACAAAGGAAGTCACTTTACCAAGCTTTTCAATACGCCCATTTTTCTGATGTGAGATAGTGTTGGCCCAATAGTGTTGGCCTCTCAAGTGTCTACATCACAAATAAAGACATATGAAATATGTGAATGCTATTGGATTGACGTTACTCCATCGTAAAGCTAATGCAAGCAAATTAATTTTGATAGGCTATAAAACTGTGATTTGCAACGGGAAACCATGTCTTGTAGTTTGGTTACCTGTCTGACATTTTTTTAAAAATATGTTTATTTAAATAAATAAATATCTGTATTATTGAAAACATGGGTAGTGGGACGAGGATCGGTACATTAACTCCAATCTAACTAACATCCCCTTCATGGGTGTTTTTACGTGCTGCTGCACCGTTGTGGTGAAGATGGCAGTTCCGTTGAGGTTTGATGCTGTCAAGCTGTCAGCCTCCAGAACCATTTATACAGGTCCAAATTATCTCTTCACTTTATGTCGGGCGTAATGAGTAACAGTGTTGCACTTGATCAAGGCTGTCGGTATTAATATATAAGGGACATTATGCTTCACGTGGGTGTGGTGCTGTCCAGACTTTAGTGCTGAAATCTTGGCTGAAGTTTATAGGGAAATGTGGCGCTAACCGTTGTGCTTAAAGCATTTAAACAATAGGCTTTTCTTTACATGTGGGTCAGTTACTTCCTGTATACTGTCAGAAAAAAAGTGCAAACCTTTAAAAAAGCCCCTAATAGTGTATTATCACTAGGTATAAGATGGGGTAAGATGACCAACTTCCTTTTTTTTCTCTTGACCATAGAATAGGCCTATGTTACAAAATATTTAAGTCTAAATTCAAGATTTATATATTTGGATTGCATGTAAAATTTCTATTCATTTGGATCTCATATTTTAAACAAACTAATAAACGTGATTCATATTTGTCAACCATGCATAAATGAAAGAAACAACATTTTTGTAATGATAACATGAATGTTTTAAATAAAAAATAACCGATTTACTATACATTAGACCTATACAATTTGCAGCATAAACAGTAGACTCGCTCTTTCAAACCTCACACTGGTGATGAAAAACTATCACTTCTAGTTTATTCACATGGACTCAGTTTATCGGGTAACTGCCGCCTTTTCCTCCGGACTATCGGCCGGACAGATCTGCCTGACATACATGGGCGGCGGCCTAGCAGTCCTATTTAAACAATTGTCCAGCTGTGAAGCCACAAGAAGACACGATGGTTCAGTGGACAGCTGAGGAACGCGCTGCGATACAGGGTGTATTCGCCAAACTCGACTACGAGTCGGTGGGCGTTGAGAGCTTGACGAGGTAATATTTTCTCCGTAATATGATCTATTTTAGCTGTTTATTTGTTGTAATTTGTGTATTTTGATTTCTTCAGTGGACGTATTTGTTGTTGCCTAGTTAGCCATTAATCTTCCTGACCTGTCTTTATTTTCTGATCTCAAGATGCTTGGTCGTCTACCCTTGGACTCAGCGGTACTTTGGTGGGTTTGGAAACCTGTATAACGCGGAGGCAATCATGGTTAATCCAAAAATCGCGGCGCACGGCATTGTAGTGCTTCAAGGACTGGAGAAAGCTCTCAAAAACATGGATAATATCAAGAAAACCTTCACTGCCCTTAGCGAGCTTCACTCAGAGAAACTGCAGGTGGACCCAGGCAATTTCCAGGTTGGCGTCTTAGAGCAATGCGCGGCTACCATGTTGGTTATTATGTTGGAACTGTGCTTGACTTTCCCTCACTTCTTTTACAGCTCTTAGCTGACTGCCTGACCGTGGTGATCGCTAGACGCATGGGGGCTGCCTTCACTCCAGACATCCAAGCTGCTTGGCAAAAGTTCCTGTCTGTTGTTATAGCAGCCCTAAGAAGGCAGTATTATTAGAATCGTGGACTAGACGAGGATATTATTGTACTGCACATGTTTATTGCGTGATGAAAAATAAATGATTGAGATGATTTCGTTGTCAATTGAGTTGTCTACGTTTTAAATAAAAAAGGTTTACGCAGGTTTTCACAACTTTAGTGACATGCAAGAAGGTTGCATAGAAATAACGAGGAAGACCATTTGAGGTCTTCATTCATTCAGATATGATCTCCACTTCCTGCTCCTCCCTTTTCTCACGCCTTACAAGACCTTAAAAGTTATGTGTAGCTATGGTAATCTTTAATGCCTAAAATTCGCTTACCGAAGATCGTAAATGCAGTTGGGCATATTGTAAAATACTTGAAATAATCTCAAAAATATTTAGGCATAAATGTAAGATTTACGAATCTGAATTGCATATTAAATGTATTTTAAATTATTTATTTAACATACAGAAACTAATAAACTTAATGTGATGCACATATGTCAGTAATACATTAACTAGTTGGCAAGAAATGTCTGCAATCAAATAAAACAATTTACAGTTTTTTGATTTTATTTAAATAATCGTATTTTCAAAATGCATTTATTCAAATGCATAAAGCTGCTCATTGTGAAAACAAATAAATGTATTCAGTTGAAAAGTATGATCATGGTTAAAATATCGTTGACTTGCTGTAGAACAAGCTAAAATGTAAAAGATTGAAACAAACTGAATGACGATACATATGTAAATTGGTTATGCAATCCATATACATTTTACATTTATTTAAAATTATTTAAATAGTTTTTAAATGTAGGCAATTTTATGGGCAAGAGAAAAAATTAAGTTTGTCATCTTACCCCATCTTAGTGATAATACACTGTTAAGGTAGCCTACCTTTAAAGGTAAATAGCTTTGTTAAAGGTTTGCACTTCTTTTGTGGGTATACAGAAAGTAACTGACCCACAGGTAAAGAAAAGACTACCGTTTAAATGCTTTAAGCACAACGGTTAGCGTCACATTTCCCTTTAAACTTCGGCCAAGATTTCAGCACTAAAGTCTGGACAGCACCACACCCACGTGAAGCATCATAGATATTAATACCGACAGCCTTGATCATGTGCAACACTCATTCAATTATTTCCTTTTGCATTAGTATTTAATAATCAATTTCACAACATGACAATGTCAATGTCAAGAAGAATTTCGTAAATTCAATGACATTTTATTAGGGAGCCAAAATACCGAATTCCTTTCATGCACTGTATTAAATTATTATAAACAATGAACAATATTGACACAAAAGAGTAATGAATACAATGAGGGAGGTGCAATATTATTTTTGTTGTTTTTATTGAATATTCCATTGCTTTCCACGCATAAGACACGTACTTTGCCAAACATGTGTTATTAATTTATTAAAGAAAAACATTTGCAGAACCATTCGATCCTTCTTCGGGGGCTCTTCATCGGAACTTCTCGGCTAAAACAGCTGAGAATGCCGAAAGAAACTTGTCTATCGCCGCGTGTGCAACTGGTGTAAAGTTGTCACCCATGTGGCAGGCTAACGTCACGAGGATGCAATGATTGAGAAGCTGAAAAAATGTAAAAAAAAAAAATTACGTTAGTGAGTTCAATGAAAAAATGCCACATCACATAACATCACGTATTTGGATAAAGCCTGTTGATGTGCACTGGATCAGTTAAGTGGGCATATGTTTCATTAACACCTTGAAGTTTGTAGGATGTATTCGCAGTAGATAGGCGTGGAACCTGCTTAGTGGTGCCAACGTAGTAGCAAGTGTGCTTATGTTCCTCGCGCCGTCGGCTAAAGCCTGGACGATTTTCTTCCCGTGGCAGCGTAAATGATCTGAATTGGGGCTGATATCTAGATGAGAGAAGTATGTCTTTGTTTTGGGGAACGTTGTGAACATCCTGTAAACCAGTTAACAAGGGAGAAAACAAGGTAAACAAGACAAGCACAAGACACTATCTCCTCCCTCTTGGTTGCTTGCGTCATCACTCATGGGCAAATATGCCAAATTGACTTTTGATATTTAGAAAATTGAACGACGAATTATCAAGGATCCACCAAAGTGCGTAAGTAAGACTTTAAATGGTTTAATTCCCATAGTTTTACATAATTTAAAGAAAAGCAGCATCCCAGCATGAACATTGTAAAAATCACCGATGATGAGTTTTAGAAGGAACACATCTACATGTGAGTTTTTTTTTAGACATGTATACCATGCTATTTTGTTTATATAAATATTTGTCTAGTCTAAGCATTATATTCCTTTGGTCTAAAACAGCATACCTTAACAGAGCCTCAGATCCAATATCTTCCGCCACTGGAATCATTTTGTCCCAAATCTGTACAATCAGCTCTTTTTCGGTAATCGAGAGCATTATAAGACGGCGTGGCACAATTAAAATATAGCTACTTATAACTATTACCAAATCTGAAATTAGTTAGCTTCAGAACAACGAGCATAAATCGTTGGGTAGGCACCGTTTTGCGATGCAGTTTCGATCACATATTAACCACAAACTCTGCGTATCTCGACTTAATAAAATGAAAAATATGAAAGAGAACAGTTAGCAGAAATGCAGTTCCCGTCGATCGCTCTCTTCAACTCACCGGCAAACGAGAGTTAATCACGTGAGAGGTGAAACTGCGCAACGTTAGTCTGCTGTGCGTCATATTAGAGGAGCTTATGTTGTCATGTCGGGATTCCTACTTGTGTTTTGAGTGACTTCCGTGATAGGCTATATTTTGCATTAAGTAATTATATCACAATACAATGCACAAGCAACAATGAGATGTGTAAACTGCTTAATTAAAATAAGCTTGTTGCACAGTAATTCAGACTAGAAGCAAAATTCTCAGTAATTGCAATATGCTAAAATAAATATTTGTAAATAAAATAGATTTGATAACGTTTAAACCTATTATGCTGACGATTTACATGAGGCCTACATACAATATGCAAATGCATCTGGATAATTAGTGTTAGAGCACTATTGCTACCAAATTACTGTGAGAATTGTTTTTAAATGTAACTTCCTATTATCATCTCCTATCTCAAACATAGACCTACTCCTCATATTAAATAAACAGTAAACAGATTTCAAAATATTAAAAACATATAGCATCTGTTCTCTGTATTTACCACGTCACTCAAAACAACAATAAAAGAAAATTAAACTGTGAAGTGCTTACACATTTATGATATTAACTGGCTTTGACTCTAATTTGTAATGACTATGTGCAGCACGTGATAGAGGGGCATGGCCTGAACTGATAAACTTCACGGCTGTCCATCAGTGGCTCAAGATGCAGCTGAAGTGGGGGAAGTTGAAACGCTAATCACCAATCTCACTCCTGCAAGCACACGACACACATACCATGACTCAGCTAAACTAAAGGGACACCCCTTTACATAATGGAAATCCATATCTTTTGCATTGAAAATGTCAATACCACAGGACAGTGCATGACTGTGCTCAGTCATTTCTATGGTCGATGTGATTGTGTGTGTGTGTGTGTGTGTGTTGTGAGTAGTGTGTGTGTGCTTGTGTGTGTGTGTGTGTGTTGTGTGTGTGTGTGTGTGTGTGTGTGTGTGTGTGTGTGTGTGTGTGTGTGTGTGTGTGTGTGTGTGTGTGTGTGTGTGCTGTGTGTGTGTGGTGTGTGTGTGTGTGTGTGTGGTGTGTGTGTTTTTGTGTGAGGGCTGTATATCAATATCCGGGCAATTTAAATTAGGTTTAAATTTAAACCTAAGCTGATTTAGAGAAAGCTTCCCCCATATTAATTTTTTTTCTAATTATTATTATTTTATGTTATTTTATGTTGGCTAATCATTTACTGTGTTGATCATTGCTTTCAAACCCTTTATGTATGTTTACTCAATGATATCTTTATTCCTCGAGCTTCAATACTGCAGCTGAACTAAACTTTCTCTGTCAAAGCCCTCCCTTTAACTTTTTATGTTTTGTTTAATTTTGTATCTGTTTCAGTGTGGAAATTCTCTATTCTCACAACCTCAAGTGACTTATTTTCAGTAATGTGGTAAAAAATATTAGAGTGTTAAATAAACACGAATTAAAAAGGGTCTGATCACTTAAAAAATGTTTAAAAAAAATAATAATACATTTATGAATATTTTAATACAGAAAAGACTATATTTTGATTAAAACAGGGAGAAAAAAGAAGAGTAACAGAAATAAAGATTTTACGATAAGGGATGTTTATGAAAAACAGTGGGAAATGATGAGTTTGACAGACAAACAGAGGACTCATTCAAAAAACAGCTCTGCAAATGTTTTGCTCTGTATTCACTGTCCTCTGGATTACCTTGTGTCCTTAAAAGACATTCTCAAATGAAAGTCTTGAAAAATATAAAACTAATATATAAAAAGTTTAATTTATCGTTTATTTTGTTTATAAAAGCGTTTATGTCTATATTATTATGTTTATGTCTACAACTGTTATACAGTATGTCATGTCATACACTACCAGTTGCTATACTTTTATTCAGCAAGGGAGCATTCAATTGATCAAAAGTGCTGTTAAAGATATTTTAGAGTTATCTAAAATAAATGCTGTTCTTTTCAGCTTTCTATTTCTCAAAAAACGCTGAAAAAATGTTTTGGAAAAAAAGAAAAGAAAAGATTTCTGAAGGATCATGTGACACTAAAGAGGAAAAGGTCTGAAAAAGTCTTGTTATCTCATTTACATGTTTTTTTTTTTTTTTTGATCTCATTTACATGTAGGGGGAGACCGGGGACGATTGTAACACACTCAATTCCTCCAATCAGAAACATGCTAGAGTGATGACACTTAATCTGTACATGCCCAGTAGGATTCTCTCTCTATCTGTGGAAAAGAAGCGAGAAATTTTCAACTTTAGCAGAAGTGGTTAACGACAAACTGATTTTGAGGTATGAAAGTTATTTTTTTTGGATGTATTCTACAGTATTTTTCTTCTGCTGTCTAAAGTTTAGATGTCTTTGAATTTAAACTTATATACATTGTATCCCTAGGTTATTGATTAAAAATGATCATGAACAACCTATGCTAATACAGGTTGGGCTAGCTAGCATATAAGATTTTGTCATGGCTGCAGTATCGGGGGCAATTGTAACACTGTGTTATTGCCCCCAAGCCACAAGGCCCATTGTAATAAGCTTGTTTGTGTGTGTGTTGACATACTTTTCTGTTAAAAAATGAACATATTTCACTAAATTCTATTGTAAAACTTCATTTTAAAAGGGTGTATTAAAATAAATGTTTGTTCCAGTATTAACAAATCATCAATTAACATAAATTTTTTATATAAAATAATATGTGTTTTATATGTTCTTGACAAAGTGTGAATATTATATGCCATATGTCTGCAAAAGCAAAGTTCCTTTCATTGTCAGTTTATTTGTACAGTGGATTTAAAGTGTTTTGATTGTATATAACCCATAAAGTGGGTTAATAGGAGTTATTTCTCACTGTTACAATTGCCCCCTTGGCGGGGGCAATTGTAACACTCTTGACTTCTTGCATTTAATTAAATATTTTAGTCTTGTTCTTATAAGTGGAAATATATAAATTGTATTAATTAATTAGTGCACATCAAAATATGACTAGTCTATCTCAAGTAGTTTGTGAGTTATAAAGAAAAATGTAAAATATGATACAATTGCCCCCGGTCTCCCCTACACATTTACATTTAGTCATTTAGCAGACGCTTTTATCCAAAGCGACTTACATGAGGACTAAACCAAAGCGAATCATCGTGAAGAGGCAAAAACAACGCAAGAACTCAAAATACAAGGTTCAAACATCGCTCAGAGTAGCGTAAGCCAGACAAGCGAGGGTTTAAAGAAAAAAGGAAAGTGTTTTTTTTGTTAAGTGTTAAGTGCTCACGGAAGAGGTGAGTTTTCAGTTGTCTTTTGAATGCTGTCAGGGATTCTGCATTCCGGATGAGGGTGGGGACTGGGGAGATCATTCCACCAGCATGGAACCGTGAATGAGAAAGTTCTGGAAAGTGATTTTGTGCCTCTCTGTGATGGTACCACGACTCACGAGCCGTCGCTCATTGACCGATCGCAGGCTTCTGGTAGGGATGTAGACTCGTAGGAGCGAGTGAAAGTATGAGGGAGCTGAGCCCGTGGTCAAACTGTAAGCAAGTGTCAACGCCTTGAACTTGATGCGAGCAGCGAGTGATAGCCAGTGCAGAGCATTGCAGTAATCAACTCTAGAAATAACCAGGGCCTGGACAAGAAGTTGTGTTGCATACTCAGTTAGGAAAGGCCTATCTTCCTGATGTTGTGCATTGCAAACCTGCATGATCGAGCTGTCTTTGTAATGTGTGAAGGTCAGCTGTTCATCAAAGACTACTCCAAGATTTCTGACCGACCTTGATGAGGTGCTTGAGGAAGAATCTATAGTGAAATCGTGCTGTATACGGATTGGCGAGCCCGATCTCATGAAAGTGCGTATGAATACCACGAATGTTATTTCTCGTGGCATTTATACGCCAAAATCAGTTTTGGCGTGTATATGATACGCAGTTTTCGCGTGCATGTGATACGCACTTTATGGCGTGTAATAGCCTACGCACGCACCCCCTCCCCCTCCCCCCTCCCCCTAATCCTACCCAATGGATTTTCAGTGGGTAGCATATACACGCCAAAACCATTTTTGGCGTATAAATGCCACGAGAAATAACATTCGTGGTATTGATACGCACTTTCATGAGACTGCGTTGGAGCGGCAGGGAGAATGAGAAGCTCAGTCTTTGTCAGGTTGAGCTGGTGATGTTCCTTCATCCATGCCGAGATGTCAGCCAGACAGCTTGAGATCCGTGCAGCTACTGTGGGATCATCTGGTTGAAATAATAGAGCTGGGTGTCATCAGCATAGCGATGTTAAGAGAAACCATGTGCCTGTATGATGGGTCCCAGTGATGTGGTGTAAATGGAGAAGAGGAGAGGTCCAAGCTCATGATTTATTTTATTATATTATTATGTGATTTTAAATTCTAGTAATATTTCACAATATTACTGTTTTACTGTATTTTTGGACAAGTGAATGCAGCCTTGGTAAGAGACAAAATAATAATGTTTTTTAACATTTATCTTCTTTAAAACCCCTTCCTAAAAACTGAATTTAAAACAATTTAACATGCTTTCCACTAGATGGCAATAGCGCACCAAAAGCAAATGTATGTTCCAGATAGGGTTTGCAAAACCTATCTGGGTTTGTATGTGGTTTGCAAAATCTTATGCAAACCACATACTAACATATATGGGTATACATGTATGAGGAAATTACATTTATATGACCTACATGTCCTACATTTATAAATGGTTATGCTTTCAAACAATTGCATGAATAATAAACATCAAAAGTGAAGCATTTTGGTAAAGTGAGATAATATTAAATAAGTGCCAGTACAGCTGAACAAAGAAGCCAATGGTTTGCCAAAGACAGAACTACCTTTCATCTCTTCGAAAGACACAAACTACGGCAAACAGGATTACAGATTAATTGTTTCCCACCGCTTTAATCCTATTGATGTGTAGTTTGCTTGAGCACTCTCTGGTAGATCACACATGCCACCCACACTGTCTAGTCTCAGCCTGCCAAACACTCAGACGTGTTATATTGTGACTGGATGGCAACGCTGATTCACTGCAGTTTACATTAGATTAGAGGATTTAGGAAGTCCATGAGTCTTTATGAGGGCTGTAGGGGAAAGGAGAGATAACAGCAACGTTAAACCTCAGTAACTTACTTAACCTTGATTGTTCTGCACATGAAACAAAATATGTGAGTGGTTCTTTGAAATCTTGCCAAACAGAGGCAATAAATCACGTGCACATCTTTCAACATGACTATCTATTTGCTCACCTCTTAAGCCATGTCATGTCGCCTCATCCTGTGAATGCCCCCATGAGGGCCTTTAAACATTTATCATTCCATGACAGTTAATCCTCCTTCCCAGGACAAAAGTCTCAAGTGTTAAAACAGCGCCACAGACAGCCATTGTGATGTGAAGCTCTGTGGATGAAGACATGTAGTGTTATCTACAATGAGAAGCATTGCTGATATGTGAAATATGTGCTATAAGAACCTAACTTTTATTCAGCAAGGATGCATTCAGTTGATCAAAAAGGCAGTAGAGACATTTATAATGTTTGTAATAGATGTATATTTTAAATTGTGCTGTTCTTTAACTTTTTATTTATTAAAGGATCCTGGAAAAAAAGCAGCGCAACTGCATGACACTGATGACTGGAGTAATGGCTGCTGTAAATTCAGGTTTCCCATTACAATAAAAATGTTATTTATTCCTTCGAATTGTAATAATGTTTCACAATATTACTGTTTTTATATTATTGATCAAATAAATGCAGCCTGGGTGAGCATAGGATACTTCTTTCTAAAACATTCTAAAAGAATCGGTAACACTTTACAGTAAGGTTTCATTAGTTAAACTTAGTTAACTAATTTAGCTAACTTGAACTGATGAACCTTCTACAGCATTTATTAATATTTGTTAATGTTAATGTCAGCAAATTACTAATACATTTTTAAAATCAACAATGCACTGTTAGCTAATGAACAAACAATGAACTAATCTTTTTTTATTAACTAACGTTAAAAAGATGAACAAATAAAACATGTACTGCTCACTGTTAGTTCATGTCAGTTAAAGGAACACTCCACCGTTTTTTGAAATAGGGCTTATTCACATTCTTTCCTACATTTAGATATGTGTGCAAATGCATTTTTGTCTCAGTGCATGCATTGTTTTAGTTTGACAGGGTCGGCGCTAGCTTAGCTTAGCACAATGAATGGAATCCTTTGTTGCCAGCTAGCATGTCCTGAGTAAAAGTGATAAAAATAAAAAATAAAACCCACATAATTACTTCTTGTGGCCTGCGTATTCACAACGAGTACAAATAGCAATGCAGATTAACACTAGGCGATTTCCTAGACAGATATTGACTATATTAGGGGGAAGCACAGGCGAAGCACTGCTGCTTGGGCAAAGCAATGCTACTTGGGTGCAGAGATATCACGCAACACATGAAATCCCAAGTAGCAGTGCTTCGCCTGTGCATCCCCCTAATATAGTCCCAAGTCAATATCTGCCTAGGAAATCGCCTAGTGTTAATCTGCAGCGCTATTTGTACTCGTTGTGAATACGCAGGCCACAAGAAGTAATTACGTGACTTTTTTTTTTTTTTTTAAATTATCACTTTTACTCAGGACATTTCTAGCTGGCAACAAAGGATTCTATTCATTGTGCTAAGCTAAGCTAGCGTCAACCCTGTCAAACTAAAACAATGCATGCACTGAGACAAAAATGCATTTGCACATATCTAAATGTAGGAAAGAATGTGAATAAGCCCTATTTCAAAAAACGGTGGAGTGTTCCTTTAACTAACTAATAAAACCTTAAAGGGATACTCCACTTTTTTTGGAAATAGGCTAATTTTACAACTCCCCCAGAGTTAAACAGTCGAGTTTTACCGTTTTCGAATCCATTCAGCCGATTTTCTGATATTTAGAAGAATATCAGTAAGCAGACAGTTTCTGGTCTCATTGACTCCCATAGTATATTTTTTTCCTACTATGGAAGTCAATGGGACCAGAAACTGTCTGCTTACTGATATTCTTCTAAATATCAGAAAATCGGCTGAATGGATTCAAAAACGGTAAAACTCAACTGTTTAACTCTGGGGGAGTTGTTAAATGAAAAAAAGTGGAGTATCCCTTTAATGTAAGTGTTACCAAATAATCTTACTGACCCCAAATGTTTGAACAGTACTTAAAAAGTAATTTATAGTTATGTATTTATGCTTATCATTTACTTGTTTGTAATTTAATAAATAATGATAAAATAAATCAAATATGTACCAAAAACAGTATCAAATATAGCCAATTTGGATCCAAAATGATGTCTTTTTGAAACGTGGAGTTTTCCTGCTCACATTTGCATTTGGTCTTTGCATTCAAAATGATTAATGAATGGCTCTTAGCTAAAACAAAAGAGACGGGACTTTTGGATTTTCTGCACGTATAGTGGAGAATTTTGGCAAGTTAGAGGCTGAAATGAAAAGAAAAAACACCTTTTAAATGAGAATGTTTAAATGCAAACTTCTGCAGCACAAAGCACTGGCAAGTATTGAAAAGAGAGTGTCCTTACATCCACTGAATTGCTGTTACTGTAATTCTTACAAAATTTATTGTATTATGATTCTATTATGTTTTAGAGTCTGATATTGATAACACTATAGAGATATATGCAGATGATGATTTGTTAGCTAAAGTATGATGCATCGCGTCAATTTGGGTTAGATCGTATTTTCTGTATATGCACATGCTTATATCCACATTCTCCAGACAGTCTAAAATGTTGATGAACAACCTCAGCAATAAATACTGCAAGTCTCCAGGGATCTGGAACATCTCCCCTGAACTATATGTCAATGTATAGTTAGAGACAAGCAGTGGATTTACTGTCTGCACTGCTGTTTAGATAAAAACATCAGCAGCAGTCCTCTCTCTCTCTCTCTCTCTCATCTCTCTCGTTCCCCTCTCCTCTTCTTCTCTCTCTCTCATCTCTCTCTCTCATCTCTCTCTCTCTCTATCTCTCTCTCTTCATCTTCTCTTCTCTCCTCTTCTCTATCTCATTCTTCCTCTCCTACTCTCTCTCTCTCATATCTCTCTCCTTCCTCTCTCTCATCTCTCTCCCTCTCTCTCTTCTCCTCTCTCTCTCTCTCTCCTCTCTCTCTCTCCTCTCTCTCTCTCTCTCTCTCTCTCTCCTCTCTCTCTCTCTCTCTCTCTCTCTCTCTCTCTCTCTCTCTCTCTCTCTCTCTCTCTCCTCTCTCTCTCTCTCTCTCTCTCCCTCTCTCTCTCTCTCTCTCTCTCTCTCTCTCCAGAAAAGAAACAGAAAGAGCTCTTGTATCTGGCTGTTCTTTTCTGGTAACAGTCAGTGATTTACAAGAGAAACTCCTACTTTGCTTTCAGTTGCAAATGAGTACTAGACTGACTCATGTTACTAAAAGAAACCAATACGTGGTTTCTTTTTGATAGCTGTTATACAAACATTGTTGGAAACCAGCAGGTCTCAGAGTCAGGTTCTCTGAGCGAATATGGACATGTCATCAGGTGGAGGACTACTGTATACTCCCTTCTGGCCCCCATAAACTAGAAGGTCAGAGGGGAACACAAGAGAGCAGAAGCAAAAAGTTCCAGTTCTCCAGTGAACAGCTGCCAGCTGTGCTTCCTGCTCTGGGCCTCAGCAGGGGATCCGAGATCTTTGAAGTGGTCACGGCGTGTAGGTGAGCAGCATGCAGTGGTAAGAAGCTGCAGAGAGGAAGTACTGGGAAGAGAGTGTGTGAAAACAAGGGTTACTGAGTGTGATCTTTTTAAGATCTTTCATTATTGAGAGAAGAACACAAGCAAACTCTTGTTCTGAATATCAGGGATTCAGCTGTTGGCAAGAGGCTTAATCAACTGAGAAAATTAATTTATGATTCACTCAGAAAGACAATCAATGTGTTGAAATATGCCCACATTCCCACTACACTTTTATTGAAATTATATTCAGTAAGTTCCAAAATTTCAAAATGAATGAATAGTGATCCTGGAACCAATTCTATATACTACTTAATTAGTATGTAAATTTCACGAAAAAGTAAAACATTAGTTGTCACTAACAGTAGTTCAGTTAGTGCTCAAGTAACCTCCCACAAGCTAACTATGAGCACTATTCTTCAACACATTGCTAACCACAAAAAGGAAACATAACAAGCACTTTTAAATGTCAAACACAACTGCATTAAATGTCTTCCCCTTTACTAAAAAATAAACATAAAATAACAGTTCAGCCTTTTCTGCATTTATTGTCTTCATTTCAACTTCATTTAAAATACTACAACTTATTATTGACGCGATCCCAGGCGTCATCTAACTGACGCGTTACCCTTAGCGTCAGTTAGATGACGCCCTCCTAACCAGACCTAAACCTACCCGCGTCATCTAACTGACGCTAAAGGTAACGCGTCAGTTAGATGACGCCTTGGGGTGAGAACGCGTTGATTATTATTATCTTTTTAAATCAATTAACACAGAAATTAAAATTACACTCAATATTGTTATATATATATATAGCCTATAGCTGAAGTGGAAAACCAGTAAAATGTTTGCACTTTGCAAAATACACTCCACTGCCTATAGATAAAGCCTGATCACAGATAAAAGTGAATATATAAATTATTTAGTCTGCTTTACTGAAATGTCTGATGATGATTGAACAATACCATCTTATTGTCAGATGGTTCATCTTTCCTTATGTAAAGCCTTCTGCAGACCCAGATCTTGAGCCCACGACCCGCCATGAAGCCAGAGCCCGTGCGAACACCAGAAGACATATTTGTCCCAAGCCTGAACCTAAATCTGTTCAGGTGCGAGAGCCGGCACCAATGTCCGTTCTTGTGGGTATTTGGTGGAGATTGATGTTATGGAGTGGAGCCCTGCTCATATTCATAGTGAGGAGGGTTTGCTTTTTCCGTTCCAAACAGTAATAGATGATGACATCGATGATGTCAGTTCTCAAAGCATCCCATCAGAGCTGAACAACAGTGAATATTGGGCTTAGTAATTGTTTTTGCCATGGAATAAAAAAAAATGATAAGGTAATTGTGACTTACCAACTCGCAATTCGGACTTTTTTCTCAGGATTGTGAGATATAAACTCGCAATTGCAAGAAAAAAAGTCAGAATTGTGAGAGTTGCAATTGTTAGAAAATAAGGCCAGAATTGTGAGATAAAAAGTCTCATTTATCTTTTTTATTTTTTATTGCATGGCAGAATACACCAAATACCTTCATTAGCAGAGCACAGAAGGAAGAAGTTTAACTAGCAGGATCATGGGTCACAAGAAAATATGCTTTTTGTAGGTGTTCAGTAGCCTAGTGACAATTCAGTTATGTATTTGAAATTGCAATGGCTAATACAGCCCTGTCCATGCATTGTAATATTATACACTAGTGTTTAAAAGAAGCCTGTTATCAGCTTTGATAAACTCCTGGGACTCCCCGGGACTCCCCTCACCTTGACATCCTGGTTCACAGTGTCAATGTCCCAACATTAAATCCAGAAAAAAACTTCCTCTACTCATGTTACACCATTTACCACACCATCCTGGAAATTCCTGGGGATCTAATGGTTTTTTCCCATCATGGATAAGATTTAGCTGCTTTCATTTCATTTCATCAGTAATCAGCTAAACGTCAGTGAGGAACTTTCATCAGTTACCTTTATACTTAAGCTTCGAAAATAATGATTTTGCATTTCTTTTTTTTTTTTATCAACATCCGATTCTGTACATCTTTACTGCTTTGTCTTCTGTAGTATCTCACATTCCAAAAGCTTCCCTGAACAGTTTTAGTCCCAGGATAATGAACTAGAGAGTAGAGGGATGAGCTGCTACAAGTTGAGCAGTGTTTAGGCTCCTGGCTGTCTTTATCTGTGGCTAATAAACAGAGTTTGTGGGGAGTTATGGAAGCACTTACTCCTCTGACGTGTAATCATTTCCGTTCTCTCTCTGGTTTAGCCTGGAGAACTGCAGCAGTAGAGCTTGCCAGTATTGGTTAGTGGGGATGCAGACACAGAAGCCACATAAACAACATTTAACCTCAAATCCCTAATACACTGTGACATATAACTGACAATATAGAAAAACAACTCAATGGCTTTTGTATAAGCTTTCAAAATGTCACAAATTAAACAGAAGCACACTCATCAATGATCCTGACTCAAACTGGTTCTCTCTCATCAAGACAACTTCAGCAGAAATCAGCTGGAGACTCAACAAATTGCTAGTTTTATTCAAATGGGCGAGACATTCAAGTATCAAACTAGTCTCATATTTAATACGTCATACGTCATAGTATCCATACCCCTATCAAAGAAGGGTGCGTAGAACTAAGAAACTGATGGTTTGCTAAAGGCTGTTGATCTGCTAAATGTCAAACAATGCTTTATTCTTGCTTTCCTGCATTCTGCTTCAGCTCTCTTTCTATTGCTAAACTATGCATGGTGTGCCTGTATGTTAGATTAGTGTAAGTGTTTGGCCTAGTAAATAAAGTCTTGTTCGTGTCACATGTAAAGTGGTTCATGCTCATATACTGGAGTCCCTAATCATGGAGATTTTGGCTACATGCTCTGTGTAGTACTGTATAGTTTCCATACCCTGGAAATTAACATTATTGATAAATAATAAATAATTGATTTGAGCATTTGCTGGATGAACAGGTTAGTTGATTGTGGTATTAATTCTGCTACATCAAGTTTGTTTCTTTTAACTGATCCAAATATTTATAATTAATTATAACGAGTTATAATTAATTATATTAATATTTCCCTTGAGTTAATTTGCTACAACACACTTCATAATTATGACATAGTCATTAAGACATAAAAAGTCCCATTTATGATGTTTGATAAGTTAAAATTATGACAAAAACGTGTAGACCTACTAGTGAATATATGGAAGCCCATTTTTGCCACATAAGAAAAAAATCGAAAAATCAAAATAATGACATTAATTCATATTTATGAGATGAAAAGTCAAAATTACGACCAAAAAAAAAAAACAAATTTATTTCATGATAAGACATAATTATAAATCATATCATCATAAAAGTTGAACTTATGAGATAAACTTATGACTGTCATAATTTTGACTTTTTGTCATATATGACTTTTTTAAATCAGAATGTCAATGTCATAATTTCAGCTTTTTAAGTCATCATTTCGACTTAGTATGTCATATTTTTTTACTTCTCATCTCATAAATATGACTATAGACTTTATGTGACTTTTACATCATAATTATAATTTACAAAAGCAATTTTTTAAATTGTATTTACATTAAGGTATTTTTTTTCCCCTTTTTGCCACGGCGAAGAAGATTCAACAGCAGACGAGTGATTAAACGGCAAGTATTTTGGAGCTATGAGCATACAACAGCATGAATGAGTGTGAACCACAAACACACACCACAGTGCACAAGCCATAAAGCAGTAAAAAGCACAGGGTTCCGACAGGGTTAAATCTGCAGGTCAGGACATAATGTCTTCCATATGCTGATAGAGCTATAATGACATGCATGCTCTCTCCTCTTTCTACCTGCATTCCTTCATCAGCACAGAGCACTAAATCTCTGATAGCTCCCCCATGCAGGGATTGATTCATTGCAAGAGTGATTCAAAGATATCTGTTCCTTTTCTCTTCTTCCTCTGTGTAGCAAATGTGCCCTCATGTGGAGCAGCATATCTGATTTGTTCTGCTTTCAGTCGTGGGCTGATGTTGTTATGTCAGTGTGTGGAAAGCTCTCGACCTCATGACAAAAGCGTAAGATTGAGTGGGAAGGAGCGACTGCAGATCTTAAGAACAGAACAGAGCTCATGGGATCTACAAGTGTCTAGCGAATGCACTTTGTAAATAAGATTGTTGCTTGAGGTTCATTTTTTAATTATTTTGCATTCCATTTCTATATCAATTATAAGTCATTTTTTTTTTGAGTATTGAGAATTTAGTAAGGAAAGAGTAAAATAAGCCTAAAATGTGCATTTCGGGTTCAAACTAAGCACGGGAAAATCCCAGCCGGAATTTTGTCCATCCTGCAGGAGGAATGCTGTTCATTTTCAGGAAGGGGAAGAGGATGCATCCACATGCAGATCCAATTAAAATAGGGATCAGCATCATCTGGTTCTTTAGGGACAATCCTATCGTCCTATGTTTACTTTTGTTTCCTCTCATCAAATGTGGTTTTCTGTGCCAGAAGGAGGAGTGGTACCTGTCTGAATTAAAGACATGCACCACTGCCAAAAAAAAAAAAAAAAAAAAAAAAAAAAATCATATTCATCCAGATGTTATATTCAAGAAACATGTGTTACAATTTTTTTAGTCACACAAAGAGGTCGGGTCTATTCTCAAACTATGTACCGGTACTTTTCTTTCCTAACACTATTAGCATTACCCTGCATCTTCTGAATGTGTGTGAATATTCTGCTGGACATGTCCTTTTCTTTAGATTATCCTCTCATTTGGTTCATTTGAGGCACTATCGTATGGCACTATCCTATTACGGTTGCTACAGTACGTGCCAAATTCAATAGTAAATAGACTGAGCATGGGTCTCTGTTCTGAAAAGTATCATTGTAACTTTGAATTAAGCAGCTAAACTGAATTCATGGATGAGAGATCTCATTACTGAGACATTTAGTCCATGGCGGCACAATAACTGCATGAGGAGCTGTCAGTTTGAGTTACTTCAGTTTGCACGAGCGACTGAAAGTGCTATGATAGTTACCTTAATCACATGATAAGACAAAAGGAGGCATCTGGCCCACAGATATTGTATAGCATGAAAGTCACAATTTGATATTTTACACAGCTTAATACTTCTAAACATCCAGAACATTGGCTAATGTATCAAGTTTTATATGTATGTAATGATGACTAAACATTCAAGAATAATGTTGTTTAATGAGTTTGTGGTCCTAAAACCTGGAAGAGAATTGGGATTTTTAAGCTAAGGGTTTCCTCTGGAATTTCCTGTTTTTAAAATAGCAGTTTTGGATGTAGGCTAAAATATGGTCTGTGATTGACTTTACTTGAAGAGATTTCATAATTGTTAATATATGTATTCATACCTCACATGTGAATTTGATTTGTAATAAAAAAGAATAAAAAAAAGTTAACAATATAAATGGCCTGCCACAAATATGTAAGTTTGAATGCTTGACTATAGGCTATGCCTACTCAAACCAGTGCATGCCTTTTATCAGCTTATGAACAATGGCTTCAGAATTCCTGTTTTATTTATAACTGTGCATATAACATGTAGAACAAAATGCGAAAGTCTCATTAAGTAAAAGCAAAACATTATTTTACTCCTAAACCGAAAACCACATTTCTAAAAACCCACTGGAAATTCCTATGGGAACCCATGGAGGATGACCTACAAATTGACATTTGACATAAAAAAGTCTTAAAAAATGAATTATAGATAAGAGTGGCTATATTATTGTTAAGGTTCAAATGAAGACCAAGATTTTATTTCGTGCAAAGGACGGGGGAAATAGGCCCAAAATAGTAGGCTATAGGCTATTTTGATTTCATCTTCAAGGCAATGTACAGGCAGGCAATGTATGTTTATTCTAATGCAGCACTTGAACTTGATGTTTCTTGTATTGAATGACGCACAACAGTGGTTTCTGCATCCTTTTGCGGTTAAGCTAGCAAAGCATCAGTAGGTTACGCCCATGGGTGACGCTGATTGGCTAGTGACATCCGCTCACTCTGTTTCTTTGCAAGTAACTTGAAGTTGTCCAAATCACACAGAACCACACGATATGTCAAACTCAAAACGAGATGTTGTCGGCAAGATGCCAGCTCATATAGAGACAACGGTAAGAATATTTCCCCGAGATAAGCGTGTAAATCGAAGTGTATGCATATTCAAATAGCAGCAAGGGCAGAGCAAGCGTTTTGAACTTTGAGCTTGTCAATCTGTGTGTTTTTTTTGTTTGTTTGTTTTTTACAAAAAACTCAGTGTCCCACTGATGTCAGCAGCACAACACAGTAGTAGATCGCACTGGACTGGATTGATCACTATTTTTAAAATGTAAATGCATGGGTAAAATGGCACCGAATAGATAGCCTATAGATATCGCCTAATTTCTTGTTTTCTATAGGCTACCAGTTTACGACTGTTTCTTCTTTATTTTTTGTGCAGCGGTGGTGCTTTTGGGTGACAATTCCACATTTGTCCTTTAACCCTCATTGTGCATGCCTTTCAATTAAAAGATTTTGTTATTGGTGTGCTTGTTGTTCATTTTTCTCAAAAGTAGCCTATCATATTGGCTAAGATTTGTTTGTCAGCGGTGCATTTAATCATTCATCATTAGTAGGCTAGCCTAGGCCTACTGTTGATATTAGTTAATATTTTTAATCATCAGCAAATCAGGCATCAATAAGACATCAAAATATGTTTAAAATTATATATTTAAAAGAAGAAGAAATAGGCTAAAGCTCAATTCCAAAAGGATAGGCTAGTGCTTGCTCCACACTTTAGTTGAGGTGGGACGAATAATTCATAAAACAATACATTGCAATATGGTTCCTTGCAATAAATTATCAGTAGGCTACCCTGGCACTATAGCATAGGCTACCAAACCAAGCATTTCGGTTCTTGAACAGCTAAGAGTCAGTTTAATCAACTAGTATGTTCAGTTTGTTAAACTCGTGCGAGAGCGATTCACAGAACTGTCTGTTCGCTCTAACCGCTCTCGCGGTACTTTGATATACACCGACCGGTCTGTGCAGCGCTGCTTTAAGTAAGTAAAAAAAAAAAAAAAAAAAAAGAAAAAAACAGTGAGCAACTTGAAGTGGGCGTAACTTGAAGTTGGGCGTTACTTGAAGGGGCGTAACTTGAAGACTTGCAGGCTGCAGACAGATTCTATTGGTATTTTTACAGCTTGAAACTGAACTAGACTCAAACTCTCCGCCCTGTGCTTGGCTTCAAGAGTGGGAATTTACGAGGCTGGCAGCATGGTGGTTTTTATTTACAGCGTTGTCGCAAACTTTGGATATATAGGATGTAAAATCACATTGCTTTCGTAGCTGTTTAGTTATGCGTTGACAATATATAATTCTTCTGCGAAGAAGGCGCATACATTACGCCGGTTAATGAACAAACCTAGTCGCTGAGATCTGAAAGTCCATCAGAAGGTAGGCTATGGCTTTATTTTAATGAGACTCTTTACGTTTGGTGTAGATGTTGGTAAGAGATGTTACATCTTTAGCTATTGGTTGAGATTAGGATGTGTTTCAACTCACGTGCGGCTGGATGCATCATAAGTGATTTGTTTTCACAACAGCATATGCCCGAGCTTGTGTGCAGAAGTAGGCTACTTGCACATTAATTTTTCTAAAAGATGACTATTTTACTAGTGAGCTGCCAACCTAGCATTTTGGGTCACCGTATTTGCCTGTTGTGGCTAAAAAAAGATGTGTAGGTAGGAAGCTCCCCAGGTCTTTAGACACCGAAATGTGTGCTACTGTAAAATGATTTTGCAAAGCGATTGCATGCATCTGTAATCTGGCTGCATGATAATCTGCAGTTGGTGGATTAAGTGTAACGAGCGTCACTGCTTTAGTCATTTTAATGGACACGGATTCTCCTCAGTCTGGGGCTTTTCTCAATATCGCTGAAGAATAAACCACATAAGAATGTCAACAAATATGAACAACTCCAACAACATAATATCTCTATTTTATATTTTAAACTGCTTTTAGCCATTTGTCATGTTCTCAGGACAATAATATTTCTCATAAATGTCAGGTTTGGACAAGATCTCACATGTTTTAAATGTTACAGTAACGCTTTACAATATAACGTTAGTAGCCTAAAGCCTGGTTTCACATACAGGGTTTAGACAAAGCCAGAATTAGGCCTTAGTTCAATTAGGACATTAAATATATTTTTTGAAACATGCCTTAGAAAAAACATTAATGGTGTGCATCTGAGATACTACAATGACACTGACATATTTTAAGATATGTCAGTGCAAGTTGCTTTCAGTTAAAACAGCTGAAACATGCTGCAGTTTATTCTGGGAATAGCTTAAAGGGATAGTTCACCCAAAAATAAAAAAAATTGTCATCATTTACTCGCCCTCAAGTTGTTACAAACATGTTTGAGTTTCTTTATGTTGTTAAACACAAAATAATATATTTTAAAGAATGTTGTTTACCAGACTGATGACGGGAACCATTGACATCCATAGTAGGAAAAAAAATAAAGTCAATGGTGCCGTCAACTGTCTTATCAACATTATTTAAATTATAAGAAATCCATACAGGTTTGGAACAACATGAGGGTGAGTAAATGATGACAATTTAAAATATTGGGTGAACTATCCCTTTAAGCCTTGACTGTGAAACCGGGGGTACATTTATTAGCTAACACTAACGAAAAATGAGCAATTATTTTTTTTAAAGCATGTATTAATTTCCGTTAACGTTAGTTTGTAAAAAAGCTAATTGTTCATTGTTTGTTCACACTAGTTCAAAGTGCATAACAAATATAACAAATAAGTTTTAAAAAGTATAGTTAATGTTGAAATTACAATTGACAAAGCTTAGTAAATGCTCTAGAACTATTGTTCATTGTTAGTTCATGTTAACCAATAGAGTAAACTAATGTTAACAAATGAAACCTTACTGTGAAGTGTTACCAATTTTGCTGTGTCATAAATTGTTCTGTTTTCATAATTATTTTACTGTTAAACTATAATAGGCTGGTTAATAGCAGCTTTCATTGTGACTTACTCCATATACAACAACCCAGCTGTCTTTTATTTCTTGGGCAGTTATTGCAGAATGTTGTCTATGCAGAAATCCTTCATATTTATGAAAGGTGCATACAATTTTAGTGGTTACAGCTGCAGGAATGTGCAAGGTGCACATGCAAAGTCAATTCAAACATCTGATGTCCTGAAACTGGTTGTTCTTTAGTTTTTTTGAGTGACTACAAATCAAAGCAAACTTTTATCAGTGGATATGGAAAGCTTTTCCCACATGAATCTTTTCTCACTTCTATTTTACTTTCTGTCTTACATACAGCACTGAGTATTTGGCCTGTCTGGACACTATTAAAGGGTCCGTGAAGGTAAAAGTGTAGCCCAGGGAATTCAAGAACAGTACTGCTCTGAGCCATTAGTGCTGTATATGAGCAGATGCGCTAAGGTTTCATGGTGAAAAGAGCAGGTACAATGTCCTTCTCAGTGGACCTCAAGGAAGTCTCTTATATCATTTGTATCTGACAATTAAAATGTCTAAATTGTTGATTATTCAATAGTGGACACACAGAGACCACATGCTGTGTGCAGATTTTTGTGAAGATGACGTGCCAACATTCAACCATCTGGTGACTACAATGCTCACTGAATCTTATTTAATAGATCATGGATTTGCATAAATAGGGTTATTTACTTCATTCAAGCTTGGCCATTTTAGAGTTATCGGTTATTCTTGTTCTGCGAAAGAGAATAAGTTAATTTCTTGTGGGACTGTTGCGATCATGGTTATTCAATCAAATCACAATTATTTAAGATAACTGCAATAATTGTGCAGTTTAAAATTTTAAACATGTTTTGCCAAAGAATATAAAAAAACACTTGTGACAGTCAAAGCTCTACAAAATTAAGTGTTGTGGGTTTAATCACAATGCATTCTTATTATATTATATATTTTATTATATTATAAACTATTTTATATTATATACACATACATTCCCACAGCATTAATGTAAACCATATGGGTTTATTTTATTATCATTTTATTTGTATATATTTATATATTATAGATACAATTCCAAGTAAATAAATAACAAAGGAGACTTACAGAATGGCTTGAATAAAACTGAATTAAATTGTTAATCGCAATTATTTGTGTGAAAATTAATTCAGAGTTCATGATCTTGACAGGCCTACTTGTTGAGCATGTTTTAAAATAAAAGCTATTACATATCAGTGGCTTTTTTGGCTGCTGTATGCATGTAACTAAAGTATCTAGAGATGTTACAGTGTGAGGTAAAATCCTCTGTTGGGATGAGGCTGTTGTGTGTGAGTAGTATATGATCCCATTTGTAGATTTATCATAAGCTTGGGTGATTTGAACCCACACACTTAGCTTTGCGTCTCAATTTGGTAATAGCATGTCAGATAAATACAGCAATTGACTGTTTCTTGGAATAGGTGCTATATTATGAAATCACAGCAGACTGTACGGCTTTGTTCAGCAGATTCTCATACATCTCCCTCAAGCTCATGTTCTACCTCTTCATTATGCAAGGTCATATTATTGCTTATGATTTATAATCTTTTAAGATTCCAATTTTATCCCTAGCTGTTTGGTAATCAGAATACACGTCCGTTTTGCATTAGATTGGACTGAATTTCCTGGCCTCTTTTTGACAGCATTGTAATTGAATTTAGAGTATGGCTCATACACTATAATTTAACTATCATTTGTTGTGGGGTCAGTAAGATTTTTTTTTAAAGACACTGAAGGCTGGAGTAATGGCTTCTTAAAATGTAGCGTTGCTATTAAAGGAATAAATTACATTTTAAAATATACTGAACAAAATTATAAATGCAACACTTTTGTTTGTGCCCTCATTTTTCATGAACTGAACTCAAAGATCTAAGACTTTCTATGTACACAAAAGGCCTATTTCTCTCAATTATTGTTCACAAATCTGTCTAAATCCGTGTTAGTGAGCACTTCTCATTTGCCGAGATCATCCATCCACCTCACAGGTGTGGCATATCAAGATGCTGATTAGACAGCATAAAGAACACAGCCTTTTATTGTGGCCAGCCTAAGGCACACCTGTGCAATAATTCACAGGTGTGCCTTAGGCTGGCCACAATAAAAGGCCAGTCTAAAATGTACAGCAGCACTTTGGGCCATGGGTGGGCCAGTGCATTTACCCCGAGGGGCGCGTCGACGTCCTTTAGCAAGAAGAACATAGGACAATGGTAGTTTCTATACAAGCAAGGCAAATAGATCTACGGTTGCCTGTCCGAATCTCATCCATATCATCCGCACTATCTGAGGATGGAGGTGCCAATCTCCATAAATTGGGTTCCCCCTCGATATAAGGTCCACGCCTCTGTTCAGAATGCCTGGAACATGAGTCGCACGTAATGACAGAAAACAAAAAGTCTGCTCCACACCAAAAGCTTGTGAGCTAGAGGCTCGAGTGTGAAGTTTTGATGAGCGCATGCTGCCCTGACGGTTGATATAAGCCACTGCCGTGGTATTGTCGCAGTGTAAGAGCACATGATGTCCCTGCAGGCGAGGCAGAAAATGAATCAGAGCTTTCCATATGGTCATAAGATCTAATAATTTATGTGCGCTGAATGTAGTCTGCTTGGCCACAAACCGTTCACCGTTCTGCCCTCCTGGGTGGCACCACAGCCTTTTTTTAAGGACGCATCTGTCGTCACAACTTTCCACATCATAACCGTCCCCAGAGGGGCTGTGCGTAAAAGTCTGCGCTCATCTATCGGAAAACCTGGATAGATGAAGCCATAATACCCTGCAGTCTGAGGCATGTACAATATTGTACTTTCGCCCCTTCTCTTTAACCGTGGCCCAGCACTTTCCCGTCATAAATGTCCCCTTCCTGGTTGGTGGTGCTCTGTGGAGCCGGCCACTCAATGTTGAGGCGAACGGCCGCTCGCTCACAAACTTTCAGGTGAATGGACTGAGGCAAGGCCGCGGGGGGCGGGGGCATTGGCCTGGGGAACGCCAGAGGGCGGGGTGGCCTCCTCGTCCTCTGAGACTCAGAGAAGGCCCGCGTCGTTGTCATCACCAGAACCGGCCGGTTTGTCAATGAGCGGGAGGTTGCCCGCGAAGATGTCCACTTCGGGGGACCCAGGATTGAGCTGGTAAGCCCAGATAAGAGAAGTCACCGCGTCCCTCATCCGAGTCAGAAAAGCAGAGCTTGACACACTGGGTCGCAGAAACTTTAAGGCGGCGTCTCAGAAGTTTTCGGCAGCATCAGGCAATGACTGCAGTTCTACCGATTCTCCAAAGCCTTTTCCGTGTGCTTAAGGCCCAAGCAGACCACACAGAATGGCTGAAGGTCCTTCGCGGCAATCAGCGCACCACACGCGGCCGGGCAAGCCCGTGATAGGCTGTTACCGGGAGAAGCGGCAGATTTAGAGAGCGACATACTGGCAAAAAACTCAGAAAAATCTGTGATGGGCAGCCGTGGAAAGGGAAACAGGTGAGAAGATGCGAGAGTGTGGGAGGCTCAGAAGCAAACACAGCTAAGCTAGGTAGAAAAACAACTGTCGCGCCTGGCGGAGGCTAATCTGACGATTTGTCCTCCTGCAGACACGTAGGGTGAGCAGCGTAAATCCAACCGAACTGTGTAAGTGCAGAGATCGCGAGAAGCTGGAGAACAGTAGCACATGCAGTGCCCTCAGGTTAGGGGGTGGGGCCTTACCTGGCATTGGCTGCGCACTTCTGTCTATCTTGCCAGACTTGGTGCTATTGGATGCTTCTGCAGAAGTCAGGTATGGATGCCCTTCCCATAGGTGGATTTCAAACACGAGAAGATAAAAGAGAACCGCGTCGCGTGTTAACATGCGTTTATATGTGTGTGCACGAAATGAAACGCACACTTTACAGCAGAAACATCTGTTTTCGGGACCAGTACAATATTGGCGTGATGGCACTTATTATAGTTGTAAAACAAAACGATGATTATCTAGTCTCTCAGTCAAGGTTTAGTTACAACTCTGCACTAATGCAAGATGGAAAGCAGTGTATTGACATCATTGACTATTGATTTATAAGCTCCATTGAATTAAAAATGTTGATTGGCTGGAGATTCTGGTCAATATGGATGCAAATCCCTCAGTAAATAATAACCATCAAGTATCAAGAGTTGCTTTTATCATTTAAAACACTGACATGCTATGGCGCCATTTTAGCTTTTATTCATTCACAGGATAGGCCTATGAATTTTTGATATCAAGAATTCCATTTTGTACTTCTTAAAATGTGAATTCTTGATATTAAGAATGACATTTTTACTAGTAACAATGTCTTCTAATATCAGGAATTACATTTTCACTAGAACTAGTTAAAGGAGGGATTGTAGTGAGAACACTGGGATGTCAGGTGGTGGTGATGGCGCAGTGGATAAGACACATGCCTTTGGTGTGAGAGACCCGAGTTCGAATCCACTGTGAAACGCCAATGTGTCCCTGAGCAAGACACTTAACCCCTAATTGCTCCAGAGGCGTGCGACCTCTGAAATATAGCAATAGACTATGTGCACGTTAGCATATGCTACTTCCGGCTGCGAAACCGATATGGGGTGTCTAGTTTCCGGTAGCCTGATGGACAACGCAGATTATGTATATTTCTCCAGATGTCTTGGACATTAACCGAAGATTTCAGTCGCTATTATAATATAATATTAGAGTCGATGATGTTCATCGACTGGTTAGTGATTTTTCTCCAGCTCCCCAGAGCAAGAGAGAGAAAGGGGTTTAAATATTACATCTCTCAGTATGTCATACAGGGAATACACATGTAATACAGGGAGTAAAGGTATCCGACGTTGGGAAAGGGAACTAAAAAAAGTCCTCGCTCTATACTAGGTACTAAAGAGTTATAGGAACTTAGTCCGGTCGGAACACGCGAAAAAAATGGTTATAGGAAGGTTCTAGGCACTGCAAAAGTCCCTCCGGGCGGAAAGCGGCTATAGACACCGTGAGTAGTGACTTTTCCCTTGTCAGTGGTTTAAAATATGTAGTTGGATTGTTTCATGTAACTTAGTTCTTCTCCCTCGCTGTGTTATGGCTTTGCTATGTGTGTATACATGTGCTGGTTACGTTCGTGAGACAGCTGATTAGTACTCTTGTCATTGACCGGAAAACAGTAACGTTACAGGAATCACCAACCCGTCGATCGCGGTCGACAAGTCGATCTTGGAAGCATTTAAGTCGATCACGAAGAGTTTTCAAAATCAGAGAAAAAAGCCTATTGTGTGTAGTAAATGGTGTTCTAATCCATGTTGCTGTTACAATCACGTCATTTTTGCGGCGCGCACCTTTGGGCTCATGCGGACCCGTCGAGTTAAACAAGGCTTTACGCTTTAACCATTAAACCAGCTCAGCCACAGTAAGTTTTTTTATGTTTTAGGTCCATTGCGAACGATTAAACTAAGTTAACGCCGGTCCACTGATGTAAACAAGACGGCAACCGGAAACGAAGTACCCAACGTCCGCCCTCAAGCCGGAAGTTAGCATTTTTCTCGTGCACAGAGCGAATTGTAAGTCGCTTTGGATAAAAGTGTCAGCTAAATGAATAAATGTAAATGTCAGGTGTGTGACTGTGTGGCAAAGGCAAATGGTTCATGGCTCATGGCTTGCTTAGGGCACCAGGGACGTCAGGATCAGCTCTGTGCGTGCGTGCGCTCTGTTAACATGATGGTTATTTTAGTTCTAGACTTAATGTGAACATGCATTTACTTATCTCACTTGCATGAAAACATTCAGTATTCCTCAAAATGAATAAAAACAGTAAAATGCAATCTCAGAATTTAAAGGTGCCATATGTCAAAAAATCAATTAATACTCCACATATTCCATACCAGATGGGGGCAGAATACCTCCAGAAAGTTGGCCTACTCTAGTCTGTTTTTTAGTTTCAGGTTGTTAATCTTCTAAAACCGTCAAATAGTCCGCTTTGTCCCGCCAAAGCCTATTTTGATCGGTGAGGGATGTAGACTAGAATTGACTTTTGCCGCTGCGCTTGACAGGGCGCGTTGACGAGCAGAGAGAGAGACAGAGAGAGAGAGCCCCGGCCACGCCCGGCGCACTCTCACGTCTTCAAACAACACGAGAGCGGTCCTGCTCTCTCTCCCTCGCGCATATTAATCAAATCAATTGACACGATAGTAAGACCGCAGTTTCACGTGGAGCATTTGGAGATTTTTAGAGATTAAAGAGATACAAGCAGTGCGAGTTATTCGTGTGTTGCAGTTTGGCTGGTGGTTATGTATGTTGCCCGCATACCGCCTCCCATGGCCGAAACTGGTATTACAACACCTGTCGGGCCGGGGCTAGAAATGCTAATGCTAATTTAGGTTGATATCTCTGCAACACTATAACTTTTCATTTTTTAATGACATCATCGCCCTTATTTCTTCGCATTCTTTTGATGCGTGTAGCTCATTTTTTGGATATTTTTACCTCAATTATTACACATGGCACCTTTAATGAAAAACTTTTATTATTAACTATATTAAATTACACAAATATACTTTATGTATTTAATCTCACTTTATTAAGCAATGTTTTTGCTGCTGACCTTCAATGATCTAATTCAACCATACTAATAAGCAAAAATTACTTTAGATTAGATTTAGAAATAACAGTGTTGAACTTCCTTCTCCGTTATCCTATTGTTCTTTAATCCAGAACAGCAGCTGAAAGCTTTGTTTGAGCTGTGTCCTATACTGTACAAGAGTAAATATGCATTTCCTTTAGCCTGAGGCTTATTCATTTCACTTTTGATGTGAAAGGGCCTTAACATTTGCAAAAAAATATAACTTTTTTTGTTGTTGTTATTAAAAAACCAACAAGCAAGCCCAGTCCAGGTGAGAAAAAGTATCGCAACTGTAATGTAACGCACAAAAAGTAACCAAGTAACGCAGTAAGTTACTTATTTTGGGAGTAACGCAATTTTGTAATGCATTACTTTTAAAAGTACCTTTCCCCAACACCAAGCAGGTATGGTCAATTATTTTCTGTGAAGTTAATTGAGCACCAGGGTATTGTGTGTGGACATTTTAAGATGAAAAAGTATGTTGTTGGATGTTCACTAAAAGTCGATTTGAAAAAAATTGCGAGGACATTATGGCATGAAGTAATGGAAATAAAAGCAAATAAAATTAAAACTGATGATACAACTCTTGTGGAGAGTCAAATTACCATAATTTTGATATTTTTACCTTTATTCTTGATTCTTTCTCTCTTTCATTCTCTGTTTCCTGGCTGCTGAATTTGGAATAAAAAGCAGACTGTGGTGGGTAAATCCCATGTGTGCATAACCAACTATTTCTCTGCTTCTCCGTGTCTCTCTCAATACTGCTGGTCCTATCAGGAAACCACAGGCCCCGTACAGACTCTGTCTGTTGTGATGATAAAGGCACGGTAGAAAAGACGCCACATTTGTATTAATTAGTAGACCAGACCTAACATAGGGAACGGGATTGGACTGTAATTTTATTGTTACTGTAAGCTGATTTTTTTGCTTTGAAGAAAGAAATATTATGAAGAATTAAGTTTATCCTGAATGAGCAGGGGTTTTTATAATCCCAGTAGCCTCAGCAGAGACATGGTTTGTGTCTGGGCCTTAGGATGTCACGTGGTAGGAGAAGTTCATCTGCTCTCGGGCAGTCTGTGCGTCATCATATATTTCAGAGGCTTTTAGGCTCTTGTCGATGACCTGAATATTTCAGATTATTTAAATAAATGCCCATCACTGATGATGAAAATGCTTCTTTAAAAAAAAAAAAAAAACAGAAAATCACTCAGTGAAGAAAGGCAGAAGTTTATGTTTTACTCCTCTCCCCCTCCTCCTGCTATTTTGGCTTCAAAACTTTTTAAGTGTTTAAGGTAAAGATGATCAGACGTCCCTCCAAAAGGATGACTGTGTATACATTTCAGCGGCTTTATAGGGGTATCCTCTTCTTTCAATGAAGCCCCTCCTTCCGAAATACTAAAGTGTTCTGATTGGTTTGCTAGCCCAGTGTGTTGTGATTGGCGAACCGCTTAGAGCAAGTTCCGTAAAAATGTCATGCTCCTTACCATAACAGAGTTTCATTGGCTCAAGTGTAAATATTAATGATGGCTTCAATTTTGCCATACCAATTCATGCCGATTTGAATGTTTATGAAGAGGTTTACTAACAGTCTTGTTCCAGTGCAAACCCTTTTTGGCGTTAAATAACTCCTGCCAGGATTAACTTAAGACACGCAGTAAAAAAAATAGCGCTTAAAAGGCATGGACATGGTTATTTTTGTGGCTGACCTTATCGCATATGAGTTTGAAGTAGTTTCCCTTTCAGTTTCCCAATTAATGGGAGGAGAGTATTTAAATGAATAATGCAGGTGATTTAATAAGGTCAGTTTAATAAGGCTAGTCAATTTAATGGTATTTAGGCCATTATTTAACGCCCAAAAAAAAACATGTCTTAATATAAATTAATATAAAACCAGACGCTAATTTGCACTGCTCTTGTCTTGGTAGATTGCGTTGGTCATTAAGGAAATGATCGGCTGTGCCTGTTTCTTTAATTTGTGCGTCGTCATTAGATAATGCGCAGATCTTTCCACTACTATCTGTGTTTTGTTGGAATTGCGCTCTCACACTGTTATTATTGCCCATGTTGTTATGTTCCATATGCAGCAACAACATAAAACTTATTATTGGAACTGTTAATTAAAAAAACACAACAACAAATAATAAAGCATACTTACAAGTTGTGATCCATAAACAACTGATTGTCTAGACAAAGTGGAAACCGCTCCATCTTTCAGGAGAAGCTTTTGTGCATAGCTGCCATTGTAGTCTCTTAGGATCTGTAAGCTGTCCTCCGTAAAATGTGCACACAGATAAACATTGGTCCAATCAATTCCAGGTGGACAAAATCAATCCCGCCCTACATTTTTTTTTTCGAAAAGTTTCTCTCGGATATACATCAAAATAGGGAAGAAAAGACTGTCGCAACTTCGGTTCATGCTGACTTTAAAGCTTACTTTTTTAAAACTTTAAAACTTTTGACTTTTAAAGCTTATACTTTACTCGCACTTATGTTGTTCCAAACCTGTATGACTTTTTCTTCCATGAAACACATAAAAAGATGTTTAGCAGGTTGCCTGAGCTGCTGTCAAACTCCAAAAAACTCGGATTTCATATAAAAACTTAATGAAAGTTTATTTTAGTTATAGTTTTTCCTTCCATAAATATTATAGGATTAATATTACCGTAGACCTTTTTGAAAGCATCCTTTTGGTCTTAATGCCAGTAATAAGAATTATTTGAAGGATAGTGCTTAATGGTTATATTTATAGTCAAATCATATAAATGTACAGTTTACTAGCAGTAAATATCCAAAAACATGCGATTGCAAAAACACACATCCTCAGGCTTTTTGATTCACCCAATAAACTTAGGATAGGTCCTTTAACTGTGGTCTTATAAATGGTGTTCAATGTTATTTAAAGCTTGTGACAGCCTGCTGCTTCTTGACTGAAAGACTTGAAGCTTTCCTGTTTAAACAGGGAAGACTTTCTATCAATTCCTGCAGAAATAATCACATGTCTTTCTGTTAAAACCCTTGCAGAGTCTAAAGTCTTTTGGGGAATAAACATTTGGCTTTCGTGTGATTCGAGACCTTGTGCGTCTTTATGTGATCTTGGATGTCAGATGTTTGAAACATTCCTTTTATTGTCTGTTTTCTTTTCAAGCTCATGCACCATCTGCATACAATTGACATTTTATTTGCATACAGCGTGATCCAACAGAGAAAGTGTTCATGTCAAATTCATAGTGTGAAGATGCCTCATAATGAGCACTATTGTGAAAGCAGCCACTTCTTAGACAAAGGCGGCGATCCACCCCACAGCTCTCAAATACAACACCATTTGCCCATCTGCAGGGCTACACATAGACTTTATCTTTCTTGTGCTTTCCTTTGAATAGAAGCCGTTTTCAACGTATGGTTAAAAGAGGTTTTTATATGAGCACCATTCATGTTCTGCTGTGTAATGCTGGTGCGAGGCTTAGCCTGTTTGAGTTACATGTTTCTGCATGTTGATGGAAGTATAAAGCAGAGGAACCGCTTAGTGGCTATTAATTGGGTGTGTTGGACACACTGGAGAGAACTGATATGTGAACACAGACGGCATTCTTTGTTATATCCCAAAGTCAAGCTCTTGGCAGACATGAGTCAGTTAATGGAGGCCAGACAAGTTATTTTTAAGACATATACAAAGATTATTACACATGGCATTTCTCTAAAATTTGATATATGGGTTAAAGACATGTCTTTTAATTTGTTTTTAAAAATCAGTAAAAATGCAATTAATGCATACAATGATTAAAACCGTTTATATGATGAGCATGTTTGCATTTATGCATTTAAATGCTTGAAAATATGTATTTTTATGTAGTTTGGCATTTTTTTTGTTTTGTTTGTTTTTTTAGGAAAGATTTTGTTATTTTAAAGGTCAGTCATTTTGTTTTGGAGAGCATCCAAGGGGGAAAAATCCAAGGTCTCTCTAAACCTCTCCTTTCTGATAGCCTCTGATTGGTCAGATGGCCCAGTCTGTTGTGATTGCACTTTATTTTAACAAAATTTGTATGCTAACTCAAAGTCATAATTCAGATTATGTTAATGTCACTTCCCCAAAACCTTAATGATATTTATATTAATAATATTTTTGACGGTACTACAAGCCTATAAAGTTTGGCATGTTGGTGTCCATCTTACTGGAAGAGTGGCATACAGTAAATGTAAATTAGGGACTGGTTTGTGCCTCCACAGTCTCTCTTACGGGGTTTTGACTGCTGGTTCCTGGTGGTTCCCGCAAACGACATCAACATCAGGTTTGCGTTTTTGTGTGCCATTCATGTGAGTGCCAAGTTTACTCATTTATGGTTGTGAGATTTGGCCTGTTTTTGCTCATACTCTGCTACAGTTGTCAGATTAACCGAGCGTCTTTCTGCCGGTTCTTTAATGAATATGACTCGAAAGTTCCCTCCATTTTCAACTATTATTACACTGTCACAATCACAGCATATTAAGTATAAAACAGTCTGCCAGACCAGCCACTCTTGTAAAGGTTTGTCTGTTTTTTAGAGTTGAGAACGAGCCTATATTATTCTCAAACAGCTTTTTGGCAGTTGCAAAGACTAATTCACTTAGGAGTGAATGCATAATTGAAGGGATTTTCCAGAAGTAAATTGCTTTTGTTTCTGAAATATTGCAATTTTCTTCCCTTAAGTGATGTTATGGAGGTGTTGAAGCAATTGTGTCCCTCTGAATTAATGACACAGAGTGACTTTATTAGCATAGTTTTAACGTTTCCATCAAAAGCCAGTGAGGATTTTAACAGCAAAATCAAATCAATACTGACAGCCCACACAGCGAGTCCTCTCTAGTGGGAAATGCTCCAGGCGGCCATCACCCTGGAAAGTATTTAAATGGAGATCACATGCTGTTTAAGCATGTGCTGCAGAAAGTCCTCTTGGCTGGCGATGGACGCAACTGAGACAGAAAGATGTTTGTTGGCAGGTCAGAAGATGGATCTGAAGTCCTAGCAGGAACCGTTCGTTCAACACCTTTGCTCCTCCCAGCATGCACTGTGGATCACCACCAGTGCCACTCTGTCAGCACACTGAAATCCAGGCATATTAATTGTGATGTTTTAAAAGTGCATCACTCTGAAGCACAGCCATGGAGTTTCAATGGACCGTTTTGTTAATTTAAAGAGCCGTAAGTGTGTTCAGTCTTCAGCCAAGAGAAACAGAGGAGCTCTATTGGCCTTGAATAGATTAGTTTAGATTCATTTCAAGATGGTTTATTTTGGTCTAGTTGTTTTTATTAATTTATATATTATTCAAATAAAAATTTTAAAGTCTCTTATACTCACCAAAGCTAAATTTATTTGATCTCAATGACTGTAAAAAGATATAATAATATTGTAAAATATAGTGTAAAATAGTGTAAAAATAAAAATCGTGTATAAGTGTAAAAATTCACTTTTCAAAATTCAAAAGAAAAACAAGTAATTTAGCATAATATTGAATTATTTTCAAATAAAAAAAATATATAATCTACCAACAATACTACATAATTGCTTATTAATATCTTCATTATATTATTCACCATATTTTTTTTATAAATTTTCTTTATCAAGAACACTCCTGTTTGTCATTGACCCTTTACTATGATGCTAACCAGCAAATTTAGCCTTTCAACTAGTCTTTTAATAAAGTGATGATGATTGATCATATAAATCTTGCTGCACGGTTAAGCTAGCTTGCTGGTTAAAACGCTGGAGAGTGAGACATCCATCATATGTACAAGTTAACTCTAAGATCAGGCTGACCCATCATGCAGAGGTCAGCTGAGTCATTATAGTATACTCTATCCAGTCTTAACCTCACTGGCCAACCAAAATAAATGCGATGAAATAGTGCAGAACGGCTCTAGCAGTCCAGTGGTATGTGCGGCATTTCCCAGAATGTGCAGAGAGCGCTCTGCCCGGATCAGCCGGATTCATGCCCAATTGCTTGGTTCCTAAGGTGCATGCAAGTTTTTCAGCATTTATTGATGCCAAATGCGCCATTAAAGCTCTGAAACGCTCACACAGTGACAACTAGTAAATGGATGCTTATTTACCTCTGTGGTTAATGCACTGCACAGAGATTATCATTGAACATGTCTTTTTTTGTTTAAAATATTAATCTGGAGCACAAATCAGAGTAAATATCCCAGCAGCGTTTCAGTTATTAGAGTTGAATGAATGTGTCCATTTTGTGAAGGTTTCTATTGACGTCAAAAGGATGAAAAACACAGATCAGATTCCTGTGGCTTCTGAATGTCTTTGTCGTCCCTCTTTTCTGTGAGGAACTATTGTGTCAAATTGTTGCTCATGGAATGAATTTGTCTCAGTTGAGCCAGTGTTTCGAACAAGACCAGCAGTTTTTAGCCATCTTTTGCAGAGAAAAATGTGCGTGTGCCATTAGTCAGCAATGGGTTGTTAAGTTTCTTACTGTAACCATGTTGACCTTCTATATTAATATATTTCCAATAGTTATTTAAAGATTTGTTTGCAAATGAAATAAGTAATTTCGAGAACTACAGATTGCATCCACAGCACATCTTTTAATAGTGTATTATGAGAGTGAAAGCAGAGAAAAAGCATCCCTGCTCAGGAAGGAAGTGCTTTCCAAATGAGGTCATTCATCATGTACATCTGCCTTCTTGTCCTGTCTACAAAAAACAACTCAGTGTCCCATTGGAACATCTGGCCCAAGTCAAGTCATGTCCTTTCCAGCACAGACCTCCTATAGGAGGACCTCAGGAAGGAGAACTGCTGATTGCAAAGGAGGAAAAACATTAATTGCATCAGAATAGCGTTAATTGCACATTCACATTTGTGAATCCAGTACAAAATACCTAATTTGTTGGATTGCGGGTGGCATGCGATTGCGAGTATGACTCTGATATGCCACATGCTGAACTGTTTAGTGAATTTGCGCCTCAGATAATGAGAGAATATTGAGGCCCCTGATGTGATTTGCTTTTGATGTTAAAAATGTTTTTATTCACCACAGTGCTCTGAAAGACTCAGTATACACAGTATTTTGCTGTAATAACAAACTTTACAAACACAACAGCCTACTCATGTGGGCTCCTTATGTCACTTCTTCTTATAAGAAACAATTCCTGGTTCACTATCATTAAACGGTTTCACCAAGCGGTGATGAATTATAAACAGAGAATATATACTGCTTTAGAAAACGTAATTGTTTTATATTCTTGGACAAACAGGATATAAACAGCTATATTTTCATGTAATGAATGTGAAACGCATTACATCTGTGTGTAGGAGTCATTAAGGGAGGGAAAATAACCCATTTAGTGTCAATATTACTGTAGTAATCCATATTTTACATGAGAGTTCTGATTGTGTGCCTTCCGAATAACCTGATTTAATATTTCATGAAGTGTTTGCTGGGGGATGTGTATATCAGGTCAGATTTATGCTAGCAGAATGTTTTTTTGTTGTTGCTGTTTGCTTGTTGCTAACAGCTATGAGCTGAACTTCTTTATATGGTAACTAGCAATTAGGTTACTGGATTCAAATGGATTTTGGGAAATTCTTGGTTCCTCTAATGTCCTGTTTCTGTAGTGGTTTTCAGTCAATCGCTGTGGTTTTATCAGCAGTTTAGTATGATTGGAAAGGAAAGGCTACAGTTTCTTGTCAAAGGCAGAGAAGATAAATTGTATGAATCAAGAGCTTATAAAAGCTTGTATCTGTGACCTTAGCTAATCGTTTGCCAATTGTCACATATTGCTTTAACCTGTGCTTCCAATACACATTGCAGTGAAGTCGAGAGATGAAATAGGTCTGGGAAATACTGAAACTCAAGATATAAATATAAAGAACAATTCTTTTGTCAGTTTATAAGGGTCGGTGCTCTCTTGCCAAAACCTGAAATTTCTACACGCACATTTTAATGTGTTTGTTTGGATAAAAATGTGGCCTGCACTAGATGTGGGGGATTCCCCCTCCACCCCCACTCCCACACATAGGGTGTTATTTGAAGGATTAAGTTGAACTTTTAGTAAAAGTGCCCTAGTTTTCGTAAGAAAAAAGTGCTATTCATTGATGTTTCTGCAATGCTTCATGATCTAAACTGTCTGTACAGTCACTGAGAGTAGGTGTAAATAGCACCTTTGGCTGATTCTTCAGGATCAAGTCATTTCAAATAAAGCCAATAGGTTCAATACAGAGTCTATATACTATTCAGCCACAGACATTTAGAAAAAACAGAAAAACAGGCACTGATTCGTCTTGTGTGTGTCATGTGCTTTGAAAAGCTATTTTCTCACTTACAACCAAGCACACACAAAAAGTTTTTTTAGTAACAGTTTTTCATTGCAGTTTTCCAAGTCTGAGGCTCTGGTAATGTTAATGGGATAATTTTATGGATTTCTTAATTTAGTTTGAATTCAGTTTAAAATGTAATTCAATTGTTTGAATAAACAGCTCATAAACATACTCTGAGTAGAAAAAAAATTAAATAACATGTTAGCAAGCATGAAAGTATTATGTAATCATTTAAGACACTTCTCATTATATAGAACCTTTTTTGGCATAAGGGGTTCTTTATATTGAGTCAAGGACCCTTGGTCCCTATAGCTACAAACAATTTCAAATAATTTAACTGCAGAAAAATAGGACAATTTGCATCCTCTGGTGGAGAAGTCGGGGCATACACTTTTCTCACATTTTATATTTTTAAGTTAACTGAAGCATTGTAACAGGCCACAGTGAATTACTGTATTAGTGTTCACACTGTATATGCACAGCTGCCCGTTTTATAAGACGATTTTAATGTCAAAAAAGTGCAATTAAAATATGTCTCAGCTGAGCATGACACTGAGTCCCAGCAGGACAAAAGCTGTAGTTTTATTCTGATGTGATTCATCATTTCTCAACAACCAGATGGAAATGCGGATTATTTTGGCATGTCTTATGTAAGGCAGCAATGTTGTGTGTGTGTGTGTGCATTGTTCACCCATATCTGTGCATTTATGTGTGTTTGAGCTGTTTATCTGACCTTGTTTGATCCTACAGCTGGCTGGCGAAGGGAGGGGTGGCAGACATGGCCGAAACTGAGGACGAGAGCACGGACAGCAGTCTGCAGAGGAAGAAACCGCCCTGGCTCCGATTGCACATCCCCACTGTCCCGAACACCATGGAGGAACAGAATAACTTTCTCCAGGTGGGTATTTGATGCTTTTGCTCAAGATCAAAGAGATATTGTTTTGAAATAAAAATAATTCAAAAAAATTACTATTCACCTGTCCTACAGCCCGTCATGCGTAATAGCTTGTACCTGCGGAGTGCCAGTGTACCCACTGAAAACATCCAGCTCAGATGCCCGCCGGTCGACCCCAATGCTTGCCGCAGACCCTCGGTCCTACGCAAACCCTCCATCTCCCAGACCATCAAGAGGTAAAATTACACTTCCACAAACACTACTGTTCAAAAGTCTGGGGTCAGTAAGAATAATGAAAAAAATTATAATAATAATTTTTTTTATTCAGCAAGGATGCATTCAATTGATCAAAAATGACTGTAAAGACATTTATAGTGGTACAGAAGATTTCTATTTTAAATAAATGCTGTTCTTTTGAATTTTCTATTCATCAAAGAATAACATATCATAGTTTCCACAAAAATATTAAGCACAACTGTTTTCAACATTGATAATAATAAGAACTGTTTTTTGAGCATCAGATCAGCACATTAGAATAATTCATGTGACTTAATAAGGGATCATGTGACACTGAAGACTGGAGTAATGATGCTGAAAATACAGCTTCGCCATCACAGGAATAAATTACATTTGAAAAATATATTAAAATTTAACTGTATTTTAGATCAAATATATGCAGCCTTAATTGGTGAGTTTAAGATACTTCTTTCAAAAACATAAAAAAAAATTCTTAACAACCCCAAACTTTGAACAGTATTTTAAATCTAAGGTAAAGTGTAGAATTCACTCATTAATTCGTTTTCAATCAGCTTCCACTGGTTGGACAAACTGATTGGACCATCCCAAACGTATGCTATCAGTTGAGCCAATGTTTTCCTAGCGCTGCAAAAAAAGGCATTTACATTTTACTGGCTTACTTACTTGTAGTTGAGTAGTTGACTGGCTTACTTACTTGGCAGTAGGAAAAGAAATGTAACAATGAAGATATTAACTTTATTTACTGTTCTCTTGTACTTTACAATTGTATTTGGTGTGTACCACATACTGTTTTGCATACTGTAGTTGTGTCCTATAATGCTGTGTTGTGTTGAGCCATTTTCTTTCCAAGCTAATGGTGGCTAGCTAATATGCATGCAGGGATGTTAAAAGTTATTTGAAGTGTCATTTATCTTGTCAAATTCACTAAACAAACAGATACACCCATGCAAATCTGTATTAGCATAATGCTGGCTGGCACAGTAGCAAAACTGATAACATAGTGTTCATAGTTTATTTCAGTGTCATATTGGAGTTGCTCGAAACTTGTTTTAATGCCAGGTTGGTACACTGACTTTGTATCATTGTGTATTGCTGTTTGAAGAGGAGATTAGGAGTAGAAGTTTTTTGGCCCATCATAAAAAAGCAAGTCTTATTCACTTCCATGGGGGAAAGATGTTTCTGAAAAAGATGCACAACTTCTTCCAAAATATATTCTTCATTTAGTACATATACTGTCTTTAATGTTTCATTAGCCTTTTGGCCTCCTGGAAAATCCATCTTGAGCTTTTAGCTGAGTTTATAGCTAGTCCACGCTGGCCAACTGGGGACTGAATTGCAAAAACATGTTTAATTGAAAAATGGGTTGATTGAATGATTCAGTGACTCACTGTTTCATTACTGGATGAATTAGTGTTTTTGAATCAGCAGTGGGGTTTTTTGGCGTAACAATTTAATTGTTACGTTATTTGAAGTTTAATTGTTTTCGTTATTTGAAGCACCAAGTTACTCTATTTTGATCGCTACCGTAGACATTAGTGGTTATTTCCAAAATATAAACTTTTTTCTCAGTAGGTACTTTGGTAATTTTAATATTTTAATTGAAAATACGGTTAGTGAATCTGTTTTATTCCTAAATGTGACTGCTTTCTCAATCTGGGTCAGCGATAGTGCGAAAACATTTGAATGTTTAATAGACAGGCGTATTATTTATTAAGATCTTGTTATTGTTATTTAGGAATAAGATTGCTTGGGTGTTCGAATCGATATTCCAGTCTTTTAACAATCAACTTTTCACAATTTATTGCTAGAAATGATTAAGTTCCTCTAACTAAATTTAGTATATTGGTTGCACATACTTTCATTAGAAGTTGTCATAACTCAAAAACTGTTGAATTAATCTTTTTAGAGTAACGTATGCTGTGACTAAGCTAAAAGGCTAATATTCATTACCAGTACTAGATAAATAATAAACCTAAGAATGTTTTTATTTTTATTTTTTATCTGTATTCTTTTTAAATCTCTGACTGCTCCTTAGACTCAGTAACAAGTGCTGTTTATCTTAATGGCTTGCTATGTTTTTTCTTCCTTGTATGGATGAAGTCCTCCACTGTGAGGAGACACAGTAGTAAATCAAACAAATGTATTAATGTTCGTTCTGACTGCATGTGTGCATCTTTTTCAGCATCTGTTCTTGTGCTCAAATTTTGTATGACATAGAGTCTGTCCTCTTTATTAATCTCCTTTCTGCTTTTCTACTGCAATTAATATGATCCTGTCAACCTTTTAAATGCATAATTTTTTCCCATCTCTGCTTTTCTTCTGTAACCTAACTGGTTGCTTTTCTATCTTTTCTCTTTCCCTTGTTTTCTCGTCTGCATTTCCTGATCCTCCTCACTTCATCCCCTCCAGTCCCACAGGGAAGAAGGTACACTTTGAGCAGATGAGCACCGTCCTTGGTTAAAGGCCAGTGTTTCTCACGTCTGGAACCCCCCAGACGTCAGTCACTGCCGCAAATCGTCCTCAGGTACCGTGGAACCAATATAGACCCTCTAGAGTCAAAATTTATTTACAGTCAGTTAAAGTTTTTTGGGTGTGGTAGTTTCAGTGAGTAATTTCAGAATTTGTCGTTTTTTCAAATTAATTATTTAGATGTGGTCGGAGGTATTTTTGTTGTCTTTTAACACTCTTTCATAAAAAACAAACAAATATAATCTTGTTTTTATCAGTATTTTGAAACATTCAAGACTTTTTAAATCCAGTTCGCCCACACTTAAGTTTAAGATGAATTATTTAAAATAGCATAGCCCCTCCGACAGCTATTTGCCGCTCCCTGGTCATCCATAATACTTCATTTAGCTTTGAAAGAATGTCAGAACACACACAGACTCCTACACAAACTTGAAAAAGAGTTCCTTTCTTCCTCTACACAAAAACAGGAGCGCATCAAAGCCTTCACATCTGTGTCTTTGGGTTTGGCTGTGTTCTAAGATAATCAACGATAATGTATTGACTCTTGAGTCCACCATGTGTCTACCATCAAAGGAATATCTGAGCTGTGGGAGAAGAACATGTCACGGCAGAAAGTGTTATTCGCAATGCTGTAAAATTGCTTATGTGGGCCTCTTTCGGCTATTTCAACTCTGCCGCTGATTGTGACTCATGCTTTATTAATGTAAACGTTGTTTTGCACGGGTTTCTGGAGTGTAGGCTTGTAGCTTTTGGTTGTGTCATTCATGATTCATTTGGGGAAGACATTAATAATCATTGTTATTTTATTGACACCATACAGCCCTAGTTTCTACCAGTAAGAAATACAAATACTAAGACAGTTGTTAAAATAACTATTTTTATTTGAATACATATTTTTAAATTGAACGCATTTCTGATGAAAAGTCTTTATTTTCAGCATCATTACTCCAGTTTTCAGTGTCACTGTTAGGTAACGTGGTAGAAATCACGAGACGAATCAGGAGACAGGATATTTTAATTATAAGTTTCTGGAACAAACATACTATACCACAAACGAGAATGGACGAAGAATGAGGGAGAACAGGGCATAAATACACGGGCAAACAAAGGAACATAATCAGGCAATTAACAGGGCTCAGGTGATTGGAATGACTAATTAAACTGACTGGGGAAAACTAGGTCACAGGACTGAGCCAAAAACATAATGAAGGGGAACCAGGACAAACATGTAATAGAATGCCCCCTCCCAAAAAGGCGCATCCTCGCGCCGTATTAAATCAATAGGGGTGGGAGGGTGGAGCAGGCAGTGTAGGCGGCCAGGTTGGAGTTGGCAGTTCAGGGGACCAAGACGGAGCAAGCTGAGCAGGTGGCCGCGACGACCTTTCAGGAGGCCACGGTGGAGATTACCCTTCAGGTGGCAGTGGCGGAGACATATAGCCCCCCCAAAAAAAATTCTTTTGAGAGGAACATGGGCTTAGGGACAGGTTTAGGGACAGGCTCAGGAGGTGTGACGGAGGTCACCTTGAGACCCCAGAGACAAGGGTTCGGGTGAGGCGGACATGACGTGAACAGTCTCTGGCCGGCGTGCATGACGTGAAGCACAGGCTCAGTAGGACTGCATGAACCGCCTCTGGCTTGGCGTGCGTGACGAGAACAGTCTCGGCAGGGCCGACGGGGAGCGCGGGCTTGACGTGAAGAGCGGGCTTGACGTGAAGATCGGACTGATCGGGCTTGACGTGAAGATCAGGCTGATCAAGCTTGACGTGAAGAGACTCGGGAGTGGCGGCCACCTTGGGATATGGCCCTGAAATGGCGGTAAATGGACTGCATTTATATAGCGCTTTCACAGACCCCATGGCCACCAAAGCACTTTACATATTTGCCTCACATTCACCCATTCACTCACTCATTCACACACCGACGGCGGTGTCAGCCATGCAAGGCGCCATCCAGCTCGTCGGGAGCAGCTGGGGTTAGGTGTCTTGCTCATGGACACCTCGACACTTGGTCAGGTGGAACCAGGGATCGAACTACCAACCTTTCGGTTAGTAGACAATCTACATGAACCACTGAGCCACTGCCGCCTCGGTCATGGCGGAACGAGCCCCCGAAGGGAGGCAGTCTCGGCGGAACGAGCCACTGGAAGGGTGGTAGTCTCGGCGGGAAGAGATACTGGAAGGGTGGCAGTCTCGTTGGGACGAGACACTGGAAGGGCGGCAGTCTCGACTGGACGAGACACTGGAAGGGCGGCGGTCTTGGCGGGACGAGACACTGGAAGGGTGGCAGTCTCGACTGGACGAGACACTGGAAGGGCGGCGGTCTTGGCGGGACGAGACACTGGAAGGGCGGCGGTCTCGGCGGGACGAGACACTGGAAGGGTGGCGCGGTCTCGACTGGGCGAGACTCTGGAAGGGCGGCGGTCTCAACGGTACGAGACCCTTGAAGGGCGCTGGCGAGATCCTCTTCTCCTAGAGCCAACGGTGAAGGAAGAGTTACAGCTCACCAGCACCCACTCCACAAAGGCAGCGAAATGATCCCGCGGACCTTCTCCAGTCAACTGCTCTCTGCATGAGCCGTTCAAGCTCACCTCGTAGAGCGTGCAGAGGCAGAAGTCTGAGTAGTGAGTAAGATATGCAGTCTCAAGAAAGGTCCGTGTGTGGTCCTCCAATGTTTTTTCCCCCTGCTCTAAACACAAAAGGAGGTTGGGGATATCCATATTGAAAAAACTAAAATTTAACCAAAAAAGAAAATACCGTCAAACTTCACTTCTTGAGGTCTTTTCTACTGTTAGGTAACGTGGTAGGAATCACAAGAAGAATCAGGAGACAGGATATTTTAATTATAAGTTTCAGGAACAAACACACACTATACCACAAACGAGAACAGACGAAGAGTGAGGGAGAACACAGGGTATAAATACACGTGCAAACAAAGGAACATAATCAGGTAATTAACAAGGCACAGGTGAATAGAATGACTAATTAAACTGACTGGGGAAAACTAGAGCTGCGTCCCAATGTGCATACTATCCACCCTATCTGCCCTAAATAGTATTGACAATTACTAATGTCACATACTATTTAGGATGGATAGTATGCACATTGGGACGCAGCTTATGTCACAGCCACAGGACTGATCCAAAAACATAATGAAGGGGGAAACACAGGACATACGTAACAGTCACATGATTCTTCAGAAATCATTTTAATAAGATTTCTGCTGCTTAATATTTTTGTGGATTCTGTGAAATTTTCAGGTTTCTTTGATGTATTTTATTTAATGGAAAGACAATATATTTTTTATTTATTTAACAAATTATTTAAATAAAAAAAAAATTACACATGAAAAAATAGTTAATTCAGGAAACATATCTTAGCTTAATTTTATCTAACAAAGTGGGTCTTTATATGAAGATAATATAGCTGCCTTTATAGTTTATTAATGGTTTTGGGGTCCTCAACTTGTTTGAAAACCCCTGCTCTATAACCATATCCCCATTTAAATCCTCTGCCACTGACAAAACTTTCCACAAGTTAATTGATTGACTGTCCAAACTCATAACTGTTAAAGTCCACTGATGTGCACAGTGCTTATAGTGCATGTTGGGAATTGCATTTCAAATTAACATAGGTGGTGAATGATCATTTCTAAGGATGGAGTAATTTATCTTGGAAATGTGTTATCTTTACCCTTGAAGATGAGGGTTTTGTGTTATTCAGGATTATTGTCTGCTCTGTATTATTGCTTGAGGCATGTGTAATTGTGTGAGTGTATGGTCATGATTGAATTGCGCAAACTGAGTATAGTCCCAGTTCTCACACTTCCCTCATGTTTCGACACGTCCCCTACCCTCTCTCTCTCTTCTCTCTGTCTCTCTCTTTTAGTCAGATGAGCTGGTATTTTACTGGATGTTTACACACACTTCTCAAAGTGAGTATCTGAGTAGGCGGCAAGAGTAAAGTGGAGTTTCTGCCGGTATACATGTGAATCACTGCTGTATGGTCTCAGACACATTAAGGATCTGTTTAAGTGTTTAAGCGAGTCTTGATCCTTTGGATTGAAGCAGATTTTCTGCTTGAGCTCTGACATCAAGGAAATGTCTTATTTGCTTCTATGACTGCATGGGATGTAGAGGGTAGAAGGAATGAAAAGCCAATATTTCACTCAAGGCTTCTGTTCCTCCTCTACCTCAGGCATGACCTTCCTTGCCTCCTGGGATGAGTTTGACAGGTAGGTCAATGGAGCGTGTTTATGTTGCACCATGTCTTTATGATTGAGGAACTTCTTATTGTGGATTTTTGTATCAAATATGGATATTTTGGGAATTTTTAAGGCATTATTTTTTTTTTTTTTAAACAAACTACCAGGCAACTTTTTACATTGAAATTTTAATTTCTTGAAGAGTGTTTTTTTTTTGTATCACGGCACTTTAGTAGGGTTGTTAGTTTGTTTTTTGAAAGGTCTGGTTTGGTTTATAGATCATCTCCATGTGTTTGGTTTTAATCACACAGCTCTCTGGAATACTTGATTCTGATTGGTCAACAGCTGTTGATATATTTGACCATTGTCATAGGTTTAAGTTTCCCACATAGTTTGCTAGTTTCATGGAATAAAGATTGTGTTCCCCTTTGTTAATGAATTCATTAAAAATAAAGCATAAATCTTGTTAGATTTCTCTAAAAACAAGTCATTGTCTTGTGCCATTACTTTTGCATCTAAAGTAAATTAATCTTGTTTAAGAATGTTTATTTTTAGTTGAAAACAGGGGGAAAATAGTTGTGTGTGTGTATAATGGCTCACCCAGTGTTTTATTTCATCACCATATTGACTGTTTACAGTAGAGGAGTTTGTTCAGTTTTTCAGTGGATAGCAGAACAGTTTATCAAGTTATTTTCTTATATCTCAAGGTTGATTTGAAATGTTCTTTCTCAAATCATTCCTCCAAAAAGAGGGGGACATTACGGAGGTGACTCCCCCTCTGCTGCCTTAAAAGGTTCTCCCTCAGCTGGCCTTCCTTGTAATGATGCACAGCCGACTCTGTTATTACTATGTGGCCTTTACTCTAAACACTGCTGATGTCCTCACTTTACTACCAGCATTTGCACACACTTCAAACACTTCAAAGAATAAAATATATACTCACAGGCTCTGTCCTAGGTTGTGTTTTAGAGGGGTACACACTAATGTGTTTTGGTCTTGTTTGCCAGTAAAGTATCTAAACAGGCTTAAAATAAGACACATTTACTTAAGAAGCAAAATTGCATAAGATTATTATTTATTGAATTAAATGCATTTCTTAACTCATTGGTGATTAGTTGGTCTTAAGCATAAATGAAAACAAATCGTATTATTTAACACACCACAAGTGAATTTAATGTGTCTTAAAGATAGGGGAGGAAATTTTAGAGAGTAATAGCAATTTAGCTATGGAAGCGTAAGATCCCACCCTTCCCTTCACAGCGTCTCCAAAGCCACTCCTCCTTCAAAACACATGAACGCACACGAAGAGCAGCGTCTGCAGAGACCAGAGACGGTGTTGATTAAATTACCTCATGTCTCACACCACATAACATAACAAAAATAATGAACGCAAAGAACTTAAAGAGCTCTTTATTGTACCAGCTGACTGCTTCAGATTCATTTCAGCATCGATAGTGTTCCGAGTCTGAGGACATGAAAAGCTCCTGGTAGAACGTCACGGGTCATCTCATAATTATGGTTACGAAATGGTGTGAGCGCAGCATAAGCTCCATGTTTTGGTTTAGGAGAAACTGTAAAAGGCGACTGCTGTTTGTTTGTGGCGCTCTGTGACTGTCTGTCTACAACTCTGCATAGACTCACGCTGAAACACGCTGATGATGTGTAATCTGCGCGGAGTTATGAAAATACATATGTTGACTGGCAGGTAGGACAATGCAATGATTGGAGTCCTTTTTTTTTCGTCCTGAGACTGCCACGAAGATATTTGTCTTGCCTTGTATGGCTGACACCGCCGTCAGTGTGTGAATGTGAGGCAATATGTAAAGCGCTTTGGTGGCCATTGGTCTGTTGAAAGCGCTATATAAATTCAGTCCATTTACCATTTACCATATATGTAATTTAAAAAAAATATTTAGACCACATCTATTTATTGTTATCAGGATGTTATCAGTTTCAGCCAGTATAACAAAAAGTCTTTATGAAAAAATGTGCCTATCCTACCTTTAAGGATGCTTTTAGATATTTTAAAACAAAACAAAAATCAAATTTAAAGCCCCATATGACATAAAAGTACTTCGAGACTGTATGCAATCGTTACGTTTTTGCAGTATTTTGATGTCATACACCGATCAGTCTGAGCAGCGCCGCTTCAAGTCGAACACACCTAATAGCTTTGAAATCACTGCTAGGTAATTTCATTCTCCGGCCCAGAAAAGTTAGTAAAGACATCATTAAAATAGTCCAAGTGACTACTACAGTGGCTCAACCTTAAGTTTATCAAGCGTCGAGAATACTTTTTGTGCGCAATAATAACGACTTTATTCAACTATTCATTTTCTTCCTTGTGGGCCTCTGACGTGAGTTCACTAGAGCAGCACGACGCATGAGTGAGAGCTGAGAATTGCCTGTAGTCCACTGTAGTCACTTAGACTATTTTAACAATGTTTTTACTAACTTTTCTGGGCCGGCAGACACAATTATATTGAAGCCTATGAAGGAGTGAGACAGCTCTCAGATTTCATCAAAAATATCCTAATTTGTGTTCCGAAGATGAACAAAAGTAAGAGTTGGAACAACATGAGGGTGAGTAATTACTGACAGAATTCATTCATTTTTGGGTGAACTAACCCTTTAAGAAGAAAACTATTCATGTTTCAATTCAGTATGATTTCATCATAATTTATAGAGCACATATCATACACTATGGCAATTCAAAGTGCTTTACAGAAAGGAATTAAAATAAAAAGTAGCTTTATCCATCAATGTTAGATATTTATGGGCACTTACAAATCACTCACTCAGAAAGAGTTAATGCACTCAGTCGGAATCGACCATGGATGTTTTGGATGTCTCGGTTAGTTAGTTTGTTGTTTTGGCTCCTCGCTCAGATTGCCCAAGTGGATTTGATTATGTTTTTCCATTCCCTCTTGAGGGCCTATTAGTTTGTACGCATGGTGTGGTAAAACTGCTGTATTATTACTATAATAAATAATGATGTGACTGCAGGGGCACAGCAGACTGGTTTGGGGTCAGCAATGATGTGGATGCCACCCAGAAATGGCAGCGGAAGAGCCTGCGCCACTGCACCCAGCGCTACGGCAAACTGAAGCCTCAGGTGATACGCGAAATGGACCTGCCCAGCCAAGACAATCTGTCCATGGCCAGTACCGAGACCCCTCCTCCTCTATACGTACCACCCGCACAGCACGGCATGCAGAGGGTGAGCTGGACACATACAGTACATGCATACAGATCCCTTTAACGGTACAATCCAAATTGCTTAAACTGTTCTTTGAAACAACCATAAACATATGGTTCTGTAAACATGGGACTTCCATAAACAATTTAACATTTACCATTAGCATTTACTATAGATGATGCACACTATTAAGAGCTGATGGTTTAGGATACGCACACAGGGTGATCGTGACTCAGTGTTTTGGTTTGTTGTTGTTGGTCTCTGTAGATCGTAGACCCGCTGGCTCGGGGTCGAGCATTCCGTAACTTAGATGAAGTGGACGGCCTTAGTATACCTCAGACCCCCATCACCCCCTGCGCAGCCTCCCTGTGCTCCTTCACCAGCTCCCGCTCTGGCTTCAACCGGCCTCCCCGCAGACGTAAGCGTGAGTCTGTCGCCAAGATGGGCTTCAGAGCAGCTGCTGCTCTGGTGAAGGTAAGACCATAGAGAGACAACAATGTTAAGCAAGTTTCATTAGCATTGCATATGATTTATAACAGTGATTCAACCAAGGGCCCTCAGTTAGTTGCAATTGATTACATTAAATAAAATTTTGACTTAAAATTAATTTGAATAATTATTGAAAATGTTATATATTTATTTTCGGTAACGCTTCCTTTTACAGTACAGTACTTACAGTGTACTTACCTAGAAAGTACTGGCTAATATAAGGTAAGTACATGGAGCAGGGGTAGGTTTAGGGGTAGGTTCAGGGTTAGTACTAGTTATTACCCAGTAATTGTAGTTACTAAAATAAGTACATGGTATTTAATGGGTAACTGGACTGTAAAATGAAGCGTTACCTTATTTTCTTCAATAATTTTTAAAAAATAATTTACTAATGCAATTTAATTAAAATCCTTGATTTTTTTTCTTCCTTTTTTCTTCTTAGTATCTATTTGTTTTTATTATATTAGTCATCTCGAATCACAAAATTATTGTGGTTAATTGTTTTTAAATATAAACACCAGTTCATGTTAATAAAATTGTCTTAAAACACGGAACAATACATAATTCCACTAGAAATACAGTACCAGAAGAGAATATCTTTATTATATTAGACAACAGAGGGCCTTCAAGTCAAAAATATTGAGAACCACTGATTTATACCATTGTAGATATGTCTATTTTAGTTGCATAGAACTGAATAGCCTCAAAAAGTAATTTCATTCCCCAGATTTCCTGTGAAGTCATGCTCTGGTTTTATTATCATCCTCCGGACATGAACAAAGCAAGTTCCCAGACAGGAACAAACAACAGGATAAAGCAGCAGACTCATTTCTGACAATTGCTAAAAAAAAAAAAATCACCTTTTGATTTGAGTCAATAATCATTTCCTAAAATTCGGAAATCTCCTTTGAGCTGAGTGCCCCAAATGTCAAAGTGACGTGAATGCAGTTGGAACAAGGCAAGGGCCATCCCATAAACCCAGCCGTAGTGATTATCATAGATTACTTCAGAGGCTCACTTTGACGTCCTTGTAAAGATTGTAATAAACAAATATTACCCTCCCCCCGATAATCTGTTATGTAAAAGTTTATCTCTGGCTTGACTTGTTGGCCTGGGATTTGGCCCAGTTCCATTTAGTGCCTGAGCCCAGATGACCAGGCTAAAGGCCTGGGAACAACGCTAACAGATGGCTATGATAATTCCACTGGAATGTTCAGCTGTTGGTCTGATAGAATATTCTGGAGCAGGTTGAGGTAATCTTCTGCTTGGCCTCAGAAACAGTACAGCTGCATTGGAAAGGGCATTAGATCTCACCCATTGTTGGTGATGTATATCTAGAGATGTTATGCACCCTTGTGTTCATACATGAATAGTAGTAAACATGATGCTGTTGATGAAGATGACTCTGGTTTTAGGGGCGCTCTCTGCGGGAAGGGACCGTTCGGCGAATGCAGAGGCGCAGTTTTGCTGCAGCCAGTTTCCTAGATGAGGACACTGTGGATTTCCCAGATGAACTGGACACCTCCTTCTTTGCCAAGGTGAAATTGACTACAAAAACTTGGCGTTTACAGCCCAGACCACCTCAATGCTGCCACCTAGTGTTGGAATATGTAAAGACCATTGAGGTGAAATAATGCACCACTAGCTTTAACTGAACAGCTAATATTAGTTTACCTAAATACTGCCCAACTTCCATCGGTCGACAAACAGATAGTCTCACCCTGAACTTACAGTACACTGGTAAAGTAGGTGTTACTGTGTCCTAGATGGTTTAAGATATTCAAACAAACATCAATGTTTTGATAGGGTCAGACTCACATTCAGTGACGTCCTTGTCAGTCTACAAATGGGTTACAGTTGCCTCTGCTTATTAAGAGGGATTAGTATTATTAATATATTATTATAGTTTTACTAATATTTAGTATTATCTATCTTTTATTTTATTTTCAGTTTTTATAGTAATTTTAGTACTTCAATTTCTACTTCAAATGCAACATTTCTAATTTTTGTTTAAAATGATTTGTAATAGTTTTAGTTTACAATAACACCACTGGCTTGAATAGGGAAAATAGCAGGGAACTATTTAACCATTAAAAAAATTGACACATCTGAGAAACAAAAGACAAGTCATCCAAGAAATTAAACATCATAATGTTTTTGTACAGCTAAATGTGTCTGATGTGGTCATTTGTTTCTTTAGGATGGGTTTACACATGAAGAGCTGTCCACATACGCAGACGAGGTGTTTGAGTCGCTTTCTGAAGCTGCCATTAAAGAAACTGATGCCAGTAGAGCTGGAGATGAGAGGGACTTGACGGGCAGTGCCCTAGAGAAGACAGAACTGGAGCGGAGCCATCTTATGCTGTGAGTTACATGTGACCTTGACAAATATTTTTGAGTTTGTAACGTATTTATGTCTTATGCTCTTAAAGCTCTTACAAACACACTTTATCAACTGTAAGGCTGATTATGAATGTAATTTGATACTTACGACTGATCATGCCCAAACACGCCGAGTCAGAGACAGTTGCGTTCAGTCGGTGTTCACAATCGCTGTTTAAAACCTGCTCCAGTCGTTGGAAACAGTCTGAAAGTGTGTTCAGGTCTTGTTTCAGCTAGTGGTTAAGTGTGTCCCCGGCTAAAAGGGATAGTCATCCTAGGTGTATATGACATTCTAATACACTCAGAGTTGTATTAAAAAATGTCCTGGCTCTCCCAAGCTTTATAATGGCAGTGAATGACCGCTTCTGTTTCGAAGTCCATAAAAGTGAGTCTATCCATCATAAAAGTTCTCCAAACGGCTCCGGGGGGTTAATAAAGGCCTTCTGAAGCGAAGCGATGAGTTTGTGTGAGAAAAATAGCTATATTTAACACGTTACAAAGTAAAATTCTAGCTTCCGGCCAAACAGCCAATACGCAGTCTACTTATGCCTAAAGCGCTACATGACGTCAGAAGCAGCGTTAGCATAAATATCAGCAGTATGTCGCATTACTCGCATAAGTTGCGCTTTAGACTTAAGTGGAATCTGTATGTTCGTTTGTCTGGAAGCTTGGTATTTTACTTTATAAAGTTTTAAATGTGAATATTTTTCTTACACAAACTCATCGCTTCGCTTCAGAAGGCCTTTATAAACCCCCCGGAGCCGTGTGGAGAACATTTATGATGGATAGATGCACTTTTATGGACTTCGAAACAGAAGTGGCCATTCATTGCCATTATAAAGCTTGGGAGAGCCAGGACATTTTTTAATATAACTCCGATTGTATTCGTCTGAAAGAAGAAAGTCATTTACACCTAGGATGGCTTGAGGGTGAGTAAATCATGACCTAATTTTTTTATTTTTGGGTGAACTATCCCTTTAAGTGGACTATTCTCTACCTGTACTTTAGAAAAGCTCATATCTCTGTCTCTCCGTGTCTCAGGCCTCTCGAGAGAGGCTGGCGTAAGGGAAAGGATGGTTCCCTGGTTCAGCCTAAAGTGCGCTTACGGCAGGAAGTGGTTAGTGTGAGCGGTCAGCGGCGTGGACAGCGCATCGCTGTGCCTGTTAAGAAACTCTTTGCCAAGGAGAAGCGTCCTTACGGGCTGGGCATGGTGGGCAGACTGACCAACCGCACCTACCGCAAACGCATTGACAGCTATGTGAAGAAGCAGATTGAAGACATGAATGACCACAGGTATTTAACAACATTGTGTGAGGGTGCTTGGTGTTGACTATTGAGATTGCATGACTCTGGATAGATGGAGGTTGTACGATAACTGCACGTTATGAGTTATATGTGTCTGTATAGGGTGATGAATTGAGTTTTTTTATCCCACAGGCCTTTCTTCACTTACTGGATCACTTTTGTCCATTTGCTGATTACCATCTTGGCAGTTTCTATCTATGGCATTGCACCTGTGGGCTTTTCACAACATGAGACTGTTGATTCTGTAAGTAAAATGTGTTTTTGTTTTTTTTGCATTGTGCTTGTGTTTTTTATGGTGTGTAACAGGTTGTCATCTGTTATAGGTCTTACGAAACAAAGGAGTTTATGAAAATGTCAAATTCATGCAGCAAGAAAACTTCTGGATTGGACCAGACTCGGTAAATATATTTACAAAATGTAAACATATGGATTTGTCTTAAAGTTTGTGTAAATTGCAATTGTGCTGCTATGTCTGCATTTATAAAACAAAATAATCTTATCACCTAGGGACCCGAAATACAACAACATTTTTCTTAAAGAGAGGCCTTTAGCCCTTTTGTAGGTTACCAATATTCCTTTTATGTTGTTTGAGGTTTTAAGTGCATGTGTAATATTAGTATAAAATGTTGTTTTTTAATATTATTCAAAAATACTTTTTTATTCAATTAAATTTATTATAAAATGCTGTTTATAATTGTCTTATATCAGTGTTGTTATTAGTATAAGTAATACTGACAAAAATAAATGGTAATACTGTCTACAATAAGGTCTCATTTGTTAACATTGGTTAATCTAATATTAACTAACATTTAGCAATATATTTTTATACAACATTTAATAATCTGTGTCAATGTTAATTAATAAAAATGCAGTTCTTCGTTGTTTATTTTAATTCACAGTGCATGAACTAATGTTGAAAAATACTTTTAGTTTTAAAAATGTATTAGTAAATGTTGAAATTAACACGATTAATAAATGCTGTAGAATTATTCTTAATTGTTATTTCATGTTAACTAATGTAGTTAACTTTAACAAATGAAACCTTGTGTAACGCTAGATAGAAATATTGGTAACTCAACAATAAGGTCCCATTTGGCAACATTAGTAAATTAATTAATTAACAAATAGCAATAAATTATTAATGCTAATTAATACAACAGATGTTGGTTCAGGTCTGTTGAATAATATTAACAGATAAAACTTTTGATTTTAATAATGTATTAGTAAATGTTTTAGTAAATTAGTGTATTAGTAACTTAATAAGTGCATTACCCTTGCAACTCTTGCCTAATCTGCAGTTGTTTCCCCTGTCCTGCAGGAGGCGCTGATTCACCTGGGTGCTAAGTTCTCCCCCTGCATGCGTCAGGATCAGGAGGTGCACCAGCTCATTCAGGAGAAGAAGGACAGTGAGCGGCACTCGGCGTGCTGCGTCCGTAATGACCAATCAGGCTGCTTGCAGACCTCTCAGGAGGAGTGCTCGGTCAGTTCCTGTTCCTGTCCTCGCATGTCTACATTAATGTGTGCACTCAACCTATTTTTACACAAATGTCCCTGTATTCTCAGAGTACTCTGGCATTATGGGTAAAGTGGCCTCAGCACCCGAGTGCTCCGTATCTAGAGGGGAAAGTGCGTCAGTATGGCTCTGTGTGCCATCAAGACCCCAGGTACAATTCGAACCCTTTTCACTCTTTTACCCATTCACACCGCATGCGGACTGAATAATCTTATTTCACACATTTGGGATGTTAGGATTTGTCTGGAGCCTGCCTCGGTTACACCTCACGAGTGGCCCGATGACATCACCAAGTGGCCGGTGAGTGACGGTTTCTTAACAGATGAGTAATATGAACACTCATTATTGCTTCGTTTTAATACTGTTATACACCATTTTTCTGTCTCTCAGATATGCACCAGGTACAGCACAGGGAACCACACTAACCTGCCACACATTGACTGTGTCATCACTGGCAGACCCTGCTGCATCGGAACCAAAGGAAGGTGAGGAGAACATTAACAAAGACTGATAGCAGTGACAAATATTAATCCATTTCATTCTTTTAAGAGCCTTTCAAAAAATACAGTATGGTAAATATCTTCTGTAATTAGGGCTATCCTGCGTTTAAAATGTTTAAAACCGATTAATTACATGATGTGCACATGAATTAATCGAATTAAAGGTGCTATATGTAGCTTTTCTTCTAAAATTAATCCTTTTTTATTGCCTGTAAGTGAAGGGGTTGTTATCACACATTACAATGATCCACTTTTCGGGTTTTGCTATTACCTCTGAAGGCCAGTATTCCTATTTCTATGTGAAGTCTCCGGGTCGGATTTACCACGAAATCCATCGGATGTGACGTGCATGCGCGCTCCTGAGCCTCTCTCCTTTTTATATTCGGTCTATGCAACGGCACTGCAGCTAACTACAAGGAGTCTGATAACACCAAACACCTGCCTCCAGCACAACACACACTCCAACACAAACTCCACATAAATATATACTCACGAGCGCTCTTGTAAAAATTGGTTGCAATCTGAAACATCACCGCTAGAGGCCGCTAAAAAACTACACATAGCCCCTTTAATCGCACAAGAAATTACCCCCAAAAGAACATTTAAAGTCATTATTGTGTTAAATGAGAATATTTTATTTGATTCAACATAACATTTACTACACAAAACTTTAAGGCTTCAATGGCCATGATTTCTTTTGATAGATTTATATTTAGATACAGTATATTTACAGACCAAAACAGTTTGGTTACCAACATTCTTCAAAATGTCGTCTTTTATGTTCCGCAAAAGTAAGAAAGTCATACAGGTTTGAAATGACATGAGAATGAAATGTAAATAAACAAAAAAACATGTTTGGGCAAACAATCCCCAATTCATGAAATACATTTTTTATTGAGCTGATACTCTAAATAAGAAACTAAAACTACCAGTAGGTGGCAGTACATTTTTACAAAATATATAACAATGTTCTAGTGTTTGGATATTTTAATACAAAAATCGTACATATTGTGCCTTTAAGTCGACAATACTGGAGTTAATTTGTCAAACATTTGGCTTCTCCATATTATATGGTTTTGTTTTTTTGTTTCGTTGTATGTATTATTACAGAGTGACTGTATATTGTAATATGTTTATATTATCCTATTATTATACATCTCTTTTATGAACTTTTAACAATGTGCAAAGGAATTATCACAATATTTTGTACTGGGTTACAAACAAATATCTCCAAAATAAATGAACTAACAGAACTTAGAATTGACATTTCAGCTGAGCCATGTTCCATTTGGAATTATAAACATATATAGACTAGATTGGTGGCCATAACTAAAAAGTAAGATGAAATTCTGATAGCTTGTAATGTAAATCAGTGAGATCTTATAACATATAGCAAACTAGGCTACATAAAATGCATATAAATATTATTTGCCACTCCATATCTCCCAATAATGTCTTAGTAAGATGATATTTAATACTTAGTAAGATGATATTTAAATGCTTAGTAAGATGATATTTAAATGCTTTAGTTTTATGATCAAGGCTCTTTGGTTTTTTCTTTGAGGCAAAATATATAATGCAAAATAAAACAAAATTTAGATTTCACAGCAAAAAGACACATGTACCACAAGCAAAAAGGCCTTTTACTTTCTAAAAATCAATCAGACAACAATGTAGTAGATTAGATTATAACAGGTTTTTAGCATATCATTCATTCATTTTGATAATTTTGAGGCCTTTGTAAATCAAATATGATACAGTATGCTTTATACTAGGGTTAATAACCCTCTCATGTCATATTAATCAGACACAATTTGACCCCTTGCTTGAGTTTTGACGCACTCCAATAATGTTAGATTCATGAAAAAATTGGAAGGCCTCATCTAGTTTGGGATGGTGTTATGAACAGGAAAATAAATCTTCAGTGTTGAAATAGGAAGGAAATCGACCTCTGAATTAGCAGATGATTTAGGTTTTAAGATAATGAAAACATGATCATATAAAGGTTTCTAAATGTTTGACTGGTAGTTCATCTCATGTCCTTTAGTGGGTCAAATTTAAAATAGTGTAAATTGTGATCTGCACAGGTGTGAGATTACTTCAAGAGAGTACTGTAACTTCATGAAGGGATACTTCCACGAGGAGGCCACATTGTGTTCCCAGGTCAGTGGACATTTCTTCTTGTTGACATATCCGTTTAGATCTTATACAGTCTGTTGATTTATCTAGAGCAGTACAGTAGTGCAATGTGCAGTTGTATAAATTGCCAGCAGGGGGTGTAAAGAGCCACATCTGTGCAAGTGCCTATAATTAGACTGTACAGACATTTAGCTATAAACTGTAATTTGTGTAATTATGGATAAAACTGATTATCCTCTCTCAGGTGCATTGTATGGATGATGTGTGTGGCCTCCTGCCTTTCCTGAACCCAGAGATCCCAGACCAGTTCTATCGGCTCTGGCTCTCTCTCTTCTTGCATGCCGGGTGAGTAGGAAGAAGTGTGATCCGTTGCAGGGGGCCCATTGTGAATTTCGCAATAAATGAAATGCAGTGTCAGATTACTTATCCTGACTGCTCTTTCTTGACAAAGGTAAAGCCTTGTTTGATTGATTGTGAAAGTCTCTTCCTCTCTGCAGGATCCTGCACTGCCTGGTGTCTGTGTGTTTCCAGATGACCATTCTGAGGGATTTGGAGAAGCTAGCGGGCTGGCTGAGAATCTCCATCATCTATATCCTCAGTGGGATTACAGGAAACCTCGCCAGTGCCATCTTCTTACCGTACAGAGCAGAGGTACAGCCCCATGAGTCTGGATCAGGCGTCTTAAAATCCACACATTCAGTAATGAGATAATTCAATATAAACCCTCAAATGGTACCGGTTAAATCCAACCTGAAAATCAATCTCACTTTTTGCATTGGCCTTTAATGTTATCCTGTAGTTGTATTGTTATATAGCATTATATAGTACGGATATTTACATGGTTAGACTTTTATTTTTCAAATAAATATTATTATTTTAAACTTTCTATTCTTTAAAGAATGCTGATGCATCATGGTTTCAACAAATACTGTAGCACAACTGTTTTCAACATAGATAATAATAAGAAAGCACCAAATCCGCATATTAACTTAATTTATTTCGGTGGTCCACTTTAGACATTAAATTTGCAACTACATGTTAACTATTATTAGAGTACTAGTAGACTGTCTACTTAATATTAGCTAACACTTTATTTTGATGCTTCCCCAACAGACATTCTACTGACTATAAGTAACTTTGCAACTACACGTCAACTAACTCTCATTAGAGTATTAGAAAACTGTAGTATAGACCTACTTTTCGAAGACTTGTTAGTAGAAATATTTGACGTGTAGTCGCAAAGTTACTTATAGTCAGTAGAATGTATGTTGGGTGAGCATCAAAATAAAGTGTTCAGCTGTTAAGTAGACAGTCTACAACTTGCAAAGTTACTTATAGGTGGTATAATGTCTAATGTGGACCATCGAAATAAGTGTTACCGCATATTAGAATGATTTCTGAAGGATTATGTGACACTGAAGACTGGAGTGAAAATTCACTGCTGAAAATTCAGCTTTCAAAAACCTAACCGACCCCAAACTATTTTTTCCCCCCATGTCTTATTACAGGCCTAAATCACTGGTGTAAACGTGCAATTGCAACCTAGATGATGACAACTTCCATCAGCCAAAAAGTTACATGCATGTGCATTCTAAAAATGTCATGATGAGTGTGTACTTCATTTGATCAATTACTTCTCGGCTGTTAGTAATGAATCTACCAAGTTAGAATTGTCATGTGATTTAGTTGTCACTGGGATTTAAGGGATAGTACGGTGTCCATCCCATTTTCACCTGGTAATGGCCAACCATGTTAGATTTATATCCCTGGTCTAGTTGGACCAGTGCAGGAACTCGTTCAAGCCATAAAACTAGTAACCCCTTCTCTGTCTTTCCAATGCCAGGTGGGTCCGGCTGGCTCTCAGTTTGGCATCTTGGCCTGTCTGTTTGTGGAGCTGATCCAGAGCTGGCAGATCTTGGCACGGCCATGGAGGGCCTTCATCAAACTCTCATGCATAGTGCTGTTCCTCTTCGCCTTCGGCTTGCTGCCCTGGATAGACAATTTCGCCCACATCTGCGGCTTCTTCTCAGGCTTCTTCCTTTCCTTCGCCTTCCTGCCGTACATCAGCTTCGGCCGCATGGACATGTACCGCAAACGTTTGCAGATCCTAGTGGCACTTACTCTTTTCCTGGGCATCTTCTCCGGTTTCGTCGTTCTCTTCTATGTTTACCCCATCAAGTGCGAGTGGTGTGAGCTTCTCACCTGCATCCCGCTGACGGACAAGTTTTGTAATAAATACGATCTCAATGCTCACCTCCACTGAGGCCTTGCAGAAGAAGGGCTGCAATGGAGGGCAGTTGGTCGCCAACTCAAGCTTTTCTGCAGGCCTGGACTGAGTCTTTGGCTTACTACATACAATCTTTTTATATAACGTACTTTATAAAGAAGGTTTTATTGTTTTTAATTTCTCCGGCTCAGAGAAGAGCCCACCCCAGGAGGGAAGAATATTAGTTATGCCAATTGTGCCTTTCCACTCAGTACCAGCTACTGCCATATCTGAGTCCTGTTAGATCAGAGAAAAAACCTGTAATGTCTGTAGTGCTACTGCAGTGGTAATATTCGGTAGTGTTTTAGCTACCTGATCACATGTAACACAAAATACAATGTGAAGAAATCACTATGTCTGCCTTCGTTTTTTTTTCTGGTAATTTTTTCTGCTTAAAATGGTTCTGTTCTAGTGAGCTGCCTATGTAGTGAACATTTTTATTTGCATAGGGACAATACAAAAAATATTTAAGTTTAAAGACTAATAAATGATGCTAATTTGCATCTCAAGTAGTTCTTAAAGGAGCCGCACCCAAATAGGAAGCAGCATAAGTATGCTGTCTTTAACATGTGTCCTTTGTGGAGAAACCAGTCCCATAATGCATTGAAGCAAGCTCATTTCTATACTAATATTCATTTGATACTAAAAACTATCAGCAAAAAGAGTTAAAGCTATTTAAAAATATATAGAGGAGATGAACAAAAGTGACAGCGAAGAAGACATTTACAATGTAAAAAAAAAGATATAAAAAAAATATTTGAACTTTCTATTAATTAAAGAAACCTGAATTTTCTTTTTTAGTTTCCACAAAAATATTAAGCAGCATAACTGTTTCCAACATTGATAATAATAAGAAATGTTTCTTGAACACTAAATCAACATATTAGAATGGTTTCTGAAGGATCACTGAAGACTGGAGTAATGATGTTGAAATTTCTTTGCCATCACAGGAATAAATGACTTTTTTACTGAATTTTTGGTCAAATAAATGCAGCATTAGTGAAGACAAAATACTTCTTATAGTTGGCTATAGTTGTGTTCAGAATTATTGGCACCCCTGGTAAATATGATCAAAGATGGCTGTAAAAATAAATCTGCATTGGTTATCCGTTTGATCTTTCATCCAAAAAAATTGCAAAAATATTTCCTTTCATTGAAGTAAAATAATTGAAAGTGGGGGGGAATCACAATATGAGATAAAAGTTTTTCTTCAAAACATGTTGACCACAAATATTGGCACCCCAAGAATTTTTTAAGGAGTAAAATATCAAAGTATATTCTGATTCATATTTATATTTCTGGCACACCAGGGTGACTAGGAACATGAAATTGTCTAGCTATGACTTCTTATTTCACAGGAGTATAAATGAGGAAACACAAAGGGCAAATTCCCTTAGTCATTCATCACAATGAGCAAATCCAAAGAATATAGTTATGATGTGCAGCAAAAGATTGTTGAGCTTCACAAAATAGAAAGTGGCTGAAAATCCCCATTTCGACCATCAGGGCAATAATTAAGAAGTTCCAGAGTTTGAGTGGTCAAATACTCTTCAAGGATCACAGATGGAGCATTGCAGAGATTAGTTGAGTCTTAGGGTCTTGGGTTTTTTTTTTTTTTAATTATCAAACAACCTCTACATCACATGTTGTTTGGGAGGGTTTCAAGAAAAATCCTCCTCGCTACTCCAAAAACAAACTCCAGCATATTCAGTTGTCATAAAAGACTGGACCTTTAAATGGGACCGGATTCTATGGTCAGATGAAACTAAAAAAAATTAGCTTTTTGGCAGATGGGTTTGGTGCTAACAGGGATAAAAAGTACCCCATGTCTGTGGTTAAATATACCACTGGATCTTTAATGTTCTGGGCCTATATTTTAATGTTCTGGGCCTATATTTTAGCTGGAGGTCCTGGACAAATATAGCCTGGCATGCCAGACCTACATCAAGATGTTAGGTCTGGGAACTCTCCATTGACATACCTCAATCCGAGGGGCGGGATAAACGGTTGTCTTTCAAAATCCCTCTGCATGCAATAGGACAGCGCTAACCAACCAGAGCAACAAACGGCTGTGGCTGAGTGAGTCCCATGCGTTTTCCCACCAGCGGAGCTAGTTGATATATTAAACTTTTGCCGTATCCGGTCGTCAAAACTCCGAACACATCTTCCTTTTCTAAGAATGACTTAAGTGGCGTTCTCTTAACTCCAAGTCCTCCAGAGTCGCGGCCAAAGCCGATTCGAAAGACCGCTGCATCTTCATTGTTTTCAAGTAGCAGGGAAATCACCTATGGAAATCACGCGGAACGTCATGAACTGTGCCGTCATTGTGTTAAGCCCGCCCGCCGACTCTATACACGATGTGATTGGCCTGACCCGAAATTGGTTTTTCCAACTAAAAAGTCTATTGAGAGTTGCTAGACCACACTGGCAGCGAAATGATTTTCGCGGCCGCTAGGGTGCGTCTAGATTTCTAGGCTAGGACTAGGGAGAAAAAATCGATCCATCGATGCATCGCGATTCTCTCTCCAACGATTCTGGATCGATTCTGAGAATTCCAGAATCGATTCTGAGCTTAGTTTTTAACCAGATGTGCGATGACGTTGAGTTTGCTTTAGAAACACCCGTATTCTGCTTGCTTCCAATCCCTCACACACATACACCACTCAAACCTTCCGTAAAATAATCGTTCATAAAGTTCGGAAAGGTTGAAGCGAATTACAAGGACATTCGCAGGCTTCATTGCACAGGATGAGAGACGCGCGCTTTCTTTGATGTTACACTTGAAGTGTGCTGTCTCGCCCGTCGGTATTTTCCTTACAAATACTCTACGAAGTCATCATTTATGTGGTTTGGAATGCAGTGGACTTATATATTTAAAATATGAACCTCACTAACAGAAGGCCGCTTTCAATTTCAAATGCTGACGCGCGCTTTGTTTGTGAGACTGCTCGCGCATGCGGCTGTGCGACTCCGTGTAGTGGTTTACTTGTGCAAAATTAACGTAAACACAGCCAGTTATGTCTTAAGGGATTAAACGGACAAGGACACACCGCATTACTTCTTTTATTTCAAAAGAGATGCGTGCGTGAATGCAGCTTAATCTCCCGCAGTCTATGATGTCATAGTAAAAAACAACAGTAAAGATGAAGAAAAATCACTCACAGTTCTTGAATGGAAAACTTTCAGATAATCTATAGGCTACTGAAAGCACTTTTTGTTTGTTGTTTACAGTATATTTTTCTATGCTCCTCTTTATTATTTGTTATTCTTATACAACTGTTTTAATAAAAAAGAAAAATTTGTAATTCTTTTTTTAAAAAGTACTTAATTACTTATGTAAACTAATGAATTAATAAGGGGGGGGGGGGGGGGGAGGTAGATAAAGAATCGTTCTGGAATCGGATCGTGACTCCCAGAATCGGAATCGGATCGGATCGTGAGGTGACCAAAGATTCCCACCCCTTATATACACAGTATCATGGATTCTAGCAAAAACCTAAAAATCTAAACCGATGGCCTCTGCTAGAAATCTTATAATGGGCCATGGTTAGATCTTCCATCAGGACAACAATCCAAAACAAACATCAAAACCAACACAAAATTTACCACTGTGCATGTGAAGCTTCACAGAAATCACAAAATGAAGCGTCAGCCATGACCGCCCCAGTCCCTGACCTGAACCCTATAGAAGATGAGTGGGATGAACTGAAGAAAAGAAGCACCAAAATGGATCTGGGAATCTGAAGGATGTGAAGAGATTCTGTATGGAGGAATGGTCTCTGATCTTATGTCAGGTGTTCTCCAAACTCATCAGGCATTATAGGAGAAAACACTCTATTATTTTGGCAAAAGGAGGTTGCAAAAAGTATTTACTAAAAGGGTGCCAATAATTATGGCCAACGTGTTTTGGAGAAAAGCATTTATTTCATATTGTGATTCACCCCCCAATTACAATTCTTTTACTTCAAGGAAAGGGTCAATTTTTACAAATTTCTCTATGCACATTTATTTTTACAGCCATCTTTGATCATATTTACCAGGGGTGCCAATAATTCTGACCAGTATAAATAATATACACATACTTTTTTATGTTTTTTTTTTATGAAACTACGTAGATGCCTGTATATTTTAGGAAGCGGGCCCTTTGCATGGATCATCATATTTAAGGGTCTTTTGCATCAATAAGGTTGAACATCACTATGTTATAGTGTTGCAGTGTTAGCTTAGCAACATGCTAATGTCAAAGCCAGTTAAAATGTATTGTGAGTCGTGCTTCGGTTTACTTTGTGCAAGCAACTTAATTTGAAAGAATTGCAGGATCAGAATCATTCCATTTCAGTTAGGAAGCTGTCTGTGTACACAACAAGTGCGCTCTCTTTGTTTTGTGAGTGATAATGAATAATAATGTTGATATGAATGAACAATAGATGTCACGTCCAAACTCTCCTCAGTTGAAAATCAAAGAAATATAAAATAAAATATTCCCTAACGTTTCCTGCAAAATGCATGGCTTTACGTACCCAGAGCCTTGACGCGTGTGCTCACACGTCTGTTCCTCAGACAGCTGCATGTGTTTGCATACTCATCTGTGACAGAGGATGATTGGCCCTGATCTCAGAGCAGCTCTTAATGCCGTAAGTGTGTGGGGGAGGTTCACGGTTCGTGTGCTCCGCGCTGCCTGCCATCAGCCTGAAGGATCTGCAGGAGTCTGGAGAGCGCATCACTGCATTAATGGAGCTCCATCTTCACGGTCCAACGTCTCTCCTCCACCTCCTGTAAAAAAAAAAAAAAAAGAGAAAAAGGCTCCTCTATTGTGGACTATGCTAATTACAAGTCTCCCCCGTTTCCCTAATGTAGCAAACACAAAACAGCGAACCCTGTGTTAGTTTAGCTGAAATGGTAATTAAAAGCTAGCTAATTAATGTGTGCGCTGGGCTCCGGTTTGCAGTGGTCGCTCAAGTGCTCTTCTGTTGCTGTTCACAAACAGTGCCACTGTGGCAAAAACTCTTAGATCTGTCACAAGAAACAATTCCCAGCATTCCATGCCATCATACTAAATGCATTTTTAAAGTAACACTAAGTAGTTTTTCAACCTTCATAATATATTTCCAAGACCCTTGTGATGGTACATCGACTTAAAATAAGTTAAATGACTCGTCTGCCATAGCCTGACGTGGTCTGTATCGCTTTTACTGGCACTATGTAACTTCGGGTTTCGGGTAGGAACCCGTGCACAAAAAGAGCTACTAAACTCGACTGCTTTACGTCAATCGCTACAATAGTAATTATTTCGTTTTTCTTCGTTTCTGATGTCGCAATACATCATCCTTTCATGAAATCATGTAACATACTCTACCTTGTCTGTGGACATCGTTCATTCTAAAGCCGGTGCTGGATAAACAGCGAGCGTGTGTGCGACGGTAGGCTAAATTATTTACGACAGCGGCAATGGACAATTTCGTTTCCAACCAGTAGGGCGACCGAAGAGGAAAATTTACTTGGTGTTACTTTAAAGAGGTAGTTCACCCAAAAATTTAAATTCTTTCATGAACTACTCACCCTCATGTCGTTCCAAACCTGTAAGACTTTTGTTCATCTTCTGAACACAAATGAAGATTTTTTTTGATGAAATCTGAGAGTCCCTCCATTGACAGCTACACAACTGACACTTTGATGCTTCAAAAAGTTCATAAAGAGATCGTAAAACTAATCCATATGAATTGAGCGGTTAAGTCCAAAATTTTCTGAAGAGACTCGATCGCTTTATATGATGAATAGATTGAATTTAGGCTTTTATTCACATATAAATATTCATCAACTCACATCAGTTGTGGTAAATAGAAGCTCAAGCATGTTCACTTGACGTGCAAGAAACAATAAGGTTCATTCTCGTGTTACGTTTGAGCTTCCGCAAAAGGTTTGTTCTTCCAAGTCAAGCAGGTTCGGTTGAGCTTCTGTTTATGTTCGCTGAACAATGTTTATATGTGGATAAAAGCTTAAATTAAATCTGTTTATCCAACGCTATCTCACAACCAATTCGTACGAATTGTCGAGTGATCAAAAGGTGGCTAATTCGTACGAATTCATACGACCTCACTCGTACGGATTCGTACGATTTGTCTAAACCCACGTGATGGGTAGGTTTAGGGGCGGGGTCAGGGGTAATGTCATTCGTATGAATTCATACGAATTTGGAATTCGTAAAATATGTACGATTTAGCAAAAATCGTACAAATTCGTACGAGTCAGGTCGTATGAATTGTTACGAATTAGCCACTCGTAAAAATTCGTACGAATTGGTCGTGAGATCGGGTTGGTTTATCATATAAAGCGATTGAGACTTTTCAGAAAATTTTGACTTAACTTGATCAATTCATGTGGATTAGCTTTACGATCTCTTTATGAACTTTTTAAAGCATCAAAGTGGTATTTGCCTAGCTGTCAATGGAGGGACAGAAATCTCTCAGATTTCATCAAAAAAAAAATCTTCATTTGTGTCCTGAAGATGAACAAAAGTCTTACGGGTTTGAAACGACATGAGGGTGAGTAAATGATGACAGAATTTCCATTTTTGGGTGAACTATCCCTTTAACTTCTCCATTAACCTTTCTGCTTCTTCCCCGATAAGGACAAAGGAGCAGCTGAGGGAAACACTGCAATCAGATCTTTTTAGCAGCTCTATAACCTCACTCAGGCACTTTAGAGAAAATTAGCCATTTCTCGCCCAGCCCCCAGCTTCTCCGTCCACTGGCCTATAGACATGGTAATTTTAGGGTAAGAGGGCCATATCGCAAATCATTGATCATAATCAAATCAACATGCAGGGGGATCCTCTAATCCCACTACTTCAATTGTGCATAACAGCTATTTGCTGATTAGCGGGTCGCTTTCCACCAGAGGGAATATTTGAGATACATTGCTATGACGTCTTTCTCTCTATCAATCTCTCTCTCTCTAATCTCCTTGATTTCTGGTGTATTAAATGTTTATCAGATTTTTTAAATAGTGCTTCTTAAATTGACTCCAGGGACAAAATGTGAATACAAATGTCTTTTCTGTCTGATTTAGGCATATCTTTTTTTAATGGAATAATACAGAAAAATACAGTGGATTCAAAAGTCTAGTGAAGACTACAGTTGATGGGCCCAGTGACTTCCATAGGGAAAAAAATACTATGGAAGTCAATGGGGCCCATCAACTGTCTGGTTACCGACATTCTACAAAATATTGTCTTTTGTGTTCAGCAGAAGAAAGAAATTCATACAGGTTTGTAATAACTCATGATGGCAAAATTTTCATTTTTGGGTGAATTATCGCTTTAATCCTGAGGCCTCCTCAGAAAGTTAGGTTCCGGCCCCCTGGTTGAGAACCACTGTGTTAGACGCACTAAGATGTCTCATACCGTTTGGCTTGGCTGATTATGAACATTTACTAGATTTAACAGTTGACCCCTCTTGTCAAAGAGGGGACATTTTTGTCTTCCAGCTGTTGACAGATTAACCACACTTCTGATCAGTGAAATGAGACATCCTGTAGTCCAGTAGGCAATAAAAAAAAGCAGCCAGTTATTGGTTTGACCTCTTCTTGAATCTGTGGCACAGTGGTTATCTCATGCTCCAGATGCAGCTTGTCTAGCTCCAATGTTATCTTTTTCAACATCTTTATCCAATTAATTTCCCAAATATAATGTTAAAAACAAAATCAACTTTCTTTCAGACCAGGCTCACCACAAAGCCTAAAAAAATGGCTTCTTTGTATGTATTTAGGAGTAAATTATGTTAAAATTATGTCCAATAAGCCAATAATTAGCATATGGCAGATATTAAAATGATTAAATATTAAAATGTGTCTGATTGCATTACAAATTAAACACTATCTAAAATCAACTATTTTAAATGCTAAAAGTCAAGTCAATTCACCAATTCATTTCAATAGTGCTTTATACAGATTGTTTCAAAGCAGGTTTTGAACAGAGTTCAGTTCTGCTGTAAAACTAGAAAATAGTGTCATTGTTCAGCTGAAGTTCAGTTCCGTTGTAAAGATCATCAATTATCAAATTAGTTGTAGTTCTACTCTGCAGAAAACAGTGATGTCCTCATCCACCTCAGGTCAGTTCTCATTAACTGTCATTGTTCAACTGGATTAGTTCCGTTCATAACTGTGTAAAGATCATCAATGAAATTAATGCCATCATCCAGTTAAGTTCAGCTCTTATCCAATAGTGACATTGCAATCAAATCAATAATATTGTTGAATATTGAATCAATACACTGTAAAAAAGAAAAAAAAATTCATGATTATTACAACTTTTTTATTTTGTCAATTAATGTGCTTTCAGATAACATAATATTTTGAGTTTCTGTTGATTAAACCAATCTCGTTTGTTTTAACTCAAATTTTTAATTTCAATGAACTTAAATTTGAAGGTAACCAGGTTACTTACTCTTAAACCAACTTAAATTATCTTTTTTAGTGTACAAGCTACAAGTCAATTTGAACATCACAACACTGAAATGTACAGTATGAAAAATGGATTTCCATGTTGAGATTTCCTAAAAGACTGTTATTTGTGGGTTAAAGATTAACTTTGAACGTTAAATAACGGCAAAGGTAATCTAAATGTAAAAGTAGAGGAAATGAGCAGGCACAATTAAATATTCACTACAAATGGCAACAAATAAAGTCTAATATCAGCCGTTAACCAATCTGGTATTGTTATATCGTGCATCTCTAGCTGTAAGTCATATTCCAGCACTGCTGTGATGGGGAAGATAAAGGCAGCGTGTGCCACCGTACCTCCATTCGATCAGGTAGAGGAGTCATACTGCAGGCAGAGGGGTAAAGGATGGGGGGGGGGGGGTGCTGAAAGCTGATTCTGAAACAGAAACCTGGCAGCTGCGCAGCAGGTGGTCAGTGACAGGCTGTCTATCCTCATTGTCCCTCAGATGAGCACGTATGCCGCAGCAGACCCCCAGAGCCATGGCTGCAAGTCAGGGCTTACAGGTGAACGAGCCGGGGGGAGGGGAGCTGGATGGATACCACGCACCTGCTTCAGGCACCGCAGTCATGCCTCAGTGGAGAGAGAGGAGCCCCTGCTCACAAAATGTGGCCTATCTGCCACCTGTGCCTTGTCCCCGTCATTTTAGAGGGGGCGAGAGGCATCAGGTAGATGAATTTAAAGGGTTATCTGTCAAAACATGCTAAATACAGTCCATTGAAATCACTATGAATATTAGTTTATTATATGATGGTAATTAAAGCCAATGAAAGTGATTGAAACCACAATCATTCGATTTTTTTTTAAAAAGCAACCACGCATCACAAGTGCCATTTAGGTTTATGATAATGTATGGCTGTCATTCATAGGTGTTTTGTCCGAGTTGTACCAGGGAAGCTGTGCCTCCTTCAAACGTTGGATTAGAAAATAGTTGACGGTTAAGAAATATAATAAATGAATAGTACTATTTACAAAGTGAATACAAAGTAAAGCACAGACTAAAAGTCATGAGAGGAGGGCAATGTAAACAACATCTCTGAGTGACCCTTTGAACTTAATGACACATAATCTGTTTACAAAGGAATTAACTAATCCAAGAAGAACTGATCATATCTGAGGAAATGTAAAAATATTTTTAAAATGCATAAAGTTGATGTGACATTGATGTGACTTGGTTATAGTATGTTAACATGAATTATAGTAGAAATATTAAAGTTTTGTTGTTGTTGATGATGTTGTTGATGATGATGATGATGATAGCGTAAAGTAAATGGTGTTCCATACACAAAAAAAGTCTCTTTATCTTTATCTCTTTGATCAAGAAATAGTAAAAACTGTAACATTTTGAAATATTATTCAAATTAAAAATAACAATTTTCTATTTTAATATACAGTACCAGTCAAAAGTTGGGAAGCATTACTATTTTTTATGTTTTTGAAAGAAGTCGCGTGTGCTCATCGAGCCTATTTATTTGATCAAAAATAAAGAGAAAAAAATGTATATTGTTAAATATTATTACAATTTAAAATAATGGCTTTCTATCTTAATATACTTTAAAATGTAATTTATTTCTGTGATGCAAATCTAAATTTTCATCAGCCATTACTTCAGTCTTCAGTGTCACAATCATTCTATCATTCTCATTCTGTAGTATTTTTTTGTAGACACTTTTCAGGATTCATTGATGAATAAAAAGTATATTCATAATCTAAATCTTTTCTAACAATATAAGTCTTTACTATCACTTTTTATCAATTTAACACATCCTTGCTGCATAAAAGTATTATTTTCTTTCAAAAAAAGAAAGAAAAAAATTACTGATCCCAAACCTTTGAATGGTAGTGTATATTGTTACAAAATTGTTACTGTTCATTTTACTTTTATACTTTGTATTCATTAAAGAATTCTGAAAAAGTATCACAGGTTATAAAAAACATATATTAAGGAGTTTCCAACATTGATAATAATTCTGCATATTAGAATGTTTTCTGAAGGATCATGTGACACTGAAGACTTCAGCTTTGTGTCACAGAAATAAATTATATTTTAAAGCATATTAAAATAGAAAACCATTATTTTACATAGTAATAATATTTCACCCTATTACTGTATTTTTGATCAAATAAATGTAGGCTTGATTAACGTAAGAGACTTCTTTCAAAAATATTAAAAATAGTAACTTCCAATCTTTCGCCCATTACTGTGTTTTACAATGTAACTCATTCAGTGATGGCAAAGCTGCAGCATTTTCAAATATTTTGTAACATTA